>JAQFVV010012478.1:1240000-1772500 GCA_028023455.1 Epiperipatus broadwayi | reverse complement strand
TGAATTTCTTTATTCTGATCAATGAAAAAAAAATTATTTATGATCTCTTTTTTGGCAAATTTGTATTATGTTAGGATGGCAGTTCTGTTGCCTTTTGCCAATCATGATTTTATTTGAATAGCATTTGACTAATCTACATGCCAACAGTTGTATTGCAATTTCATGTTAAATATTTCCAAATAAATAGTAAAGATTATACTATTTAATATTCATTTTTATTAGCAGATACAAGAGATATTAGCAAAATATAAAATTCAATATTTCAGTTAAATTGCAGAACTCAGATTGCAAAAAAATGTTGTTACTTGAACATATTTCATTGTCAATCAGAAGTAATTGTAAAGATTTTTTTGAATAGTTTAAAAGATGTGTAAGCAACCAGCGCCACCAGGCGGGAAGCTTTGCTGCCAGCTAGCTTGTGGAAAGCTCCTGTGCATACGCATGGTCAATAGCGCTACCTAGCGACTGGAACAAGCTTTGCTGCTTTCGGAGGGGGGGGCCTACTCTGTATGTTATGTGTGCTAACACAGAAATAGCGCCTCTTGCGGCCATCGAGCACCTCCTCCACAATTACCGATGTTTTTATTTAATAAATATATATATCTAATGTTTTAGAAGAATTTAAACTTATGTTTGGGAAAAAATAAAAAAGTTATATTAATCTAGTTAATATAAAAAGTAACTCTTGTTCTTTATTTTCTTAAATAAAATTAAAACTTCTACATTTTTTTCATTCTTTTAGTTATATTTAAAACTAATTTTAATAAATATTTTGTTAAAATTTTTTTTTTGTTAAAACTATTATTCATATATGAAAGATTATATTTTGAAAAGTTTACCTTGATTTAATTACATTATTTATCATCAGAAGAGTTAACGAAATTGTAAATTATTTAAATAATTTATTGAATTTTTTCTATTAATTTCCTTTCGTAGTTTTCTAATATATATTTTAAGAAGTATATTCATTTTCAATTTAATTGAAATCTAAAGAGTTCCTTTTTAAGAGTACTGATTTAAAGGAAAATGAAAATCAATTAATTATGATACAGATTGTTGTAAAAAATGTTGATCTACTTTTTATCTTATTTTGAAGATATCTTGTTCCTTTTTATATTTAAATAATTAAAAAACAAACACACTACATAAATTATTCCAAAATACGTTTTGTTCTAATTAGTATAAAATAACATTAAAATTAATTGTGGGCACATTTTATTTTATTTGCTCTTGAGTTTAAAAAAATTTAAGTCACAATTTGTATTAATTTTTCAGGGCAAATCCTGACTTTGAATCTAGAGGAATTTTTTATAAAATGCATTATTTTTGATTTTATAATTTTCATGTAGTACTGTTTTTATTTTATTGTAATAGGCACATTATATTAAAATGGATCTTTTAATAAATAATAGATTTTTTATGACTTTTTAAACTTATTTATCAGATGTGTAGAAGACGATTGTTTGTTATTGGTAATAATGAATTGAAACATTGAATGGCTTTGATTCTAATATTAAATTTACTACTAAGAAAATATTTTTGATTTTAATTCAACTTATCTGAAATAGAAACTTTTCTGATACAAATGTAATTTAATTTTCAAGTGCTTGGACGCTGTGTTGAGGAAAAGCCTAGAATTTACCGTGTTTTAAATTAAACGTTTAACACTTTCAAAATTTTGAATGTAATGCATTGATTTAAAAAATAGTAAATGTATTTGTTATATATAGGATATAAGAGCATAGACTTTCACATGACCCACCACTCTCCACTCTATCTCATAACACTGAAACACTTGAACATGCACATATATGTCGAAAAAATAAATAATCACCAATATACGTATTTCATGCTAAACCAACAATCATAAGTTGGTCCAGATTATCATCTCTACACATATATACAATAAGTGCTCAAATGTATATTAAGACAGCCAATCTTTATACTTTAATGGACAGGCTTCAATCCACTCCACACTCCAACTCTTTAACCATCCATCCAATTGATAATCTGATGGTGGAACACTCAAAGACCATCCTGAGGCCAAGATTCTCATCATCCCCATGTTGACCTAAAATCAATCTGACCTCTCATGTACAGAATATAATCATTTAATACATATATGAGGGATGGGCAGACATTTCTACTATGTAATAACTGAAATATAGGCTGATTATATACCTGTATTATTATATGTAATATGCAGGGCATATGAGTGTTCCATCATCAGATTTTCAATTGGATGGATGGTTAGAGGTGGAGTGAATTGAAACCTGTCCATTAAAGTATGAAGATTGGCTATCTTAATATATATCTGAGCACTTACTGCATATATGTGTAGAGATATTAATCTGGACCAACTGATGATTGCTGGTTTAGCATGAAATATTTATATTGGTGATTATTTATTTTTTCGACATATATGTGTTCAAGTGTATTAGTGTTATGAGATAGAGTGGAGAATAGTGGGTCGTGTGAAAGTCTGTGCTCATACACCCTATATATTACATATACTGATACAGGTATATAATAAGCCTGTATTTCAGTTAGTAAATGTATTTATTTAATATAGTTGATAGTGATGGGAAAAAATACTTTTTTTTGCCTTTTAAATAGTCATTTTGTAGAATGATTAATAAAAACTAGATCTTACTTTAAATTTATTATTACATAATTTTAAAGTTAGTTAAAATAGAAATTTGTTAGGAATAGTTTATAAAATTCCATGCAATTGTTTAATATGTATAATATTTTAGTACTCTGTCATTATTAATAACAATATGAAAATACTACAACAGAGATTAAATAGTTTAACTAAAATTAAGTAAATTGAGTATACATGCGATGTATGTGTCATCATAATAATGGTTGTTCTGTTAAGAATCTAGGAGATTTATTTTTTGCTAATTTATATACTGTTATCTCTTTGGTGCAATATATATTCATTTTGTATGACAAACCACGCATCTTTAATCTTATATTTTCTATCATTTCTTTCCTCACATATGTTGCAGTAATTTGTAAATGAAGTAGAATTAAAAATAATTATTTTAGCTCAGTGTGTTACATTCATAATACAATACTAGTCAAAAAATATTAGTTGATAATACAATGATTATCTTTTATGCACATAATGAAACTAAAAAGAAGATCTTATGAGAAATTATTTTAATGTTAGGATTAATTGATAATTGTCTTTGAATTCTGGGTTATTATATAAGTATATGTACCTGTTGATTTTGTTTATAGTTTTCACTTTAGGTCCATTTATTCAATAGAGGAAATTATGGCAATGGTAAAGAAAATTTTATAAATTTTGATTTTTCTAGTATTTTTGTATCTCTTTTATTCTATATTTATATAAAATGCTAGTATATCACTAGTTAGAGATATATATACTACATAGAAATAATTATTCCTGTAAGTTTAACTTCAATGAAATACAGAATTTGGATATTTTAATTTTTGATATGATATTGCTGATTTCAACAAAACTGATATATATATATATATATATATATATATATCAGTTTTGTTAGATCGGAAGATATATATATATATATATATATATATATATGCAAAACCATAAAACAATACAGTACTAGATTAAATTCAAAATTTTACCAAAATCCTTACACAACCATGGTTTCATCTACTACAAATAGACCTTCTCAAGTGAAAATCAATCTAAAGGAAAACATATATATACACAAACAAACAAACCTTCCCATAATTCATTTCAAACTCCACCTTCCCTTAATATCAAAAGAAGTCTTCATAAGATTGATAGCCTCAGAATCAAGGAGACTTTGATGATAAAACTCCTTGATTCTGAGGCTATCAATCTTATGAAGACTTCTTTTGATATTAAGGGAAGGTGGAGTTTGAAATGAATTATGGGAAGGTTTGTTTGTTTGTATATATATATATATATGTTTTCCTTTAGGTTGATTTTCACTTGAGAAGGTCTATTTGTAGTAGATGAAACCATGGTTGTGTAAGGATTTTGGTAAAATTTTGAATTTAATCTAGTACTGTATTGTTTTATGGTTTTGCATTTTTATTTTTTGCTAGTATAGTGTTAGACAGTTTTGGTTTTATATATATATATATATATATATATATATATATATATATATATATAGAGAGAGAGAGAGAGAGAGAGAGAGAAGAGCATTTTAAAGTAGATAATATATTTTAAGACTGAAAAAATAATAAAAAATAAAAAATATATATTTTTATCATGTGTTTCAAGCATTGAAAATAAAATTGGAGTAATATATAAGTGGGTTAATCATTAATATAAAAGGTAAAGTAGTTAATATGTAGCAATATGTCATACATGCCATGGAGCATAACCAATCAAAATTTCTATTTGTATGCTATAGAGAAATGAAAGCGAATTAAATGTTGAGAATAGTGCAGCATTCACTTATGAATAGAAAAATAAAAATTAACTCTACAATTGTATCAATATTTTATAACCATGAAAAAGATTTTGAATGTGAGTTTGGTTCATATATGATTGAGATAGATTATAAAGGAAGAAATGATCCAAAGAAAAAAATCAAGGAAGTTTGATTTATTGAATAAATGAACACATGATGAATCAGAGAGACAATAGCATTTAAATAAATAAAATGTTGTGTTGATAACCATGAATATCATACTAACATTCTGAAGGTTTATTAAGTTTCTAAAATTTATAATAAAATACATGCTTTGTTATAATATTTTTATATTATATAATGATAATAGAGCCCTTCAATCTATTATATATGTTGAAATGAAGATTTTCACAGGTTTTATATATAAAAGACATATTTTGTGGGTTCATCCATGTTAAAAAAATTTTAATATTAATATACCGATGTT
Organism: Epiperipatus broadwayi; assembly: GCA_028023455.1. Taxonomy (NCBI): domain Eukaryota; kingdom Metazoa; phylum Onychophora; class Udeonychophora; order Euonychophora; family Peripatidae; genus Epiperipatus; species Epiperipatus broadwayi. Next base: position 1,767,625 of record JAQFVV010012478.1, on the reverse strand, counting down.
TCGACTTGATCACACAAGTGGATGACTTGTGTAACCAAAGTAAAATGTCGATATATTAATATTAAAAAAATTTTAACACGGATGAACCGCAAAATATATCTTTTATATATATAATAGACATGCATTATGAACTTTGATTACTTGAGAGTGCCACTAGGCTACTTTATGATTCTAGAAAATTTATTTGGAGTGACCGAACATTCACTAACCATGATGAGCTGATCTAACATAAAATAAATTATTTGCCCCTGACACTAGCTCAGCTTAGATTATAAAACTCATAGCTATTAAACAATTGATAGGCAGATATAGTAAACAAACATCAACCAAATTAAAATAATACTAATAATGTTTATAATAATTAAAAAAACTAAAGAAATCATAAAATTAATTAATATTGCATCTATGGATGTCTTAAGAGAGTACTTTATTAATGACAGTTTTGACATCTAAAGTGATTCCCCAATTCAGTTACTTCAATAAGTCTAAAATAATCTTTTAATAACTTTTAATAAGAAAAAAATATATATTCAATTTATCTCCTTGGATGCTTATACATGTGTATGACAATATCTAAACTACCATATAATTATAGGTAAAATAAGATTGGCTATTCAATATAAGAGAGGCATGATAAGCTCTTTCTAAGTTTTAAACCACTAAACATCACATGATCACTATCTCATACCAGCACATAATTGTTATTAAACAAAGCAAAGCAAACTCTCCATACAGTAGTGCCATCTAATATCTTGCAGTGCTCTCAGATCCAAGGCTCCTCACTGATGATGGCCACAAGCCAGAAACTAGTATGAGGATATTGGAGGAGTAGGCACTAGATAGGGATTTTATGCACAAGCCTTCTGGCATCTATTGATTGCTCTTGTTGGCACAAGATGGCACTACTGTATGGAGAGTTTTGCTTTGCTTTGTCTTTCTAAGTTTACCATGAAAAAACAAAAAAAGCCAATGATTTAACAATTGGTAGCCCTAGTTAAAAAAATATAAACATGACCAAAACATCATGGTCAGAAATTCCAAAGAAATCATCAATATATAGTGATCATAACAAACAAGGTAGGCATGCTGACTATACCAAAACCAGGCCATGCCAGAGTGAATAGACTGTGTTGAAAGCAATAGATACTTAACTAGTGCATGAAGTAGAAGAAAAGCCCTATAAAATAACAATGGTCTATGTAAGGATTTGTTGTAGGTACACACACACAACTAAATGAATACTTGTATATAAGGCATATTATGTACAAGCGTTAAAGTATTTTAACAAATCTAAATTCAAGTCACACATATATAAAATAAATTGATTAACACTAATTAAAAGAAAAGTTAATTTTAAACATTATTAGAATCTTCTTTAAAAGATTTTGCAAAGCATTAAACCTTAGACTTGTTTTCTTACAAGGAAAAAAACACTTAGGTTTTAAATATTCTAAGAGAGGAAGGAAAAGAAATCGAACTATTCTACAATAATAGAATAATTAAATTTCATTAGGAACTGTCAAAACTTTTTTTTTAAGTGTCATAGCATCGGCCGGGACGCGAACCCGCAACCCGGGCAACTGCCTGCAAGTGCAAGGCAGTCGTGCTGACCTCTCGACCACCAATGCAAAAAAAGAAAAATTTTGTCAGACCTATATATTTTTTTTTAAACACAAGGCATACTCAAAAAAATATAATTTATATATATATATTATATCAAGTAATAGATGCATAAAATAAATAAAATATGTAAATCTAATATTATAGTTAATAAAAAGTAATGTGCATATATGTAATGAAAGCACTTATAACAATACCTGGCTTATTATGGTATATGAAAGTTTATATTAATGCTAAGTCCTTAAGTGTGTCATTCTTGCTTTCTTGTGATTAATTGAAGAAGTAGCTACTGTTTATATTTTGTAGTTGGAATTTACCATATGGTCAATTGAGAGTCTTCTGTGTAGGTTGGCTTTAGGAGGTCAGCTTTATAAAGATTTATGATTTTACAACATGCTGGATAATGAAGGCTTGGACTAAAGCACAGTTTGCCTTTGTTCAGTTTCTAGCCACACATTCTGGAAAATCCTACTAGGAAAAAGTAGTCAGTTCATTTTGCTACTGTAGGCCACCTGTCATAAACTGTTAGTAGAGTGTCTATAATTTTGATGAAAAACTGGTAAGAATTGTAGCTTGGCACATAGAATGAAGAGCCAAATACAATCTTGACTAGATGAATGCACTAAGGAATAAATCAATGAATACTTTTAATCAATGAATAGACTGATTAAACTGAATAGACTAAATGAAACAGTAGATTTTGCTTTTATACACATTTGGTCCATTGTTCATCACAAATTTTCTAGAATTTTATAGATGCATCTGAAAATAGCCAGGCTTTTAATTAATTAATAAGCCAGGTTTTTAATCAATTAAAGCCAGGTTTTTTAATCTCTTAAAGCTAGGTTTTTTTAATCACTTAAAATGGAACATTCACACTAATTAATTCCCTTACATGTCTTATCTGAACAATCTTATCTTTCAGATTTTGTTATTACAACAGATTAAAATTTTATTTTGAAGTTAAGCATTGTTCTACAAATTTTAAAAATTATCTTATACAAAAGAAATTTTATTTATAAATTTTACTTTTTTAAAAAAAAAAACATTAATTTTAGTAAATAACCAATATTATGTTACCGATTTGTGTGTGTGCACTTATATGCATGCGATTCTACTGTTAAAACACACTTTTGATATGAAATTAAATTAACAAAATTCCCCAATTATTTTGAAATAAAAAAATTTTAACTGAAACTCCATCTTGGTCTAATACATATTTAAATCATAACAAAGCATCTGTTTCAATATATGTATATGTGTGTTGCGTATGTGTGTATAAATCACATAAAAGCTTACATATATACATTTGTTTTTCATTCAAACATTGCTGTTTAAAAGATTGTAAAAATTAATGTGAGTAATATTATATATGTGTAAGCATTAAATTAACATAGTTCAATGTATATGTGATTAAAAGTTCAAATCATTCTATGAATAAATAACATTCTGTTGATCAAGTGTCATGAATAGACTGGATCCATCTAATGTTTAAGATTTTGCTGTTTATAAGCTTACCCTTGTCAACAGTGATGAAAATACCAAGTGAACTTAGTATGTCTTGAGATAACCTGTATTTCCATCAATGTTGGCAACTTATAAACATCAAAAGCTTAAATAATATGTGTGTTTATTCTACTATCATCCTTTGTCAACAGAGTGTTATTTATTCATAGCCTGAATGAAGAATAGTTTACTCCATTAATTGCATATATATGAAAATATCGATTACATTTTCATATTAGAAAAATGATCCTCTACTGTTAATAGATAATAATCAATGAAAATAGTAAACTGTATTTTTTTCTTCATTCAAAAGTGTACATCTTCTAAATGTAATATCTTAGTGTTATATAGAGACAAAAGTGCTAAAGTATTTATTTATGGTTTAAAGAAAGAAAGTTTTCAAGCATTGATGGCCTAGAGGTTAGCATTGCTGCCTTCCAAGCAGCTGGCCCAGATTTGCTTCCTGATCAATGCTTTGACATATGAAAAAAAGGAAAGAAAGTTCACAACCTTTCACACATTCCTTAGTAATAATAAACTATTCCACTAATCAATTAAATGTTCTATCTTTACTCAGAAATGTGTGAAACATTGTGGGCTTTCTTTTCTAAGACTATAAATGAGTAAAATTTATGAGTGTTTTATCTTTGTGAATATATATATATACACACAAACTGTATTAAGAGCAAGCTTTATTAGCAATAAAAATATTGTGTTGCTTAGCATGCTTTCAACACATAATTGTCATAGACAGAGCAATGCTTGCAGCAAAAGTAAGTAAATAAGATCCTGTTTAAAAGCTAACAAATTAGCATATTATTTCTTTAATGCATTAATTAGTTAGAGCAAGCCATTTGTTAGAAAGGGAAATGCAAGATTCTTTCCTATTTATTAGAAATGTGTCAAATTCTTTGACCTTTTGCTTGGTGACATTGCATTCTGAGCAAATGATGTTGAAACATGTGGGTTTGAATCAATGGGCTGAATTAATGAAATGCTAAAAAAAACAGATGTAGTGTCCAAATGTGTGTGTGCCTGGTAATACATGTATTTATGTGAAGCCAATTGAGAAGACAGGTTAACCAGAGATTCATCATAATAAACAGATAAGGCAAGAAGAATCTTGGCTTTGATGTTATATACAATTTGTGAATGAAGATCCTGTGGTAATTTATCCTTTGAATTATTGATTAACTGGTATAAATGGGGAAGAGTGTGGAGTCCAACTTGATGGATGAAAAATAATTTTATGAATCAATTGAGTGACTTTGAGTATGTAAGGAAAAGACAGCCAAGGTTTATCATTGGTTGTTGGGGGTGGTGTCACATTTTATAATAAAAGTTCTTTACAGTTTAAATGACAGATGAAAACTTAAATCCAATGTTGCATAGGTCAAATATATATATATTATTTGTATAGTCAGACTCACATTTATTCAGATAGCCTATGTCTCATTGAACATATAAATCGAGAAATTTGATACCACTGTAGTTGTCTTTTATATATATTAAACTATAAATGAATATTTTAGTGCATTAGTCTCTATATAATATCAGGAGATTGCATTTAAAAGAGATACTCTTTTGATTGCCGAAGCATTTACAATTTACTGTTTTCATTGATTACTGTCTATTAGCATATGATGGTAATTTTTCTAATATGAAAATGTGACAGATATTTCCACATATTAAAATATTTAAATAATTACATCTATTAAAATTCTTAATTTATGAATTTATATATATGTACATGCATGTATAATGACTTACTTCTTTTATATATTTTTTTAATAAACATGAGATGCTGAGTTGTCTCACAAAAAATGTATTTTAAAAAAAACCATTAAATAGATCATAACCATTAATTCAAGACAGAATTTTTTTTACATAAAATATTTCAAAATAAGGCTTTTTCTAGAGACCATGAAAAAAAATTATAGTATAAAATATGTGCTTCTCTATGATCACAAAGAAAATTCTTTTTTTCAAATCCAACACTAATACTGAATTGGATTTTATCTTCTAAGAGTAATGGCATAGCCTCATCATCAAATTTAGGACTATTAAAGTTCTATCTCTTATCTGATTTAGCTATAGAATTTAACTGTCTTTGATTCATATGACTGTTGTAAAGCACAAACCCTTGAATAGTATAGTTAATTACTGTCCAATCTATAAATAGGATAGTGGAAATAAAGGACAATCGATTTTTTGTTTGGAATCTTTAGATTTATTTACAATATTTGCAAATAATTAGATTTTAAACAAAAAAATATCTAGGGAAATAAGTATATAACATGTCATGAATTATATAGAATTGCTCAATCACTTATTTAGCTAACATTTGTGACTTTTCAAAAAAAAAAAAAAGATTATAGAATCATTTACTTCTTTATATACTTTGTTTTTTTTAATATGGTAATCTACTGTAATAAGTTATATTCATGTGGTCTTTTAACTATACACATTTTTATTGTTTTGAATGCTCAGATTTAGAAGTGATTTTTTTTTTTTGTAAGAATTAGTTGTGTTTTGTCTTAAATTATAAATTAAATAAAAATATCAGGGCTGGTGCTAGACTTCTTAGCATTCTTATGCAAAAATTTATATAGTGTAAAATTATTGTTATATAATATTTAGCATTAGCATTTGTTTTGTTTTTTTTAAAAAAAAATTCAGTATTTTCTGCTTTGGTAATAATCTGAGTTTCTTCTTTATTTCCATTATGGATTAATTTCATAACTGCATAAAGATATATAAAAACTTATGAAATACTGTAATATTTTTATATTTATATTTTATAATATTGTAAAATTAATATATTTCTCTTACAAATATATAAACTTTTAATAATTAAAAAGTTGCTTACCACAAAAAATAATACATCTAAAATCTTTATTCCTTTCAATGACTGCCATTGGCCCCAAATAAAATTATTGCTTTTGTAATCTTGTCTTTTTTTATTATTCAGATAAAAAAAAGTTTACATTTAATTTTTTTTAAAAAAAAAAAAACTTAAAAGAGAAACTAAATATTTAAATATATTCTTATTTTTTTCTCACTCAAACATTTTTTATTTAGGGTATGGAGATTGCTTGGTTTGGCTCTGGCAGTGAAGAAAGCAAATAAATTACTCTCTGGAAAGCCATACCACAATCTTTAGAATTAAAAAGTAATATTGGAAGTAATTGAAACATTGTTAGAATAATAAAAAAATTATGAAAGATGAACTATTATTTATTAGAAATGATTTTAAGATGGTAATGGGTTTTTTTTTAATCTAAATGATGCATTATAAAATGAAAAGTAAAATTTATGGAGTTTATTATTTAGATGATGCACTTATGTATAATGAAGTAGGGATTACCTTTAAAAAGTGGAAAATAACCTTTTAAATGCAAATTTACTATCAAACAATACAATTAATAAGTAATATATATATATATATAATTGAATAAATAACCAAATAAACAAATATGATAAAGATAGCAAGAGTTAGAACCTCCCAATTCTGAGACTTTTTATGCATTGAACATTCTAAGAAATCCTCTGAATATATTAAAAATGATATAAAATGCTATAAGCTGACTATAGTGAAGATTTTACTTTTATTTTATATAGGCATATGGATTTTTTTAGTATTTATTCTAGAATATTTTGATTATTATATTTATTTCATTTGATATTATGTATATATTCATATGTATGAAAAATAAAATGATAAAATTTCCATGTGCATAGATTATAAAATGAGATTTAAAAAAAAAATCTATATCTTATTTGATGCTAAATTCAAGAATATAAATCTACATGTATATGAGTGAGATTTAGGTGGTGTTACCCATACTGAAGTTATATAATATGTCTTTTAAAATTAAAATATTAGAATAAATTATGTTAAGGGAGAAAGTAATGGCCAACTATCACTGATGATGATCAAATGTTATTACTTTGTCATAGTAATCTATATGTTTTCTAATTAACCCAACCTGTTTTCGATGAGAAATTTAATATAGAATCGCAGACATAAGATACATTTTGTGTGCTTATGATCAGATTTTTATTTTTTTTATTAATAATTGTTATAAATTTAAGTCTTTCTGCTTCAATAATATCAAAATATGTTTTAAATAATTCAAATTGTTTATAATGATATATATTAAATATTCATTTATATGATGTTAATTAAATCATCTAATTTCATTATTCACTTCTTTGTGTTATTACTTGTAAAATTAATTTAATTATGATTAATTGTTGCATCCAAGAAATGTATTAATTTCAATGGAAACAAATTATAAATGATATATGACTAGTTTTAATCTTTTTGCAAGTTCAAAAACAGAAAAAAAATAGGATGTGACAAAAATTTGATTAAAGAAAATTACTTTATTGTTTCAAATTTGATTTATTGCGAATTGTATATCCATATATAATTAGATATAGAGAAATGCATATATTTATATCTATGAATATACAATTTGAGACATCAAAATAAATGAATAAAAACATGCAATAAAACAATTATTGAATGCAAATTAGCAGATTCAGAAGCATAATTTCATTTTAATTTATAAAACTAAGGTCATATTTTCAGTTCTTTCATCTGAAAATCAAATAGAAATATTTAGCTTTTGAATCCATTAATCCAATAGATACTTATATGTGTCAATATATAATTTTGTGTTTTTTTATATATCATTTATTAGGTGTTCAAAATATTTTTACCAGAATAATATTGATGTATTTTGAATCAGTAAACCTTGGATATTGCTGCCATATGTACTCAGTTCAACCTACACCATAAGTAAAATTTGTTCAAAAACATATAGAGTAAGGTTTTGCACCCCACATCTCCCCCTGAACTGCTTAATTAATCACACTAAAGACAAATTACCTCCAGAGCAGGTTTTACGGGTTTTCTAGAAAATCACATGCAACAACACAAACTTACAATGCTGTCTACTTTGGTGAGTTCTGAGTCAATCTCATAACAAGAGTAGCCCAGCAGAGATATCACTATAATTGGCCTAAAACTAATGCTGAAGTTAGATCTATATTCTTCGAAAATAAAAGCAAGCATGGTCACATATCTGAACTCATCTCCACTAACTAGCATTGTCAGTTCTAAAAGAAATAACACAAAGTCAAAGAGACCTGGCACATTAACTGTTGTTGTTATGATTATGACTACTAGTTAATCAAAAGTATGCTTAGCATCTATGTCAATAGATATTAGCATATTATGTTAACAAAAAAAAATAAGCTTTTCTTAGTGTACACAACATAGTGTTTATTATTGAATTACATCGCTATACTTTGGAATTATTATGATTATAGTACATGAATTTGCAATTACATTCTGTATGTGGAGCTGTATAAGAGACTTTTGTCCTGCAATATGCTAGTTAAAGTATGTTTTACCCTTTATCTATCTATCTATATATATATATAGATGAAATTTGTTAATTCATGATAAATTAAGAATAACCCTTTAAAAACATTCACCTAAGCTTTTTATTAATCTAAATGATTTTTTTAATTAAATGCACTGGTATAAATCCTTTATTTATATATATATATAATTTTGTTATTATTTTAATGTTTGTAAAATTGAAATATTTCAATTAACTAGCAGATCACATTCTTTTCCATATTCTCTAGAAAATAAGACCCAGTAATCTTGACATTAAGATAATCGCAATATATTTTTAATATTATTATTTAACACATATATATAGATATGATATAATTTTGGTCACCGATTATTTTATCAACCATCATTTAATCACTGTAAATGTAGAAATGAAGAGCATATTAAATATTTATTTACAAATGAATCTTTTTTTTTTTTTAAAAAATTGTATTGTTTATAAAATTTATATTGTCAAATCTATCAGTTTTTACACATCTATGTATAATAAATCAAATATATTACTATTTCTGTTTAAAATCTTTTTAAATAGACTATTTAAAAAAAAAAAATTTAATCCTATTTTTTCTTATAAGCTTCTTTTAAAATATTAACACTATTATAATATTTTAAAAAAGATTTATAAAAAAGAATATAGCAAAGCTCTTTGTTTATTTCTTTGTCTTTTAAATTTTCTATTTATGTTATGTTGTATTTAAATTAGGTCATGTGACATCTGACTTGACTTTTTTTTTTTTACATTTTCTACTTATAAGATTTTAATTAGGATTCATAATTTAATTAGTAATAAAAAAAATAGCATGGATGAAAAGTATTCCTTTAAATAATTTATCAAATAATATTAATGAAAATTTTGCTTAGAATAGAATATTTTGTACTTAAATGAAAGAGTCCCGATTCATAAAAATATAGATAAAAAAGATAATTCTACCTTATATCCTTAGAAAGTGTGCAGGGGTGATGTGGAGAAGAGAAGCTAAAGATCGGAGAAGATGGATTGAACTTGGAAGGACCTTCATCCTGCAGTGGATTGATAATGGTTGATGATGATATCCTTATGAAAGAAATACAGCTGATAAGATTATGTTTAAATAAGGTAAAGTTATTAGAGAAGAATGAAAAGAAGAAAAGAATTAAAGTAACTCATTAATAAACATAGTGAATCTGAAGCTATAAAAAGCTCAAAACTTTTCAATAATAAAGATAACTGGAGTATTAGTCTGAATTATGATTCGTTATTATGGTATATATTTTGTGTCCTTTTATATTGTTATTTATATTGGAACAGCTTAATTTGGAAGGAATACCATTAATAATGAATTTTAATTTGATGTTGATAATTATTGTTGTTTGAGATATGTGTATAAATATTCATTTAATCACTAAACATAACATGATTTTTACTTGAAAGCATGTAAATTAATTAAGGAATAAATTTCTAAATCCAAGATGATCATTTATATAATTTGTCATCACTTAACTCATTTTATTTGAGTATTCAATTATAGAATGATCATTTAAAACTTTAACTACTTTTTCTGCCATTAAAATGCAGATAGATACTTTTATTAGAACAAAATATTAGATTTATTTCTGAAGGATGATGCTTAAGAGTTTGTTCCAACTGACAAAAAAAGTTTTTTGAAGTTGATTTTGTTTCCCCAGGTAGTTTTTAATATATATAAATGTCACATATAAACCGCAATTTATACAATTTCTAACATATAAATAAAATGTAAAAAATTAAAAAATGTACGTCAAAGTAACACAATCTTCATTTTTTGTTTGCATTATATGTAAATCTCTCTTGCAATATATTGTAGTTCCTATTTTCAAATGTTAAAAAAATATGTTTAATATATATTTGGATGACAAATTCAACTCATTCAAAATTTAACTTAAGCAAGAAGTCTCAGAATACTTTACTTAAATAAATAAAATGCTGTCTGTCTTATCACAGATTATAATTTAAAACTTGATAATTATGTGTGATCTAATTTTTTTATTTTACAATAAGCTCAATAGAGGGTACTTAACGCATTGTCTATGAAAATATGTGTTCACTTATATGCTTAATTAATGCCTACACAATATATATGATAATAAATATTTATTTCATGGAATTAAATTGAAAAGTATTTTAAAAAGCTATTATGTTTAGTATCTTTTGTTGTAATGAATGATCACTTATAAAATATAAATTTAGATCTTTTATGCAATAATTTTTATTTTCATTTTTTCTGTTTTAGGTTTGGTTTATTGTTCTATGAATAATGAATGTATCATTAGCAGAACCTCCTTTCAATTGGACATGGGCTAAAGAAGATTTGGGTTGGACATGGCAGTTTCATACGTATGGACTAGGTTGTCTCTTTTTTCTTTTGGCTTTTTATTCATTTTTTTCTTTATTAAATCTACGAAGCCAGTTTTCAAGTCGACCTTTTTTATCATCCATCAATCTTCTCCTGTGTTTGCTAGGGATAACACGTGCAGCATATTTGCTCATTGATCCTTATGACTCTAAAAAGCTCATGCCACGATTTCTTTCCATGGTAATGTTTGATATTGCATTTCCATGTCTAACATCTGCGTTTAGTTTAATTCAACTTGCCTTTGTACAAATTAGTAAACTTAAAGTCAATCCTACAAGATTGCAAAATAAAACATTCCTTTCTATGGCAATTTCTTTTCATTTTACATCTATTATTGTCACAGATATTGTTGTTGCCTTTGCAGAAGGATTAGTTTTGATGTTTTTAGTTATACATACTATATTTGTTGTTTGGGGTATATTATTGTGTCTTGGATTTCTTTATGGTGGTTATAAAATGATGCAAATGACTCGGAGAAAACAAATCAATAAGCATATCAGTGGAGGGCCTTATGAAAATAAAGGCATTTTAAAAAATCCATCAAAACAATCCCATCATGCTTCATCAGTAAATAAACCTAAAATATGTATCACTGATGAAAATGACCATACATATAGCTACGTTAGTGAATCGCCACAAGTCAGTCTCCAAAACTTAGAAGATTGGGATCTCTTAGATGATGAGAGTCATAATCAAGGGGGGATTTATGTTGTTTGCAGCATTACTAATGAAAGTCCATCACCCAGAACAGCAATACCTTCTGGATCCAGAAAGGACTGGAAAAGTAACAGTAGTTTAGACACAGCAAATACAGAAATCAAACCTTCTTTATTAAAAATAAAAAATGCAGCTTCAAAATTCCGTCGAAAAAATCTTAGTGATCAATCTAATGAAAATTTAGAAATGAATCTTTTACCTGGAAAGCAAGATTTATCAACAGTTATAAGAACTTTGGATTATAAAAGCAAGCAAAGTCTGGATAAGAAAGCTTTTAAGTTTGAACCCAAAAAACTAAAACCTAAATCAAACAGGAATAAATTTGACAGTGTATTGAAAACTACATATTTCACAACTGTGCTGGGTTTGGGGTTATGTGCTCTTCATCTTTATCTTTTATATGGAATTTATGGAGTACTTTATAAATCATGGAATTTCAGGGTTTGGGCCTGGTTTGCATTCCAGTCATGTAGTAGGTAAGATTTTATGTTACTGTAATAACTAATAAGTTTTGTGTTAAGTCATTATCGAGTTTAGTTTTTAGATAATTTTCTTTTCAAAATCAGTTTTATTTTCAACACATTTAGTGTTCATTTTCCTTTAAAAATTTTAATTATTATTAAATAAAATAAATTCTATTGTTACCATTTCTTTCTATTTTATTTATTTCAATTATATTTTTTAGATATGTGAGTGAAAGTGTCTTCAATTTATACTAGCAAAAAACCTTTTTAAATTAATAGCTTTTTAATACAATAACATTTCAAAATTGTAATCTAATATGGAGAGATTAAAAATACTGTCATTTGTAATATTTTTTTCCTGATTTTTAAAAATTGTATTTTTTACTTATATTTAATGCAGAAATAATGAAATGAAATACATATAAATACCAATTATATAGATTATGTTTTTAAAAGCAATAAAACCTTTTTAGTCATTATTTATATAATAATTAAACATTACAATTATATTTTTAAAATTTAATTGATCAGATAAATGGCTGATAGTTGTTGGTTTTTTTTGAAGGACAGATAACAATTGTATGAAATCTAACATAATATCTTCTATTCCTTTGTTATTATTATTACTGCTATTACTACTCTACAATTACTACTATTACTATTTAAAAAATCTTTTCTGTTTTCAGACTTTCTAAATGCATTCAGGAAAGGTTATTAATATTAAAAATTGGTTTATGCAATATTTTCCATGCCTATTGTATTAATTTAGAAAGCTTAAAAAAATCTTGCTAGATAGTATTTTTGAAATTTTAAAACTTGTATTGTTGTAAACTTTAATCTATATGGCAAAGATATTAGAAATAATGGTGCTAGTTATCTGAATTTAAATGATCTGTTATTATTGAATTATGGCCTCATTATTATGAGCAATTTTGCTCAGACCAAAAAAATTATTATAAAAGAAATTTGGATTTTCATGATCAAATAATGGCATTTTATAAATTATATTATAGTTTCAAATCAAAATAATTGCTGATTGTTGAATAGAACATAGATTGATATATAAAACAACAATCAAATTTAAAAATAGGTTCTCTTTCAAAATAAAAATAAAATTACACTTTTAGTGACTTTAGTAAGATAATATCTGACATTTTTTTGCTTATCAAAGTAATAAATTCTTCACAATCAACATATGAATATAAAAACAAAAATTCAATAAATTATAAGATTAAGATTATAACTTCAAAAAGAAAATGTTTATTCACTAATATTTGATCACTTTGCATCTTTTGTGATTCAATAAAAATAATAATAATAATCATCATCATGGCCATTCAAAAAAGAATATGATTATTCCAACTTCAAAAAAAAAAAGAAGAGAAAGAGGAAAAAAACAATTCTAAAATGTTTTTTGCAATGACTGTACAAACCAATCTGTGAACCACAAATACATCCACATATAGAACATGCTGGTCCAATTTTTAGTTTATTTGTTAATTTAAGATATCTTAGTTTCCTCAGCAAAAACTTTCTCTCTAAAATACTTTGACACCATTTTTAATTTTAGCATATATTTTATTCTCTGCTATATTTTTTCAGTGGAAAAAAACACGTTATATTTCTTTAGAATGTCATTGAGATAAGTCTTATGACTTAGATGAGATCCTATAAAACCTATGTTCAAGTTCACCATAAAATATCTTTTTAGGAAGTCTGCCATTATTCATTTATTTTATATGTCCAATCCAATGAAGATGTGATTTTATATTAGTAGGCTCAATAGTATCACATCTTGCAAGATGAAGAGCATATTGCTTGGTTTTATAATCATGTCATTATATTTTTAAAGTTTTATGAGCATACTTAAATAAAATTTTCTATTTTGCTTTTATATTCTGCCAATAGAACATCCCAGTTTCACATCCATATAATAAATTAGGTAAAATAACAGCTTTATACACAGCTAATTTAGCTGCAATATTTATCTCACTATGATAAAATACTTTATATTTTAACTTGTCAAAAGAATCAGCAGAACTTTGAAATTTGTGTTGGATGCCAACATTTAAATCAACCTATTTAGTTATAAAATTATCAAAGTATTTAGATTGGTTTATATTCACAAGTTGATAATCATCCAAACTGAAAATTTTCTTCCATCACTGATTGAGAAAGAATTTGAGATTTTTGAACATTAATTAATAAATAAATATTTATAAGTTGCATTTAAAACATTGAGAAAATTTTGTAAATCACCTTTTGAACTGGAAAAAACAGCATAATCATCAACCTACTGTAAATTCATAATCCAATAAGATAAAGTTCTTGTTTTTATTTTTAACTGATTCAAATTAAAAATTCCACCATCAAACCTATATCGTACTTTGATTCCTGTCTTATTAAGCAATCTACCATTAAAACCAAAATTGAAACAAATATACATCCTTGTTTAACACCAGATTTTCCATCTGTAGTAATAACACTGCCTCTCATTCCATCATGTAGAAGTTGTATAATATGAATAAATTTTGTTAGACATTCAACTAATTTCAAGCAGTGCCATAGACCTGTTCTTTTAAATGAACCAATAAAAGCAATATATAAATCATTCCTTTATTCTGGAGACATTTTTTGCATTTACCTTGCAACAAAAATCATATCAATAGTACTTTTTGATTTTCTACAACCACATTGAGTCTCTGATAATTATTTATCTGCAACTGAAAGCAATACATTCAACAAAATTTCTGAAAATACTTTTACTGTAGTGGATAATAATGATAATCCACAATAATTACTGCAATCATTGTGTGTTTCCTTTGTTTTTAAATATTGGAACAATTAAAGCATCCTTAAGATCAGATGACACAATTTCATGGCTCCAGATTTTCTAAAAAATTCTAATATTTTTTAAACTAATGTATTGCCACTATATTTTAAAACTTCTCCAAGTATTATTTCCTCAGGACCTGCAGTCTTTTCATTTTTAAGATTACAAAGAGCTGTTTGACTTTATTAAACTAAATATCTTTATTCAAATCCAAATGAGTAGATAAAATGGATATATTATTAAAAATCATCATACCAATTCTTGTATCATTATTTAAAATATTATCAAAATACTCTTTCTACCTGTTCAAAATATCACTATCATACAAGAGAGAGCCATTTCTGGATTTAATAGAATTATGATACCATTTCTCAGATCTATATGTTGCTTTAAATGCATCCAAAAAAGATCTAGAATGACCATGATTTACAAATGTCAGTATCTTCTTTGTAGTTTTAATCCATTGATCATTTTTCAGCTTTTTTTGTCCATCACTGAACTTCTGCTTTCAGCTGTTGTTATGAACTTCCACATTTAATCTATTATACCAAGCAGAGAATCCCATGTTTCTGTTTAATTAAATCATTAATAATATGATTATTGTCAGAAAGCCAGTCATGGTTCTTCTTTTTAGTGAACCAAGAATAGATTTATTTACACCCATAACACATTCCTTAAGAGAATCCCATGCTTCAATAATATGACTATTCTGAAGATCCAAATTAGCAATTTTAATATTTAATAGCCATTGAAATTTAATAAGTATAGCTCTTTGAAATTTTAAGAATGGAAAAACTGCAATCCTGATGAGATTCTTAGAGAATTTTTAAAATATGTTGTTTATAAAGTTGGAGCTTTTTTTCCTTGCTACTTTAATTCCATATATTATAACATTGAATTATCACTAATTACCAAATGATAATGGACTTTAATCTCTAACCCATGACTAGTTTGTATCTTTGCCTTTATTAGTGAGAATTTGAGATTTAAAGATGGAAACAATGAAGTTATGCATCTGTTAAATCAGCTTTAATTTTTTTTTCACTATCAAGCTTTTAATTTGAAATTCAAAAAATACTAAGATATTTAATGCAACAATCTGCTTATATAAATATAATAGTAAGTTTACTTTTGTAAACATTCACAAGTAGCTAGCTGTACAATATTTTCATTAATTATTATAGTAATCATAAACCCAAAATAATAAATGAGGTTTTGATGAATAAATATCTGTTTTGATATGCTTTTGCAAAAGTATCCAATGGTGTAAGATGACTAAAGTGATAAAGCAAGAATCTTTTCTCTGATTATCTATCTACATAAATAAATCACTAAATCTAAAACTTTCCAGATTTAAGTTTTCAAATATTTTATTGAAAATTTTATTATATATCATAAATTATTGAAATTAAACATTATTCTTATTGTTGCATGGAAAACGTTCGTAAATTAATTAACCTACATTAATTAGGTATTAAATAATAGTGATCTTTATTCAATTTTTAACTAACTTCATAATTATTTATTAAATTAATGGATACTAGATGTTCTTCTTCAGAACAAAGACATCATTGATGCTGTATTATTCCCATAGTTATCTTGAAACTTTTAATCATTTTAAGATTTGGAATTCAAGACAACAAATTTATAGTTCAGATACTAGCCAACTATGACTGTGTACTCTGTCTCCTTAAGGCTAAATCTATATATCTATGTACCCATTACACATTTATCTCTCTCCCTCAAACTCTCTCTTGTTCTCTCTCTCTCACTCTCACACTCTCTTTCACTCACTGTGACTCTCTCTTGCCTTTTCTCTCACCTTCTCTTGCACTCTCTCTCTCTCTTGCTCATGTACCCTCCCCCTTTCTCTCTCTCACTCACTCACTTTTTTTGTTCTCTGTCATGCCATACCCTTCCCCTCTCCATCTACTCTTTCCCTTTCCTTCCCTCCCTTTCTCTATCTCTTTCACCTCTCACTCTCTTGATCTCTCTCCTTCAATCTCTCTCCTTCTCGTTCCCTTTCTCCACCCCTCTTTCTCCCTCTACCTCTCCCTATTCCTCACCTCTCTCCCCCCCTCTTTTCCTCTCCCTTTCTCTCCCTCTTTCTCACTCTCTTGCTGACTTGAAGATTTTATAAAATTTGCATTTTTTCATTTATATAATATATTTTTATATATTGTTTTTTATTATGAAATACTAATGTGAATTTTAATTTCGTAAAATGTGTATATAATTAACAAATGATGTCATGCATTATAGATGTATATTTTTAAAGAATTATGGATCGGGAGCTAAGTAAAGTATTCAATTCAGCCAGAGATATATACAAATAAGTATCTTATGTATGAATATGTTTATTGATGTACTCATCCATGATACAAAGGTAGCTTAATTTATTGATTTGTTAATAAAACATGATTTATATAAACTTTGCTTTTGTTCTTTATTATAATTCATTAAATATTTATTTTAAAAAAGGAATAATAGTTGTATCCATATTTTACTCAATTCTTAATGTCAAAACAAATAAAGCTGATTTTTGCTAGCCAACGTTATCTTTATGATCAGTCCAGATAAAAAGCAAAAATTATTATTTCTAAGGGAATAATTAAAATTATACTTTAAATAATCTATGTAAATCAATTATGATTGCTGACTCTGACAGTGATCTAAATACTGACCAATATTGTGTTAGATGAATAAAATTTTGATTGTATTTTGACAGTGATTCTTTAGTTTAATAGTTGGTTGACCAGGATATAATGATTGCCTAATATATCAATTAGATGAGAAACTTCATTATTAATTTCCTGCAGGTGTGATCCATTGTTGATTCATTTTAATGGCACCTAATGTGTACCAATAATTTATTTGACATTCATATAATAGTGTGATTAAAGTGAAACCAACAGATTATTTAAGATGAATTACCTAAAGTCAAAACTTACAAAATCCAGATAAATAAATAGATAATAATGGTTAAACAAATAATCATATATGCATGCAATAGAATTGAATGAGTGATTAGAAGGTTAAGCTGGGATTAGAGGATCAAAAAGTATGTACATAGGCTAAAACAGGACAATTGGACTAGATTAAGGTAAATTTAAAATAAGTTTGAATTTTCATCCAAAATAAATATAAAATGAGATTGTATGAAGAAAGTGATGATTCAAAGCTTAAAAAAAATTTGATTTAAAAATAAATTGAGTGACATAAATAATCACAAGATACAAATGAAGAATGAAAAACAAAATTTCACAAAATCTATTGGATGAGAGAAATCTAACTACACAATATCCATCAGAAATTGAAGACCAAATTCCTCAATGTTTTTCAGAGATGGAAAAAGCCCATAGAATCACCAAGAGATTGAAACTCAAGCTTCATAAAATTACAAGAGATGGAGAATCAAAAAATTTACTGAAAATGCAAAATTCAAAGTCCTTAACAATTCGTAATAAATAACAAATGCATGGCAATATTAGTGAAGATGTTTAAAAATTTGATTAAAAACATTCAAGAAGTAAAATGAAGAATGGCAACAAAAACCTCCAAGAAAAGATGAAAATATAAAGCAAGAAATAAAGGATGGCATCAATTAAATGGAATATAATGACAAAAATCTTCTAGAAAAATGTCAAATGTGAAGTGAAAAATAAAAATTGAAATAAAAAATAGAGAAATGGCAACAGAAAATATGTGGAAATAATAGTTTAGGAAAAAATAAACTGCCACACCTACAAGTAATATAAGGTTTAGCAAGACTGGAAAATAATCTAAGAAAAAGGAGCACTTCTTAATCTCACATGGCTGATAGCATTATCAATGATGAGATTTTTTGGTGTGAAACTGCATTGATTTTTATTGCACTAACAATGAATTTTATTGCACTAATAATATAAACAAATACATGTAAAGCTACAAGAATATGCAGCAAAATAATTGTTAATTCTTGAATTCAGTAAGTAAAAAAGTAATAAAAGCTTTGATGTGTGTGAATATATTATATGATATTGTTCATTATGTATTTTAACTTAAATCATGAACTATGATTATTGTAGAATTAATACAGAAAGATTAAGTCTTGCATTAGTGGTCGAGAGGTCAGCGCGACTGCCTTGCACTTGCAGGCAGTTGCCCGGGTTGCGGGTTCGCGTCCCGGCCGATGCTATGACACTTTAAAAAAAAAAAAAACTATAGTATTTAAAAAATATTTTGTTTATATCTGAAAGAAAAAAACCATTTACACTTTAAAAAATCTTTTTCTTTTGGAATATTTTTGTTAAAATTTTGAATTAACTTGTTTACTGTTAAATTTTTAAAACCAATTTTCTGTTATAGTTAAAATTAAATAATGGTAATTAAAATGCTGTAAAACAATGTTGATTAAAATTCATGTTTAATAAGATTTATAAAAAAGGGAAATAACTATTTGCTGAATCTAAATTTGTTTGCCACAGAATCCTTTACAATATTCATAATTATTTCACGTATTGTTATATCCAATTATGCATTATTGAGATTTATTTATAAATTTGAAATTTGAATATTATGAAAATAATTTTGTCTGTTAAGTAAAAAATGTATTTTTCTTTATTTTAATTATTATATAAAAATAATTTTACATTTAAGATTTAAACTTCAATTTTTAATAACTAAAAATACTGTTCGAAGATAAAAGAGAATATAATTCAGATATTTTCTTTTACAATCAATTTGTTATTTAAATGAGTTAATATTAACCAAAGGCTATTCAAAAATTAATGTCAATGCATTCATTCAACAGATCAATTTGTTTTTTCATTGAGAAAACATAGATTTTATAAGGGAATAATATGAAAGGATAAGATAAATTATATAAGAAATAATGAAATAATTCTAAATAATTGCTATTTAGTAATTGGGATTTTTTTCCAATTTCTCTCTTGTTTCAGTTGCAATGAAACAGCCAAAGAGGGAATTCATTCATTAGCCATTAGTATTTTAAGATATTAGAAATTAAACTTCCCAAGAACTAGTAAGAGTTTTTTCAAGGAAAAAAAGTTATCCTTGAATTTATTGGAGAAAGTAGCGCAAATCAGTATTGAGAAATTATAACTTATCATTACTTTTCAATTGCCACCATGAAGAAATTATTTATCATTGATTTGAATTATAAAATCTTTCACTAATTGCCAACCTTAACTGAGTCATCATCATTATCTGGAAATATAGTCACTGGTCTACAAGATAAAAGGTGTCCTTAATTCAATATTCTGTTGACAAACCAAAGAGCTATGAAAAAATGAATACCAGTACACAAATTAAAATGTAAAAGATATAAAGAAAAATTAACTTCAAAGGCATAAAATTAAACAAAGCTACTGACATGAAACAACTGTTAACCCAAGAATTAAAAGTAATTTATAGTAAAAAAAAAAAAAGATTAATTTGTTAAAAATATAGTTATTTTGAATACTGTCAAAAGTGTGCTTTATCGAAAATAATGCATATAAGTTCAAGCAAAACTAAACTTTGTAAAAATGGAAAAAAAAATAGTAAGGTAAAACAAAGTAAAGATGAAAGCAAACTTGGGATCCACTGAAAATTTGACAAGCCTTAACTTTCATTATATCTAGTTAATTAAAATTCAAACTAGAATTTAAGTAGTAATTGGTAATTTGCATTTTTATTATTTTTTATCATGAAATATTAATATGAATTTTTATTTCATGCTGTTTCCCAATAAATTGACCCTACATTTTACTTTATTTTGGGAAGACAATCCTATTTCTTTCACATGTACCAATTGCACCATCTTTTTTAGTAAAAATATCAGATTTTTACCATTATAAAAAATTCAATCATTAAATTTGTTCAATGATAATAATCCATTTTACTTTACTAAACCTGCAATGTTAATACATTCATGAGATATTAGGTTGATGTAAGTCTTAGTTCAAACCAATTCTGGTTAAGAGATTTGGTAGGATTAAACTAGGGAAATTATTTCATTTTCCATTTAGTCATTCATCAGTATGATTCATTTGTTGGGCACGAGACTCAGAAGCTTTTATTTTACAATAATTTTCAAAAATTATAATTCCCAATATTTAAATTATTAAATTATTGTATATTTAATGATATTCTTAAATTTTTTTTCAATTTATTAAATTAAATGCTTCATATAATGATTTTCCAATATTGAAATGTCTTTTTTTTCATTGCACATTGAGATACAAATGATATTCATTAACAGTTACATAACCAGAAGTATCAAAATACCAAAATGGTGATAAATTTTATGCAAAGTATCAGCATGTACATGATAAGTTGCCATAGAGAAAACGATAAAATTCCAGCAAGTGAAATTTTTTTCCTATCATATTATAAATTAGATTTTCAATCTAATGATTCTTTGTCAAAATTGCATAAAATGATTTATCAACCCAAATTTTCTTTCATATAAAATCAGAAATGATTATTACTAATATTTAGGCATTATAAAGATGGATTTAAATAAAACTAAACAACATTACAATATATCTAGATGCATCAAATAAAAAAAAATATTAAACCATTTTTATTGTTGTTTGATATTTTTGTCTAGAAGTCATGCTAATGTTAAAGTTATCAATATGACTTCCTTATCTGGTGAAACATCTGAATTACGAAGTGTTCTTTTGATAAAAGTAATAGATAAATTTTTCTTATAAAAATAAATTATTACATTGCGTGCTGATAATACAAATACAAGCATTGGAGATCTTATGAAAATTGATAAAATTAATGTATAGTGAAATGTTGAAAATAAATTGTAGAGGGAAATTATAGATATCAGTTATGGAGCACATATTAGTTGTAATTGTCTCCAGTGTGTTATTAATTGTGTGCTGTTTGACATCAAAAGTTTTACTGTTAAAATTTATAACTATATTTCTACATATATATAATCATAATGGAAGAACTCAATTTTTTTGTGAGTTTAAAAATATGCAAAATTATTTTTTACCTTAGATCCATCAATTAATAGAATATTGTATGTGATAGACTTAATTCATATTTTCATTTTCTCAAGAAATATACTTTATAATGTTTAAAAATTTATTTGAAGATCCTTATTGAAATTATGGTTATTTCTGAGAGATCAAATTTATATACATTATAAATACGTATTAAATACATTGAAAATAATATTTCAGCTTTACTTTTTATAACTAAACATTTTTAAAGTAAATTTTAAATGTTTAAACAAATTTGAAATTCATGCCATCAAATATATTGGAATAGCCAAGAATTTCAATGAAATCAATGGAGAATATATAAACAGATAAGAAATACTAAAAAATTTAAATGGATTGAGAAAAATATCAGAATGTTCAGAAATTAAAAATAGTTTCTATGAGAAGCTCATTGTATATTCAGTGAACATTTATAAAATGCATAATTGCTAATAATTTAAAGAAATGGAATACTGAAAATAGTCTTGCATCACATAAATCAGTCTAAATATTTACTGAAATAAATGAAAAGTATCCAGATTTCAGGATATTAAAAATATAGTAAAATTCATTCTTTGTCTTGCTGAAAATTCTGCTTCTATTAAAGAGAACATTTTCTAAAGTGAATATAATGCAGCCAAGAGAGAAACCAAGATTAAGTGTGAAAACTGTGAAAACAATGTTAATTATAAAATTGTACTATGGATTATGATAAATTTTACAAGATTGTAAAAGATTAGAATTAAACAAAATATCCTCATTTAAAAAATACTCTAGAAATAAGTAGGATGATGAAAAGTCAACCTTTACATGTTGTTTGTATTCTTCTCTTTCATTCTTTAATAAAATATTCTATTAATATTTCAAATAATGCTTTTCCTTGTTTTAGCAGATAAAGTAAAACATTGGTAATCATTAAAAAATCTTTTGATTCCAGTTCTACTTTAATAATAAGAAATTATGGTCCAGCTATGTCTCAGTTGAAGATTTTTTTGGGTTTATTGCTACTATTCTGTATAACTGTCAGTGTAGCAATTTTTAGTAGAGTTCCAGTGGTCCTTCCTCTTATTGATCTCCTTCAAGTTATAAATCTTCAAAATTCATATTTTAGAACAATTTGTCAGTTTTAGTTTAAATTCATTGAAGTATTTGAAAGGTTAATAATTTTTGGTTTTGTTTGCTATTAACTGAAAGGAGACCCTTTGATTACTCTTGGAGGCCTTAAAGGAACTGAGCAGGGCAAATTCCTAATGTCCACTCCATACGTTCTTGTCGTTGCAGCTGTTATTACTATATGTTTATTCATATAGTATACGAACATGGATGGGCTGCTCACCAACACGCATTAGCCAGCGTGGTGAGTTTATTGGCTTTTTACCTCTGAGTTTAAGATCAAGAAACACCATGGTCTTTCTTCTCAGTGCCTGATAAGGCAGAATGAATGTTTGTGTAAATGATAAAGATTTTTCCCAATTATACAATTATGACAGACAAAAATAAAGCATGGCCCTTAATCCCAGGAGGCTGTAAAGTCACCAACCAAGGCAGTGGTTGGTGGCCGAAGGCGGAGGGTGCTAAGAATATCCTGGAGGCAGACCCAGGCTGCCATTTGATGACGACTTTTTATTTAGGTACTTACAACTGCAGATCACTTTCAAGTGAAGGAAGATTGCAAGAATTAGAAGAAGAACTCTCTTATATTAAATGGGATATTATTGGACTTTGTGAAGTTAGAAGAAAAGGTGAAGAGACAATTGATTTAAAAAGTGGACATATGCTCTATTATAAAGGCACAAATATTGGAAATACAAGTGGAGTAGGATTCATTATAAATAAAAAGTGGAAGAACAATATTGTGGAGATTGATGGTGTATCAGACAGAGTGGCAAGATTAGTTATACAACTTAATAGCAGATATCAAATGCAGATAATTCAGGTTTATGCCCCAACAAGTTCTCACAGTGATGAAGTAGTAGAAGGTGTTTATATGGATGTACAAAAGGCTTTTGATCAGAGTAAACAACATTTTAAAATTGTTATGGGAGATTTTAATGCTAGAATTGGTAAACAAATGAAAGATGAAAGTGTTGTAGGTAATTTTGGTTATGGTAATAGAAATGAGAGAGGACATAGACTTGTGGAGTTTGCAGAGAAGGAAAAACTTTATATTATGAATTCTTTTTTTGAGAAAAATGTTAGAAGGAAATGGACATGGAAGCATCCAAATGAAGGTACAGCAGAATTGGATTATATTTTGACTTAACAGGAAATACATATTTCAAGATTGTAATGTTCTTAATAAATTTAACACAGGAAGTGATCATCGATTAGTAAGGGGTAAGATACATGTTAATGTAAAACTAGAGAGACAAAAATTATTAAGAAAAACTATATTTACAGTTGATATTCCTAATCTTCAGAAACATTCTAATGAATTTAAATTAGAACTTACAAATCGGTTTCAAGTATTAGTAGATTTTGAACATGATTCAGATTTGAATGAAATTAATATGAAAATAACTGATACACTTTTAAAAACTGCAACAAAGATAGCTGGTAGAAAAAAGCAGCAATTGACTAATAAAATTTCTACTGAGACTAGAGAACTTATGAAGAAAAGAAGGAATATGAAGATATGCAAGAATGATGCATTAAAAAGAATTGAATATCTCGAATTTTGTAAAATGGTGCGGAAAAGAGTTGAAAATGATATAAGAAAGTATAACTGTGAACTAGCAAGAAAAGCTGTAGAAGAAAATAAAAGTCTTAAGAATGTAAAACAACATTTTGGTATTGGTAGGAAATTTATATCTGCAATAAGGAAAAAAGATGGAATTATTACTAAAAAGAGGGATGACATTATGAAATTGGTAGAAGATTTTTATCAAGAATTATATAGTAATAAAGAACAAGTACCTCCTATATCTATTACATCTTCCGAATTGCCCAGAATTTTAAATGAAGAAGTGAGAAATGCAATTAAATGTATGAAAAAAGGAAAGGCTCCAGGTAATGATGGAATTATAATTGATATATTAAAAGAAGCAGGTGAAGAAACAGAAAAAATATTAGCAAAGTTATATACCAAATGTCTAAATGATAAAGATGTACCGGATGATTGGAAGAATGCAGTAATAATATTAATATTTAAAAAAGGTGATAAAGAAGATATTAGAAATTACAGACCTATCAGCCTTTTATCAGTTTTATATAAAATTTTTACCAAGATAATTACAACTCGTCTACAGAGAACCTTGGATTTTCACCAACCAAGAGAACAAGCTGGATTTAAAAGTGGTTTTAGTACAGTAGATCATATTCAAGTATTGAGAGAAGTTATAGAAAGGACAAATGAATATGAGTTGTCATTATGTTTTGGATTTGTAGATTATGAAAAGGCATTTGATTCTATAAACATTTCTTCAGTGATTAAAGCATTGGATCATCAAGGTATAGATCCAGGATATTGTCATATTTTAAAGAATATTTATAAAAATGCAACAGCAACAATTAGATTACATAATGATACTGGGAAAGTCAACATTGAGAAAGGTGTAAGACAAGGTGACTCCATATCTCCAAAACTTTTTACAGCAGTGCTGCAAGAAGTATTTTGTGGATTAAAATGGGAAACTAAAGGAGTGAAAGTAAATGGAGATTATTTAAGTCATTTAGATTTCACAGATGATGTAGTTGTTTTTGCAAATAATGCTTCCGAGCTGCAGGAAATGTTGCAGGAGTTATCAGATGAAAGTAGGAAAGTAGGACTAAAGATAAATGTTAAAAAGACTAAAGTAATGTTTAATCGATTTGCTCCAAATATGAAAATAAAGATTGATTATGATGAATTAGAAGAAGTTAAGAGTTACAAATACCTTGGTCAGATTATTAATATAGATGGAAACATAATAGAGGAAATTAATCATAGAATTAAACTTGGTTGGAGTGCTTTTGGTAGAAATAACTTGATATTAAAAGGAAATATGCCTATGTGTTTGAAAAGAAAGGTTTTTAACAAATGTGTTTTACCAGTTCTTACTTATGGATCTGAGACTTGGACACTTAATAGAAGATCAATACAGAGACTTCAGACCACTCAAAGAAGTATGGAGAGATGTATGTTGGGAGTAACAAGAAGAGATCGAAAACGCAATGTATGGGTAAGAGAACAAACAGGTGTTACTGACCTTATTGAAAAAATTAAAAGATTGAAGTGGAGTTGGGCTGGACATATTGCTAGAAGAGATGATAATAGATGGACAATTGAAATTTTAAACTGGATTCCAAGAGATTGTAAAAGACCCAGAAGGAGACCACATGTAAGATGGATGGATGAAATAAGAAAATGTGTAGGGGTGATGTGGAGAAGAGAAGCTAAAGATCGGAGAAGATGGATTAAACTTGGAGAGACCTTCATCCTGCAGTGGATTGATAATGGTTGATAATGATGATGATGATGAGTTTTGAGTCAACATGTATCTTAAATCTCATTAATCAATGAAGATTTCTTGTGTTGAATATATTAAGAACAATTTAGTTTTGAAATACATATTTTCTGTTAATCAAATTATTATCTAGTTGTTCTATATTCATTTGAATACCTTTATGTTTATTTGAATGTATTGTTTTTCCCTGCAAATTCCATCTTGTTCTTACTCTGCCTTCATAAATAAATTTTCTCACCTCATTTTCATTTTTAATTGTTTTTCAACTTTATCATTAAAGTCTTCCATGACAATTTTAAAAGTATGCTTGGTCTAATCAAAAATATATATATATATATATATATATATATATATATATATATATATATATATATATATATATATATATATATATATATATATATATATATATATATATATATATATATATATATCTGTATAAAAAATCCTTTACTTCACCATAATGAAAATTGGTTGAACATAAAACTGAATTATTAGAGGGGGATTTGAACCCAGACATTCAAGATTTCTTTAGTCATCTACTCCATCTTATATAACCAATACACATGACCACATACTTGTGAAAAAGATAAATAATTTTCAATATACCTATTTCATGCTGAACCAGCACTCATCAAATGGTCCAGATCATCTTAATTTAAACAAAGCACTGATTATTTATATATGTGGGAGATAATAATCTGAACCAACTGATGAGTGCCATTCAGCATGAAATGTATATATTGGAGATCATTTATTTTTTTCACATGTATGTGGCCATGTGTATCAGTTGTATAAGATGGAATGGATGACTAAAGAGAGCTTGAAAGTCTAGAATCAAATCCCCTCTAATTACATCTAGCTTAAGTATATATATTATACTTATATTTAAGTCTGAATTATCTACATTAAATGCCTTCCATTAAATTGAATAACAAATTTTGTCATTATCCCTGATATACAGTTTCAACAATCATGTTTTTTCAATATTTTGTTTATAATGAATCTCATTTTACTTATGATTTCAATATTTGAATCTGTGTAATAAAGCACATTTTTATTTTTCAAAACAAATATCACATTTAATGTTCTTTAGATAAAGGAAGCTGAATAAAAGTCAATAATTAGTGGATTATTTTTTTTTCAGTTACCAATTACTATTTTTTTTTTGAAAATGAAGTCCATAATTTATTTTTGACTGTTTTGATAATTAATATAAAAAAGAATCAATGAACCTTTTCATTCTACCTTTAAATAAATCAAAATGATATCCTAGTTAAAAACTATAAGGTATCTTAGAAGAAAAACAATAGTGGGAGATCAAGACAAAAGCCAGAAAATCCATCATTCTGGCTCATATGATAATGAGTATTCTACTGATGTTTATTAACAATATAAATAATCATATAGTAATGACATTTATTACTGCAAGAACATATGAAATGGGTATTAGAAAATTGCTTTTTCAGTTTTTTAAGGTTTCAAAGAGAAAGAAATGAGTCTTTTTTGAAATTAACTTTCAACATCTACAGTGACATTTCATTATGTAAAAACTTCAGTGGTATATGATACTGCTCCTAAGAAGAAGAATATTTTTGATATAATTATGTTTTTAAATTTAAGTATTATAATATTTTGTATAAAAAATAAATATATATAATTATAGATTGTAAAAAATGAAATAAAATGAATTTAGTTTAGAATAACTTTTGAGATCAGTTAATTGCTTTCTTGTGATTGGTTATTATAATGAAATAAATCTGAATTTATTTATTATAAGCATTAATTACAAATAATATTATAATATTTGTATAAAAAAAGAAAAAATGTAACCGTAGATCACAAAAATTGGAGTTTTTAACTGGAATCTGTTGTTATTCCCTTTTAGTAAAATTATGATTAATTATCATAATGAAATAAATTTGATTTTGTTTATTATAAGAATTATTTACAGTATTATATTTATATATAAAAAAAATAAAATAATCATAATTTTCAAATATAGAGAAATAAAATTACTTTTGTTTAGAATACAACTAACACCATTTTTATCTGGGATCGATTGATTTCTTTTAGGAAAAGAACAATCAGCTATTATAATGTATAATTTTGATTTTTATTATTGCAAACATTTCTTACAAAACATGTTATAATGTTTGTATTAAAAAATAGAAATAAAATAACCATGTTTAAATTACAATGGTATAAGATAAGCATAACTCCCAAAAGTCAACATCTGTTTAATTTGTAAAATACTATAAACTTAAGGCATGTGAATATTTCAAATGTTATCATATACTGCTGGTAGCCACTAAACGTTAATAGCAATTATTATGGAAGTCACATTTTTATAGTCAATTTTTCTTCCCATAATATTTTCATTTTTTTCTATATCACAGTTCAAAAAAACTAAAACTTTTAGTATCTTGTTTTTTCACTCTCCATTTTTTCCATTTCTATGAAATTACAAATAAAAAATAAAGCTTGAACAGTTTTATCTTTCATTTTATAGATCTGTCTTCACAATCAAAGAAATTTTTCGAGATTTTTTTGCACTGTATCAGTCTGAGGCTTTTTGACTGCTGGAGTTTTTACTGTGAATGAATAATATTTTACATATACAAGATATAAATAATAGATAAGTACTAAAATTTATTATAGTTTGTGAAATAAACATTTTTAAGAAAAATTAGCATGTTTTAGATAGAGTACTATGTTTATGGTTAATATGATTCAGTTGATGTATCTTACACATTAAAATTTCAAAAGAGATTCATGTAAATAGTATTGATTCATTGATTGATAATGTTTTTTAAAACTGATAATACCCAACTACTCAATGTTTTGGAGGAGTACTAATTTTATATGTAAATTATTTTCTTTAAACCCCCTGGTTTAATGCAGTGGAGAATAACAAATCCAAGAACTGAAGATATCTGGATCAAAGTTCAATTCTGTCATATTTAGAGTCAAAATGTCACACAATCTTCTAAATAAAAACCATTCAAATTTTTATTGTTCTATACACTTTAATGACATGGTGAATTTATGAACTCAAAAACCAAAGATATCTTCAATTAAAGTTTAACTTTATCATTTATGATACTCAAACTTGTCATTTTCTTTCAAGAGACAACCCATTTTATTATAATTTTATTTGTCCTAACAAATGCTTGAATGTTTATAAATACATTGGATAATTGAATTAGTCTATTTATATGGTATTGCAAATATTAGGTTAGTTAAGGTATGATTTAAAAACTCACATCTTCCTGATATAGCCACAATTATAACATCAATTTTCCTTATAAAAAAATAGTACAGTAATTTAATATAAATTATTCTTATCATGTGATGTTTAGTGAAAATATTTAATAAACAAACACTTAAGCTAAATGTTGGTGGCTTAGCAGTTAGCATAGCTGCCTTCCAAGCAGTTGGCCCAGGTTAGCTTCCAGGTCAACGCATTTGACATATTAAAAAAAAACACTTAAGTTTGTATATTTATAGAAGAAAATTTTATTTGATATATCCTAGAATGCTTTTAATATGTTATTCCATATTGATGGCTTAAATGTAATACAAACTAAGCTATTACCTTTCTAGAAAGGAAACTAAATATATATTAAAATGTGGGTTTAAAACATCATATAACTTTTTTTTTCAATATTTACGACCAATTTATATTGATCTTTTATTGATTATATATTTCAGATATTAATTTTATTAAACATTATTTTGTTATTTAGTCTTCCCTCTCCATTGAATTTTACTCTTCCTGCATCCTTTAAAATGTTTTTATGAAATCAATTTTAATATGGTAGCCATATTTGAATAATGGCATATTTTGACACATTATTTCTGCAACAAAAGCAGAAGTAGAAAAATGATTTGTTAGATTTTGACATTTATAAAATTTGTCAATTTTTCTAATAACAAAGTACTTATGAAAAAATATATATTAAGTTAGATTTTGCAATTTATAACTTTTGACAAGTTTTGCAAGCAACTGAGAAAAAAAATGAAATAAAATAGTAACAAAACATTGATTTAAGCTTTTAAAGACATGGATCACATGATTTATATTTTCAATGCATCAAAATTTCAAATCTGTTATTTATCCATTTTTTACTTTAAAAATTTTTTGACTATCTTTAAAATAAACAATAGCATTTTTTAATAATAATAAAAAGATTCAAAACAAAAGTCAATGGTGTAGAAGAATATCGCTAGATAACGTTGAGTAAAGATAGAAATTATTATTATTTAAGTAATTAATAAATAATGTTACACGTTTATTTTCTCTCAGACAATTTTTTATATAATAATAATCTTATAAACTGTGATAGGTTTGAATCAGCAACAAATAAGTCAATCGGTTTTAAAAATTACAAAATGTTTTTTTATTTATATATTTGAACTACTAATTTTACAATACTGTATTTCTATACCAGCACAACGTGTCTAAAGAATGGTTTATTATATCATATGAATATATAAAAAAAATGCCATTAGGCTCAATAGAAATTTATAATCAACTAAAGTAGATCATTGCACTTATTAATAAATAATATGATTAGTTATTACACAAATAAATAATTTTCGTATTTATTTTTAATTTTCCTATAATAAATCTTTAATTTTATCAAGAACTTCATTAAACATTTTCTTCAATAATAATCATATGATCATTTATACAGAACATTATATAACATTTAAGCATCAATGAGGAACTTCTAACGGATCTCTAATTTTTTTGAGTGTGTAATGCTGAATTTTTTGCCTCTTCTTTTTCAATGATGAGTAGTGTATTTTGGAAGTTGTTTTATTTTCAGAACTTTATATGCCACGAGAATTGATTTAAGTTATGTCATTTCCTGTTCCAAAATCTTAATAGACAAAATGATATTATTCAGAAGTTCTTTATACTTCAACATTTTGTTTTGTTACATCATGAATGAACTCAGATCTCATCTCACAAGTCTAATATGTTCACCACTGATATAAAATCTCTTAAGCACTTTATTATTTATTTGTAAATAATTTACAGAGTAAAATTATATTTGTTAAGTTTAGAATGCTTTTTTATAGATAGACAACTTCCATATTTCTCCAATCTTTTTTATTTCATAAATAATTTTATAAAAATAAAGATGCAATAAAAGACAAATAATCCTCAAGATGCATTTCATGCTGAACCAGCACTCATCAATTGGGCCAGGTCATCATCTCTCATATATATCTTTATTACATGAAGAGTATTTATGTAGAGCAAATTGTTTCATTTTTATTTTCAAGCATCAATTTACTCCTCTCCCAACTTTTATGTTATCAACTTTTTAATAAACACGTCATGATTATTACTAATCATTTATTAAACTAGAGATTTTCTCTAGCACACATGACATCTTTATTTTTATTTTGATTTAATGTCTTTTTTTTTTGTTACTATAGTACAATATCAAAGTATGTAAGTATAGTCATTTTTTAAGAGTAATATTTGATTTTAGCAGTCATTATAATACAACAAAATTAATCTCACAATGGCTTCAAGTTAAATTATTAATTCCACATTCAATTTTTATTTTCATATGTCAAAGCATCAGCAGGAAACAAACCCACAAAAACTATCTGCAAGCAACTACTTGAAGGCAACTGCGCTGACCTTTCGGCTATCAATGCTTGACAAATGGAAATCAAACATTAAATATAAGAATTTCAAAATGGCTTTATTTGACATTATTGAATTTTATAGAATGAAAGATGGAGCTATGTTTATTTAATTTACATATTCTTTAAAAACTATTTGAATAAAGTGATATAAGTTTTATAATGAATTATTTTAAAGTAGATTTACCTTGATCCAGAGGTAATATTCAGGAAACAATTACATACCATGCAGGATGCTTGGACAATGAGTTTTTTTAATAGTAAGCTTGTTTATTGTCTTATTTTAGTGGATATTGAGGAGAAATTAATTGAACTATTCATTATTAAATTTTCTATAGCAATTTGTAAAAATATAATTGTGATCCAACATCAGATATTTTCCTAATTTGAATAATCTAATATAACTTTCATAGACAATTGAATACATAAATAATTTAAATCTATGCCTTATGTCATTTCATTCAGTGATAAAGTGGCAGGGTTTAAAGTCCATGGATCACAACTTAACCTCTCATTATGTTTGAAATTTTTATAAACTCTCAAGAAGTAAACCATTCAATTGTTTATTTTGTTCATTAAAATTCTTAGATATAATTTTAAACTCAAAAGAAGACTGTTCCCCCCCCCCATGTGTCATAGCATTAGCCTGGAAGCGAACCCGCTAACCCAGGAGAACTGCTTGTAAAGCGGCTGTCACTGACTTCTCAACCACCAATGCTTGACAAAAAAGACTATTTTGATTGTAATACAATCATTAAATTCATTAATATTTGAGTTATATCCCATCTTTGTTCAACATTCCTGTGACACATAAACTTACTAGATTCAGAATGTTTTGTATTTTGGAATCATCATTTGATTTAATTTGAAACATAAAAAAAATTGTAAATTGAACATTTAAAAAAGTTATATATGAAAGAATTTTGTTTTATAAATATCTAAGTAAATTTAGTAATGATATTAAATAGAGTTCCATTTCCATGAATAAATGTAAAACTTAGACTTTCATATCACATGTCCTTTCATTGCTCAAACAAATTAAAATAAATGTAAAAATGATTTTAATAGAAGTTACTGAGCATGCAGTAATTTAAAAAGTCTAATAAGTTATTTTGAAAGTAAGCTTTATGCTATGTAAAATTTATTATTGCTTCATATGACCAGGTATAATAACATCTTTTTATTATGATTAACAAAGGCTAATCTGAAAGTGAGAGTTGTTCATTATACCTGCCAATATAATAGTCTCTACAAATATTTCACTTTTTTATTAATCATCAAAAACAAACAGGTCACTTATTCAGTCCATAGAAATTAACATCATATGAAGGGCAAAAGATGGACAGAAAATAATAAAAAAGGCATTTTATACTACTACAAAAATATTATTAATCGTAGGCCAATAATATTTAATTGAACTTCTTGATTTTTAAAATGTAGTCTGATGTTTAGAAGTGTCATGGATTTAATTTATATCGGATCTAAATCATACTGACTTCATGCACAACTTACAAACTAAAAATTTTACCAGTGAATTGCACATATTCAACCAATTATTTATACATATTTTTTTATGTCTTGGTTTTATATTAATTATTTATAAATAAATAAATTATTTATAAATAAATAAATTATTTATTTTTATAAAATAATATATTTATTTTTGATTAAATATTTGTCTACTTGACTTTTTTTAAAATCTCAATATGATACCAATTCATTTTTAAGTACAATTTCAATTAGATTATTGATTCTACTTTTAGCAATTCTTCATTTAAAAAAAGCATGTGTCTTTTTTTTTCATCTATAATACCTTTTTTTATCTTTTCCCTTGCTTTTTCATTATTTATTTCAATCTTTTTTTAAAAAAAAAAAAACATCCTATTACTAATATTGTGATTGGGCTAAAAAGCCAAAAAATTAATGCTGGCAAAGTTATTAATAACAACATATAATATTTCAAATTATGCATGAAAATATGTTATTAATTTTATAAGTAGACAGATTGTCATTCATATGATAATTAAAATAAATATTAATAATAAAAAATTGTTCATCTTTAAATTTAAGCAAATACTTCTGATATAAACTAAATATTTATAAAAGTTTTAAACTATTCAACAAATTCTTAATTGTACTAGATTTATTTGATAACAATCAACCCTTAAGTTATCAACAATCTCAACCTGTAGCCAATGCAAAACTCCTTTAACAATAAAAATGGTACCCCTTTAAATGAATGTACCCCTTTAAAGGAGGTTGCCTTGACTACGGGTTCAGATTGTTGGTAGCTTAGGTTAATCATTGTCATTTATATTTATAAATCTAATAAAGCCTTGAGTAATTGGCTTTATTGTATTAGATTTATTTGACATTAATTGATACTCAGTGTATTTTAAAAAATAGTTATGAATAATTATAGCAAGGTCTTATTATAATTTATTTAAATAGTGATTGATATAATAAAAAAAAAGTTATTAATATATGTACTGAGTAATTCTATCAGTTCTTTATGTAAAATAAATGCATATACACTTTCAATTGCATCATTTGGTTCTGAATAAGTTTAAAGAAATTGTACACTATACACCAAATGCAACATCATATCTGATTAGTTAGTAATATTACAATCTAGTCACTCTACTTTTGAGGCATCTATTGAAAGATGCAACAATTAATTATTCAAGATAGTGATGCCTTCCGAATCCCAAATTGACAAATAAGCTGATAGAAAGAAGATAATCTGAGATAGAGTGAATAATGCAAATTTTATGTTATTCACACATATAAAGTTAGTATATTAAAACATTAGTTTTAAATATGTATATACTCAATAGTCATAAATTAAAAATAATAAACATTTAAAAAAGATAAATAGCACTGTACTCTCAATTTGAAGATAAAAATATAGACACTTCAATAGATGTATATTGTCATATAAAATTTAGACATACAACACAATGCATAGTTCATCTAAAACTGACCTTTCTCTAGTTCCGATATAATAGTGTTACATATATTGATAAAAAATAGACAGGAATAATGTTTGTAATTATTGTACACTACTAGTAAAATATTTTTATACTGGCTATATATGAGTGCTAGAAATTTTTATTTCTAATAAGAAATCTCAATTTCAACTTAAATGTACTTGCAGATTTATGCTGCAAAGCAATTAGAATTTTATTAAAAAACTGCACTGCTTTATAAATAAATTATTTCTAAAATAGATTTCATTAGATTTGTAAGTTTAATCAATTTTTTATAGTTTAGGATAAACAAAAAGTAATTGAATGGTCTATGCTCATGAGTTTATAAGAAATTTGAGCACAAAAACTGAAAAAACTGCAATCATGATCTGTGGGCTGCCTGTATACCATTGCATAAATCATTTAGGATTTGATAATATTATACAATTACCTTTTTTATAAATTTCCTCATATACACTTTAATAAAAATTTTATATAATTCCTCCTTTATTTTTCTAACAGTTTTGACTGTTCTTCAGTCTTCATCAGAGCTTTTTGTAACCTTCTTCTTCCTTTTCAATTTACAACTGACCCTTTTTAATTTTCTTAATCCTTCATGTCTTTTCTTCTTCTTATGGAGCTATTATTCTTATATCTTCTCCTTTACTTTTTTTTGCATTTCTTCATATATTTATATATATATTTATAAATCTCCTCATATACACTTCAATGCAATTTTTATATAAGTTCTCTTTTATTTTTTAACAGTTTCAACTGTCCTGCAGTCTTCA
This sequence comes from Epiperipatus broadwayi, assembly GCA_028023455.1. Taxonomy (NCBI): domain Eukaryota; kingdom Metazoa; phylum Onychophora; class Udeonychophora; order Euonychophora; family Peripatidae; genus Epiperipatus; species Epiperipatus broadwayi. Next base: position 1,731,818 of record JAQFVV010012478.1, on the reverse strand, counting down.
TCAGAGCTTTTTATAACTTTTTCTTCCTTTTTACATTTATAAAATAAATAAAAATAAAAGAGGAATTATATAAAAATTGCATTGAAGTGTATATGAGGAGATTTATAAAAAAAAAAAAAAGTAATATATATGAATATATGAAGAAATGCAAAAAAGTAAAGGAGAAGATATAAGAATAATAGCTCTTATAAAAAGAAGAAAAGACATGAAGAATTAAGAAAATTAAAGAGGGTCAGTTGTAAATGTGAAAAGAAAGAATAAAAATAAAGGAGGAATTATATAAAAATTGCATTGAAGTGTATATGAGGAGATTTATAAAAAATTAATATATATAAAGAAATGCAAAAAAGTAAAGGAGAAAATATAAGAACAATTAACATCTATGAGTTAATTGAAATTGGAAATAGCAATAACACAATCAGATATGGATTTGAATGGCAGCTCAAACTTTCCCATTTAAACATAAATCATAAATATAGATGCAATCATTAAATACTGATAAAATATTCACTTAGAATTGATATTAAACAAAGGAGAAAAGTGTTTTTATACTTTATACAATAATCTATTGAGAGCTAAATGAATTAAAAATTTTAACATTTACTCTACATGATAACTAAGAGTCTAAGATCAATTCTAATTTTTATAAAAAATTTACAAAACCAAAAAAAATCTTTTTTTTATTCTCATTGATTGACAAAATTCAATTTTTGTTAAAATATAATTATTTCCAAAATGTTTTTAGATATATTAGAGAATTCAAATATAAACTGTATTTCTGAGCAGCATAGCCATTTACATTAATATAACCTTTATGTTTCCAAATACTCATTTTCAGAAAAAGATATTTTAAAGGCATTAAGTATGATTGGTTTTATAAGAAATTTTAAAATATATATATATTTTTAAAATTAATGAAACGTTCGGTTATGTATAATAATTTCAAAAAACATATTATTCAGAATTAAATATAACTATTTAATGCAAATAAATAAGTTTTTAGGGTAGTATTTTGTAATGAATTAGCCTATTACTCAATTTATCTATATATAAATAAATTAATTCTTATTTATTTATTTATATAAAAGAATAATATAGGAATAAAAAATAAAAAATTATGTTCAAAATTGTATTCATATTCAATATCTATAAAATAAAACAAACTTCACATTAAAAAAATTATCCATTTTATTACACATCAAGAGTAAAATGGTTAAAATAATTATTTGAAAACTGATAGAACATTTCCACACAAGTTCAAACCCTTTTAAATGCTATTTTTAGATCATGCAAAAAATTGTTTCAAATTTTTGTGAATTGTTTTAAACAAAAGAAAATTTCATTAATTCTTATCAAAATAAATAAATAAAATTTTCAAAAATTATTTGATAGTAATAGTATTTTTTAATTATTAGCCCAATCAGGTCTAGACTAACATATGATTTAGACAATTATATTAAGGATATGGATTGAAATGTGACAGAACACCTTTGATGATTATTGATAATGATATTAAAATGTCAGGTAAATTTATCTTTGCAATTCCTATATGGATTGCAGCTTGTTGTACTTTATTTGCAATAAGAAATTAATATAGGCACAACATTATAGCATAAAAGTGATTGTAACTCACTATATTATTAAAACAAAATAATGTGCTCTTCTTTTTCATATTAGGGATTACCATAAGGAATTGGAATTTCGCAAAAGAAGCCTCTTTCCTTCCTTAATTTTTGATTCTTCTGGATTCTTTTATTATATAAAAAGTAATCAAAGTATTTCTTCCATTTAATGTTATCAATACCAAATAAAAAATAAATAACTAGGAACTTTGTAAAATTGAGATACTATTTTTCAAGTCAAAATATTATATTTAATATATCAAAAAAAATCCTAATGAGACCAATGATCAGAAGATGACTATACCTACTTTGTAGTTTTGATCCAACATATAATGCTTACATTTTCTTGTTAGTCTTTGAACTTTAAATGTTTATCTTGTTTGTGGAAATTCACATTTATTATTCATCCAAGCAATGATGCCATTTGTTTTCTTTTATCTGAATGATTGATGGTACAATTATTCATAGGCAATCCTATACAATTTTTAGTTAATAAACCATGGAATATTTTTAAGAGCATTCTGTGTCTTAGTAATATACCCAGTTTAAAATATATATTAGAAATTTTAATGTTTAAATAGATTCTAAAACTTAGTTAAGTAACAGTTGCTTTTAAAAAGCAATCTCAAATTCTTAATTATGTCTGTAATAGATTTTATTTTTAATGTTATCTTTTTAATCTTAGAACATAATTACATATGGTCTGACCATAATCTGCACTTAATATTTTTTTTTACATTTTGATTCTTAAATATAAAATAATTAGCACAATCATCTTGATCTGAATATGGATGCATCTAAGTACTCATATAATAATTTTTTGTTTAAAAAATCTTTATGTCAGTACAAGGGTCACGCAACATTAAAATAACAACTGACCATTCTAATTCACAGAATTTTTACATTATTTTCAAAATACAGATTACTATTAAATATTTAATAACTCATTATGTTTTGATCTGATATAGTTTCACATTTTTTCTTTTTTTATATGTAATCCACAGATTATAAAACACATTTTGTTTATTGCTCATAAAAAGGAAAAAAATTGTCAAGTGTTGGTGGCTGAGTGATCAGCACAGCAGCCTTACAAGCAGTTGTCCCAGGTTTGTGGGTTTGCTTCCTGGCTAATGCTTTGACACATGAAAAAAAAAAATTCAGAAAAAATATACAAAAAACCTCTTAATATAAATAATATATGTATTTGTTGCATATAATGCATTTTTAAAACATGCAGTAATGTACATTATCTATGAATTCAAATTAATATTGCATAAATTTTATTTAATAAAAGTTTGATTTTCAAATTACTTACCTTCAATAGTACAATATAATCTGGCAAAAATCTCTCATGACTCAAATTTGACTTACAATTTCTATTTTAATTAATAAAAATTCTTGTCAAGAATATTAATTGCATTAAATCTATTTATGATCTGATTAGCATTTTTATAGAGTCAAACAACATAAGCCATTGTCAAGCTATTGTTTTTTAAAAAGTGAAGTTTGTGTAATTATAATAGAATATATTCCTAATATGAGCAGAAGTCTTATATTTTAAATGACATTTTAGTTAGTAACAGATGAAAGAGTCCTATGCATAACATTATGCCTATTTTCCAATTTTAAATAACTACTTCACACTTCTGTCTTTTTTTATTTATTTCTCTCTTCCTTTTTCTCTATCACTTTTTTTTTCCATGTGTCAAAGCATCAGCCAGGAAGCGAACCTGCAAACCCGGGACAACTGCTTGTTAAGGCAGCTGTGCTGACCACTCAACCACTAATGCTTGACTATCACTTTTTTTTTATTGTTTTAATTTGGTATTTGGCAAGCATAAGTATTACCCTTTTTCACTGAACACTTATAATGGGTTTTGGAGAGATCTTTGCCCTGTAATGGACTGGTTGAGGTCTTTATATTTTTGTACTTTATAGCATTTGTATAAGAATGAAAAATATATATATTACAGAAATGGATAGATTTAATTAAGAGTATATACAAGGGATGTTGGCTATTTTCTGTTTTGATAAATAGACTTTTTAATGATACGTTCCAAACAAAGCATTACATGTGTAATTATCACTTGCAGTCAATTGATTATTCAGGTTTTAAAGATGTAGAAAAACGAAAGTATAATTTAATATATAGTAGTGACTATATACTGTGTATGTGGTAATAATAAAACATTAAGAATGACAACGAGAAAGGAAGTTTTAGAACAAATTATATTTTTAATCTATGAGGATAAGAGAAAAACATATGAGAAGGAAATAGATATAAAGCATCTAAAAATCATAACAGCAGAAAAGATCTATCATTTTTAAGATAATTAATAATGATGATGATGATGATAACATTAGTAAATAAATAAATGCAGAGGCATAAAAATGAAGACTCTTTTACAATGAACATTATGACGTTATATATATTCGATTTTATTTTCTAACCGCATATTTTCTCCAGATGAGTGGTTTCTTATTCACTCTTGATAGACTGAGTTAATTTTGATGCTCTCCAATAACTATTTCTTTATTGATTTTCCACAAAACTATTTAATTTATTTAAAATTTCTATAATTTTTTGTTATTGTTAGCAAGGTTAATCGGTGAATAGGGTTGTCTTGATCTTTGATATGTGAAAAGTGAAAAGTTAACTTTTCACAAAATAAAAAATAAAGTTAATTTTGTTTTATCTGTTAAATATACGATGATTTCAGGTCATGTGATTTGTCAAATAAAACAACTGTTTATTTTATCATGTGAATGATCTTGAGCTTATGGAGGATAAAATGACTGACAAGAGAAAGAAAACAGAATTAAACTGTTTACTTTTCAGTTTAAATAACTGACGTAAATAAACTTTAACATTACAAAATTAAAGTAACTTATACATTTTTTTTTTTTTAAAAAAAAAAGATTAACATAATAACTTTATTATTTTTTATAATTATATATATTGAAAGTTTTCAAGACGATAAAATTAAAGCAGTTGTTTTGATATGGATAGAATTGAGCTTGCTAATGATGAAGATAAACTTAAAATATTATTTAGGATTAGCAGAGCTTATAAAGTAAAAGGATTAGAAAGAAAATAAATGCAAATGAAATTAAAGCAATGAATATACGGATCAGTATTGGACAGAAAGTTATAGATATTAATCTTTTAAATACTTAGGATAATAGTTCTGGAATGAGAGTATTCTGACAAATTTAAGAACCAAATGCTTCAGGATCAAAATAGTTCTCAGACTTGTGCTACTGACCATTTAATTCTTTGTTAAACATTATAAAAGTTGGATAATTGGTGATAAAATAGCAATAAAGAAACTGGGTAAGAATTTCAATCACCAAGAAGAGTTGGAGGTTTTTTATGGATTCTTAAAATTAGATAGATGTTTGATAAATATTTAAAATGTATTTATATACTTGTGACTGTAAGTTAGTGGTCAGCATTAAAAAAAAAATTGTTTAATCATAAGAAATGAGGGGATTGTAAAAGACAAATTCTTACTTCAAGAGCTTATTTATTAACATCCTGTGAGTATATAGTTTAGGATAATATCTAATGTATATTTTATTTTTGTAAAACATGAACATCTTAATCATTCACGTTAAAACCTAAACAAAAACGGTGGTATTTTTTTTCATGTGTTAACTGCGTTGACCGGGAAGCTAACCCGGGCCAACTGCTTGGAAGGCAGTTATGCTAACCACTAGGTCACCAACGCTTGAAAAACGGTGGTAAATTGGTATAAGAAATATGTGCCATTTAATACATTTTACGCACATATATATATATAAGTGAGGGGTGTAAACAATTGGTTTGCATAATTATAAGTTAAAAAGGAGATGACTTTTATATATATATAAAAAAACAAAGGGGGGATATATATAAATTATATTTAAAAGATATTTGTCAAAACAAAAAAAATTAATACAAGTTTTTTTTTTTTATCTTTTTAACTTATTAAGAATAATATTTTAAAATCATGTGTTGGAATTAAAAAGTATATAATTAAATCTATAAAAGATTATGGAACATGAATTCAACGAATATGTTCATGAGATGCTTAACAAAAAGAGTTTTAAAAATTGAATTAACTTGTTTAAGTATAAGAAAATGAATTACTGCAACAGGAATTATATTTTAAAAATCATTATGGTAAGCAAACAATTAATGAAGGTGTAGTGTCCTGGACAAGTTGAATTAAAGATTCATAAATAATATGTATATTAAAAGTATTGGAATTATTCTTTATGTAAATAATAAGTGTAAAATTAAAGATTCATAAATAATATGTGTATAAAAAGTATTGGAATTATTAATGTAAATTGTCATGTAAAAATAACCATATATGGGTTTAAAGTTAAGTAAAATGTACTTATAAAAATGTTTCGCCCTATAAGGTAAAAATGGGGATAAATCAAAACCCATAAGGACTAGTGAAGGGTTCAGCTATCAGACCATATAAGGAGAGGTATTTATGGAATGTTGTTAGGACTCCAGAAGTCGGGTATATAAGTGGGATGTAGAGGAAGAATCGGTGAGCATTAGTAGAAAAGCTAGACTACAGTGGCCCTAATGGGCAGATCTATGATACCCAACTTTAAAGGAGTGCTTCTGCCGACGTATGTATCAGTAATGTATATATTGTAATTTGCTGAAAATTAAACTAATAATTTAACTTACTCAAATCTGTCTAAAGTCTCATTTATTTGACGCATACACGTCAAAGCTGGCGCAGTCATCAGGATCACCGTGGACAGATTTTGGGAACAGCAAACATACATTGGGTTTCAGTATTAAACCAAAAAAGGGAACTGTGACCTGAGATAAATTCATGCGTCGAAAATGGCTGCCAACATACGATTGCGAATAGCAGACTTCGATGTTGAAAATCCAGGTAACTGGCCATTGAATATAAAACTAGTAGAAAAACATTTCCTGGTAAATAGCATCAAGGAAAATGATATTAAAATAGCTACTCTTTTGGGGTTTGCAGGAATAAAAGTATTGGAAATAGCCAATCGTTTGTGTGAGCCAGTTGAGCCCAAAATGTTACAATATAATGAGGTAGTCACGAAATTAACTGCAGAGTTCTGCCCTCTACCAGCAAAACATATCGCTAGATTACATTTTAGACTACGATGACAGGAAAAAAATGAAACTTTTAAAAAATACGATGCGGCACTACGCGAATTAGCAAAAAATTGTGCTTACGGCCAGTTTTTAGAAGAAGCGCTCCTCGAACAATTATTATTGGGAATATATAAAACAAAATTCTGTGAACATTTATTAGCAGACTCGACAATAATGTATAAGGAAGCAATTAAAAGAGGAATGGCACATGAATCAGTAATCAACCAAGCTAATGAATATATATTTAGCACATCGCAGCATATTCAGTACCAGTCGATTCAGAGAACAGTCGAGCGAGAAGGGAAAGGCAGAAGCCAGAAATATTATAGATGCAATCGCGTATGTTACAGCTGCGGAAAACCAGGACACCTCGAGCGAAATTCTGGTCAATTCCAGTGCAACCCGTCAAGCTAAGAAGTGCGAGGACCTCTCATAAGAGATTTTGACGAATCAAAATTAAGTAAACAATCCCCAGAAATGTACAAGATAAAATCATTAAAGAGCACAAAGTCTGAAATTAAGCAAAAATATACATAGAAGAAAGGCATTTAAAAATGGAAATAGATAGCGGCTCAGAAGTATCTCTGATATCCTTAAGAGATTGGAAGAACATTACTAAAGGAAGCAGTTTTTCTAAAAAAATCGAGAGGACTGAAGTTTGCACTAGAGACGTCAATGGAAACACGGTTGAGATCATCGGAAGAGTTTTTGTGAGAGTAAAATTAAACGCGAACAGCAGAGTGCTACCATTATTTATAATGTATAACCGAATAAATCCACTGATCGGTAGGAACTGGTTCTGACCACTGGGAATTATGATCAAGGTAATAAAAAAAATGTATAGCGGAAAGGAAATACAAAATAATTTCCCACTTCGATTTAGAACAAAGTTGGGTCAAAAACAAACAACACCGGTGCAACTACAGTTAAGGGATCACTCAACACCTGTAATATGCCAAATCCAGAAGGTATCATACACACAGTGGAGCAAGATGGAAAAAGCATCTAAAGTAAATAATGTGAGTTCGCGCAATTTGGATAAAAACAAAGGAAAACCAATTGTGAAAATGAGTTCGCACAATGTGGATAAAAACAAAGGAAAACCAATTGTGAAAGTTAAGAGTTACAGAAGTGAAAATGCTTCCAAATCTAAAAATCCTTCAAGAAAACTTGAGGAAAGTAACATAAGAACTTTTGATAAAAGTAAGGAAGAAAGAATTCATGAACGGCAGCGACAACATGAAAGAGAATTACATGAAGCAGCTCGACAAAGGCATCAAAAAAGGCTCCAGCAGAAAGAATTTGAAAAAAGACAGAGAGAAGAAGCTATAAATTTATGAATGGAGCATGAGAAGTTCATCATTGGTGAGATGGTGTACAAAATACATTTTAATCACATTTGCCGCCAGAGTGTTCCAAGCTGGAAGGAAAGACACCCAGACGAAAACAAGTGAACAAATCAAAAGAGACTTTGTGGAATAACCAATACTTCTGGAGTGGGAGGAGGAGTGTAGTGTCCTGGACAAGTTGAATTAAAGATTCATAAATAATATGTATATTAAAAGTATTGAAATTATTATTTATGTAAATAATAAGTGTAAAATTAAAGATTCATAAATAATATGTGTATAAAAAGTATTGGAATTATTAATGTAAATTGTCATTTTAAAAATAACCATATATGGATTTAAAGTTAAGTAAAATGTACTTATAAAAATGTTTTGCCTTATAAGGTAAAAATGGGGATAAATCAAAACCCATAAGAACTAGCAAAGGGTTCAGCTATCAGACCATATAAGGAGAGGTATTTATGGAATGTTGTTAGGACTCCAGAAGTCGGGTATATAAGTGGGATGTAGAGGGAGAATCGGTGAGCATTAGTAGAAAAGCTAGACTACAGTGGCCCTAATGGGCAGATCTATGATACCCAACTTTAAAGGAGTGCTTCTGCTGATGTATGTAACAGTAATGTATATATTGTAATTTGCTGAAAATTAAACTAATAATTTAACTTACTCAAATCTGTCTAAAGTCTTATTTATTTGACGCATACACGTCAGAAGGAATACGTTTATTGCAGGCTGAAGTCCTTAAGAGGCCTCAAAGATTAGTTGTTCACCAAGAAACACCTAGCTATGAATATATCTAGATCATCATCATTATTATTACCAAAGGATTATACCAACAACAGCTTATACATATAAATAAAAATAAAAAAACATCACAAACTATGTTAAGTTATAGCATCCTGTTATTAAAATTTTATCAATAAACGTTTTTACTCTATTCTAGTGAAATGTCAAAAACTTGAGTTTTATATTATTCTATTTCATTATTAAAAGCTATTTTTAAAATGATCAGTATATTCTTCTTAATGAACAAATTAACTTCATATAATTTTTTAAAAGTTATTTATAAAATGGAAGCATCCCTATGCATAATATTACTGTCATTCATTATTATACATGCCATATTATCAATGTTTTGTTAACAAAACAGAACTTTACAAACAAACAAAAGGCTGCTTAGTTTATTTATTATTTATAGTATTAAAAAAGGAAGGTTAATTATTATTATCAATTTTTCTTTCTTATGTTAAAAAAAATCACTCCTTAATAAGTAATAGTAAAATGGTCTTATATATAATATTTCATAGTGTTATACAATTCATGTATGATATTTGTGGGTTAATATTATTCAAGAGTGATAGAAGTATATTCATTTTCTTTAAATCTGATCATCTATTTATTTGTTTTTAGCATACACAAAAAATAATGTAACTTATGCTAGTCATCAAGCTTAAAGAAGTAGATATGATTATCAGATATAGATATCATGCTTTGAGAATACACACACACATATGCACATATTTTTATCAACATAATAAAGGCAATAATTCAGTACTTAACTTATATATATTTCCAAAGACAATCTCATATATTCAATTGTTATTTAGCTATTTATTTTACTTGTTTGTAAATAAATTGTATTATTTTATTTTAAATTTAAAATTATATATATATATATACATGTAATAGTAACAATTTATTGATGTATAATAGATTAATTGCCCCATGTATTACTTGAACTCTGAAAAATTATTATTGACTATAAACATTTAGCGGAGAGGAGTATTATTATGTGTAACAAGCATTAAATTTAATAACAGTGCTCAAATGGATTTTGTGTATTATGGTCAATACTCACACATATAGTTCAAAGGGCAGATCTAAAAAGCACCAGGTTAGTGCTAACATAAGGATGTAAATTAACTTATAAATTGCAGGCACATGTGATATACTTATACTAAGGTTATAAGAGAACACATAAATTTTTGACTAAATTTGAGTTTGGACATCTCTAATTGAATTAAATGTTATTTGGATGTAATAAAATTTCCTTTACATTACATAGCTTTAATGTTTGTGCTCTGCTATAGATATGTTGACAATCTTCTCTCTACAAGGTTCTCATTGCTCTCTTTCTCTCTCTCGCTCTCTCTCTCTCTCATTTGTGACAAACTTACAATTACGCATTCACATCCCAATCCATGGATATAGATAACACATTTTTTTTTATAATTACAATTTAGCTGACCCAATTTATGGAGTCGGAAAAAACATAATACTTGTGATATTTACAATATATGGTAAAAAATGTCAATGATTAGTAAAAGTGAAGTCAATAATGGGATGTTTTAGAACTGTAGATTTGAAGGAGAATAGAAAAATAGAGTGAAGATTATCAATGTATGAGTGCTGAATGTAGTAAGTGAAAAAATATTTTTGGAGGAAGTTCTGAAGAGTAGCAGAAACTGTATTGGTTATATACTTTGAAGAAGGATAATCTTATAAATGGGAAATAATATGAATTTTAGAGGAGTATAACAAGAGACAGAAACTGGTAACTGTATCTAAAAATAATGATTAGAATTCAATTCAAAATAATAAATGGGAAGATGGACTTGCAAACAAATAGTTTCTGAATAAAATCAAAAATTAGAAGATTGTATTATTAAAAAAATTAGCTGTTTATATATATATGTGTGTGTGTGTAATTACATGTATGCACTCAATATTAGTTTCTTTCAGAACTTCTCATAGAGGAATTAGACTTTATAATAATTAAGTGGTGATAATTTGAGCATTTTTTCCTTCTTGTTTTATCCTCTAGTTAAAAATATCTAGGTACCTATTTATCACATCAGTATTATATACTTATTTGAGTTGATTATAGACTAGTTAAATAACCAAAAATATTAAGGCTTATTGGAACTTGAAAAAATATGGATTGTATAGATATTTATAAAGATATATTTATACTCAAGTAAAATTATCATATTTTATTGCAGCCAATACTTAAAAAACCAATAGAACATCAATAATCTGTTGTCAATGTAAATAAGTGTTGACTTGACAATAAATTGTTAATCTATTGGGGGGGGGGGGTTTCAAGCAATCGCTGTTTGTAAAGATGTGATTTTACATATTCTAACCAATTAGCTATTGGCATTATGACTTATTTAATTAAAGTTAAGTTATGTATATATATAAATAAATACTTAAAATGAAATTCATATAATATTACAATACTAGCCAAATATATATATATTATTTATTATTACTAGTATAGCGTTAGGCAATATTTAATTTTTAAATAAATACTTATATAAAAATTATTAATTAAAAATAATTAATTGTCTTAATTTAGGAGTTTTTGAATATTCCTATATTTCATACAAATAAAACATTTTCTTTGTTTGAAGATCATTTTATTCTGCATATTTCATTTTTAAATTAATTATATTTTGTATCCATAATAAAAGTGTTGATATTTAAATTTAAAATTTGACTTGTTTGTTGATTGTGCTTAAATTTTACTGGGGGGAGGGGTATATTATTTGCACTCAAATGATAAATATCTTTGGCGTAGCTTTGAATGTAATCTACGCCATCTAGATTAATTTTTAACCGAATGCGGATAATAATTATAGGGATAATTTTAATTAAAATTTATAGGTTTGACTGATAAGAATGTATATACAGTAATCTTAAATGAATGCGTTCTTTTTAAGGTTTAACTGCAAAGGATTTATTCCCCCTCTCTTCCTTTTTTAATTTGAATGTTAATAAATACCTTATGTTAATAATACAAGAGTTGATTTATGATCAGTGTTCTTAATTTTAATAGATTAGTTTAAATTTTTAGACCATTCTCCAGATCTTAAAGTTGATAAATTGCATCGCTGCTTTTCTTGATCACAATAATTGAAGCTCCCAGTTGCATGCATAACCTTCGTTTAATCTCTTGCATTTAAGGCTTTGAAGCAATTTAATTGTTAAATGGAACACATTGCTTTTCATTCCAATAAAAGTACAAGTGTACTTAAACAAAAATAAATTAAAAATTACCACTCCGACTTTGAATTAACTTCCAATTATTTTAAAAACAAAAATATTTCATATATTTATATATAATATTTTTAAAAAGAGAGGAGATGAGGCATTACTCACCAGCCCTTTATATCTGTGGGTTGATGAGAGTTTTAATGTTTTTTTTTCTTTTTTTACCTTTTATCTAAGATTAATTAGATAACTCTTTATTGACTAATAGTAGAATAAAATGAACTTTAAACTAAACCCGAAAAAGCTTGTGTTTTACCTAGACTTGATTCAAAACCCATGTGGATGTACTACTTGTCTCTATACTTTGAAATTCTTTGTGTATATATGTAATCCAATATTTAGACAGAAGTTATCTCCTTTAGTATATGTTTTGAGGGCTGATAGTTAGATGAGCTGGATAAAATAATAGAAGTAACTGTGTTAAACCTTCAACATTTTACCCCATAATAAAGCAACCGGGAGCATGTTTATCTGGTTACGTAGCAGCAGATGGTTTTCACAATTTAAAAAAATGGCTTGAACAATGTATTACATATGATGGCAAATATTTTGAAGTTTCTGAATAACAATGGCGCTGCTTTAAAGCAAAATAAATCAATGAAACTGTTTTGTAAACATTAGCATTAAATACCTTGAATAGTTTTGAATTTTATATTTTATATAACTATATAAAAAAATACTACAAAAAAAAAGTGTTCGAGAACTCAATGATTGGACTACTTCTTAATCTTAACTGTATCATCATATATATTACATTGTTCAAGTCAATTTTCAAACTAACAGTATATTTTTATTATAATATTGAGTGATTGGATGAAATGAGTTTATAAATTTATGACTGCACAGTTATTTTTTATAAAAGTTTTCCATGTCATAATGGTTAATACACCTGATTTCCATGCCCATAATCTGAAATTCAGATTTGAATAAGATAAATTTTAGAATACATTTATATATGTGCGCGTGTGTGAAACTTAATAAAAACCTTCATACCTAGAAGCATAATTAGCTTTCTTTTTATCAAAAAACAAATGTTTCCCATATTTAAAACGTGAGCCAATTATAGTCTTGCTACTGCTAGAGCAAAACGTGGTATGTAATCCCTTTTAATCTCAATAAAATTGTTTGTCATTAATACAATTTTGCTAAAACAATTTAAAATCTTTTAGTTATAAATAAAATGAATAAATAAAGATTTTTCGCCACTCATCATTATTATCTTTCAAAAACAAAAATGCCTTAACGATCTTTTACATCTGTCAAATTAATGGATGTATTATTCGCGTTATTAAAATGAACTTTAAATAGCTGAGGACCCATAGGTAATGTGATATCTTTCTTAGTATCAACGTGGCTACATTCTGTTACAATAATATTTCTCTTTTATATTTTATGCATCATTATAACTAGATACCTATTTATTAGTGAGTAGTGTGTGTGGATTTAAAAAAATGAGTTTGTTAATTTCACAGCTTTCTAAAACAAGGCTCTATACTCCCTTTTGATTTGGAGGTTATTATCATAACATATCTCACTAATCTCCACTTCAAAAACTTTTGTTTTATTTTTTCTTTAAAGATACACACACATATTAATCCTTATCACATAGTGAAAGATGTCTATAGTTATGTAAAACTGAAGAGACATTAAAATATATAGTTGATTGCTATCCTAGTATCAGACTTAAATAACTATGCATTTAATTAGCTTGAATTCAAAATGATTAGCTAACGGTATAAATAATTTAAAAATGATTCATGAAGGTCATTAGACAGAAATTAATCTGAGGTTGTTTATGTAATAACATTCCCATCTAATATCCATTAATTACTCAAGCTTGAAGTAGATGGTTCTGAAATAGAGTAAATAGAGTAAATTATTTCTCCTAAGAAAACACACTTTCTTAAGAGTAAATAATAATTATATCCAAAGTATATTTGTGTCTAATGTAAATTTCAGTAAATCAGAATTTTAGGCTACTTTCCACATTCATGTGAATACTTATCAACATATGACAAGCAGAATAAAATGCTTCCATATTTTTTTAATTTATTAAACCTTGGAATAAATTTTAAAGTTATAAAACTAAATATTTTTTTAGAGTAAGAAAAGTGTTTATTAAAAAAAAAATTAAATATTTAAAGTGATTCTTTAACTATACATGCATTATATTTAATATATATATAAAAAAAAATAAGACATACTTAAAATTTTAAGTAAAATGTGGCTGCATTTTATAAACTAATCAACTAAAAATATTTGTACTTATTTTAGCCATAAATCAGTTGTAAATAACTTTTTGAAGATTCATAAGTCTTTACTGGAACCAACTTTATAAATGAACTACCCAGAAGTCTTAATAATTTGTATTTATTTACTATTACATTATCATTTAAAAATTTAGCAATATTTTCTTAATAATAGTATACAATGGAAAAATTGGGCAAAAAAACAACAACTAAATAACTGTCACGCTAATTCGCCATCATCCATATTTATTCTACAAGATGAAGTCAGTGGTGTTGGCTGAATCATACAACAAATGAATTCTTTGTTTTCATCTACCCATACTACCAAATTCTAGATATAATAGCTAGACATCCATTTGCTAATGAATAACTGAATGCTTAACTGTTAGGGGATAGCTAACTTTAAAAATTGTAGGCCTAAGTTTTAAATAGCATTATTAAAATGCTACTTAGTTTAAAATTTTAAAAATTAAAAAGGTTTATCAAATCATTTGGTCTTGGCTGAATAAGCATTAAAACGTAACAAATTTGTGACACTTTTTTTTACTTATAATTTTACTTTAATATAAATAAAATGATTTTTTTCCTTTTATAAGCTATTTTAACAAAAGTATTTTGAAACCTAATGATTTCTCAATTTCATATTTTTCATTATAAATTACTAACCAAATTTTGATTTTCTTTATTTTAAAAAATGTGTAATTTAATTATTATTTGTTAAAAAGTGTGGACATGTTTTAATTTGACATTTACACGTTAAAGTGAACTTAGTGATAAATTTAATTAGAATGCATTAAATTAAATTATTTTAATAATTTAATAAGATTTAATGTATTAGAGTGCGTTTTACTTTACTGTCAGAAAATAATATAAATTACAAAAAAAAAAAATGCTATCAGATTTCAAAATTTTCATTTTAATTTGTTCCACTTTAAATTAAATAAACAAGTGAAAATAATTTCATAATAATGTGATAATTAAATAAATTTGTTACATTGTTTAATTATTTTTTTAATATGAAATGTTTGTTACCTTTGGTTTTTTTTTATCAGGGAATTATAGGCAATACCTTGCCTGTATTTTATAACTTGTTTCAATTTTGCTAATTTTTTTAAATATGAAATCAGACCGAAGACACTAATCTAACTGCTTTAAGTTACATTTAAAACGGCATTGGATTATCCCTTTTAAACAAAATGTAGTTTCTTTTCTTAAATTATTAAACAAAACGGCCCAAACTCCAGTTAAGAATTTAAATATCCATTTACCAATAAATATTGGATGTCTAGTTGAATTGGTAAATCGTTGTCTGTTCAAAAAACAATATAAAAATTATTTGATAACTCTGCCTAGAAAAATTTATATTAAGATAGCAAATCTTCAAACTTTAATGGAAAAGCTTCAATCTTCTCCACCCTCCAACTCTTCAACTATCTATATCATTGAAAATCCCAAGAATGGAACACTCAAATCCTTCATTGATATCAATATTTGTCATAATCAAGTTGACTTTAAGCCACATGACCCATCACATATTGGACCTTAATATGACCATTTAAATATACAGAAGAGTGATGAGCAGAATTCATCCTGTATTCTGCCCATCCCTCTTTTATATATTTAAATAGACATATTAAGATCCTATATGTGAGGGAGTCAGAGAGACTTAAAGTTACCATGGGCCTCAACAAGGGCTTTGAATGTTCCATCCTTGTATTTTCAATGATATGGCTGGTTGAAAAGTTGGAAGGCTGAAAAGATTGGAGCTTCTCTATTAAAGTTTCTACTCATCCCCCTTTTTATATTTAAAAGGACATATTAAGGTCCTATATGTGAGGGGTCAGAGTGACTTAAGGTTACCATGGGTTTGACAATAATATTGGCATCAACAAAGTATTTGTATGATCCATCCTTTGATTTACAATGATATGGATGGCTAAAGAGTTGGAAGGTGTAAGATTGTCCATTAAAGTTTGAAAATTTATTATCTTAATGTAAACTGAGTGCCAATGGTATATATGTGTGGGAGATGGTGATTTTGATCAACCAATGAGTGCTGTTTCAGCAGAAAATACATATATTAGATATTATTTATCTTTTTCACATATATGTTGACATGTGTATCGGTTGTATAAGATGGAATGGATAGCTGTGTGGAGTTTAAAAGTCTGAGTTCAAGTCCATTTAATTACATTGTTTAGTATAGATAATATACATAAATTTAAATATTACATATTCAGTCTGTATTCTGCCATCTCTTTTCTGTATATTTAAATGGATGTATTAAGGTCCTATATGTGAGGAGTCAAAGTGACTTAAAGTCAACATGGGTATAACAATAATATTGGCATCAACAAGAGTATTGAGTATTCCATTCTTGGATTTTCAATGATATCAATGACCAAAGAGTTGGAAGGTGAAGAAGATTGAAGTTTTTCCATAAAAGTTTGAAGATTTTCTATTTACCATAAACAGCACTCATTGTATATATGTGTGGGAGATAGTGATCTGGACTAACTAGTTCAGCATGAAATACATATATTGGAGATCATTTATCTTTTTCACTTGTCTGTGGTCATGTGTGTCACTTGTATAAGATGGATTGAATAGCTATGTAGGGTTTGAAAATCTGAGTTCAAGTCCTTTTAATAACATTGTTTAGTATAGTTAATGAACTTGTATTTAAATATTTAATTTTATCTACATTTCAGCTATCATTATTAATATTAACTATTGTTTCATTTAATATTCAGAGTTGTAATTAGAAGGAATTTGAACCCAGACTATCAAGCTCCCTTCAGTTATCCATTCCATCTTATGCAATGAATACACATGACCACATGTTAAAAAGATAAATGATCTCCAATATACATATTTTGTGCTGAGCCAGCAATCATCAATTGATTCAGCTCATCATCTCCCACTCATATATATAATTAGTGCTCAGTTTATATTAATATAGCAAGTCTTCAAACTTTAGTGAACAGGTTTCAATCTTATTTTCCAACTCTTCAGTCATTCATGTCACTGAAAATCTGATGGTGGCATGTTCAAAACCCTTGTTTGCCAATATTATTGTTGTATACATGTTGACCATAAGTCACTCTGACCCCTTATATGTAGGATCTTAAGACCATTTAAATATACAGAAGAAGGATGGGCAGAAGACAATCTGAATCTGTAATATTTAAATACAAGTATAGTATATGTACTTAAGCTAGAAGTAATTAGATGATAATCCAGACCAGCTGATGAGTGCTGTTTCAGCATGAAATATGTAGATTGGAGATTATTTATCTTGTTCACATGTATGTGATTATATGATGGAGTCAATAATTGAAGGAAGCTTGAAAGTCTGGGTTTAAATCGCCTTTAATTACATTTAGCTTAAATATATATATAAATTATTAATCAATGTCTGTATTCGAATTATAATAAAATATATATAATTATTCAAAACAATACAATAATTAATACATAAGCATTTATTTTGTATAGCGTCTGTATACGATTGTATTAAATTCAAATATCGGCCTTTCAAGCCAATTGTGCAAACGCTTTGCGAGTGTTAATAATAAATGAATACTTCAGATTTGCTCATATACAAATATTTGAGTTGTAGGAATAAGAGGGATTCCTTTTATTCCTGCATAAATGCTATATCTTGTATTGGTCAGAAAGTATTCATTTATTATTAACACTCGCAAAGCGTTTGCACAATTGGCTTGAAAGGCCGATATTTGAATTTAATAATTACTACAGTAAAACAATATTTTAAAAAAACAAATATAATAGAAGTACTTTCAACTATCTATGTAGTCATTTTCAACTAGATTCAAATTGTATTAGAAAAAACCGTTACAAATGTAAACAAAAAGTAATACATCATACATCAATTTTCCCACAATTTATTAATTTTTATATTGGCAGTCTGTCTGTTTATCAACTGTTGCTTTTCACTTTTTATTAACATAGCTTCTTTAATTTTGCATTTATTATTATTTCTTTCAATACCCAAAATCGTAACTTTATCAAAATCAAAATCAAAACCATAATTACATGTTACATTATGATCAAAAAATACTGATGGTGATACATCATCATTTCTAACATTCTTTTGTCTTGATTTTTGTACTCATTTATATAACAACAAATGCTCCTTTGATCTTTTCTCCAATGTACATCGAGATTCCCCAATATATGCTTTTCCACAAACACACAGCTTACATATATATATATATATATATATATATATATATATATATATATATTATTATATATATATATGCACTTTTATTTAAATATTCAGTGGTTGTTAAATATGAGACAGACTTTCCTTCTGATTGTTTATAGTGATTTCTGAAGAGGTTATGGCTTTACATTAGTATACAGAAATTTACACTGCATTGTAACACAAATAAATTGAATGCTTAAATACAATCTAAGCTAAAGTACATGTGGATTCCTGTACTTTTTCATTTATTGATGCATTTGCATTAGTTTAACTCACTGGGGATTATAATTACTTCCACTTCAATTTCACACTTATTTAAGCTATAACTATTAATAAGCTAAATTTTGAAGGGAAAATGATTTTAATAACATTATTAATTAATACATTTATTATCCTAGTGAAACTTCAGTCTGTCATTCTTATGTATTTTGTTTTCTTACATATTTCATTTGCTTTCTTTTCTTTTCTTTTTTTCAAAAAAGATCCTGAATTATGTTTATATAAATAGCATTTTATCTAAATTTAAGTGTTTTATTATATCAATTGTTGACAAATTACATTCTTGACACATCATTTATTTCATGCAGATAATGTTTTAAAAAACTTTGAATATATTCTTTGCTTTCCATCAGTCATTTATGTGTGCGCGCGCTTGTGGACTAAATGAAGACTTGTAAAAACAATTTATGAAAGCAATGCTTTATCAAGAATAATAATGAGCACTCACTTTTGAGTTTCAATTCTTTAAAATATGCATATGCATCTATTTTGCTTTAATTACATTTTATTAAATAAAAAAAGTAGATGCTGAAGTTATGCAAAAATTTGTTGCGACGTAGTAAAAGATGCATTATCTCACACATCATGTTCATAATGTGAAGGCAAAAATTATGGAAATGTTTTTGTTCTAAAAAGAATCATATCTTGAATTGTAACATAAAGTTTGTACAAAGCAAATGTCAATCAAGAATTTATGTCAATAAAGTGTTTTAAAGGTTTTTAAATATATATAACATCTTTTCGTTTATGTTTATTATTTATAAAATTAAAATCAAGATTGCTAATAGTGTGTACCTGATTTTAAAATATCTAATATTATATTTTATAGAATTCCAATAGTTTTAAACTCTTCTGAAAAAATGTACATACAACACGTAAACTAAGAAAAACTACTACTTAGTTGAAAGCATGCTCAGCGTACTATATTGATATAATTAACATTTTAATTTTAAAGTATTGAATAAGCTTTTCTTGGAATACCCTATGTATTATTTATATTGAACTACCATATTTTATGTTAATCCAACTTTTTTAAACATATGTAATTATTGAATTGTGTATATCTGGGCACACATATTTTGCAAATAATAGGTATTGAATATTTCAAATTATAAAATCTGCATTGTATTTTGTATGTATTACAGAAAAAATCATTAAATTTTTACCTATAATTTTTAAGTTTCCTATACTATTAGTTCTCAAACATACTTTTTCTCCACCTCTTTGAAATATAACAAGTGAAGATTTCACTATATTTTATAAATGAAACAGATAATCTTATAAAATTTATTTAACAAATATTATTTATTTAAATAAATATTAAGCTATAATTAACAACTGGTGAATGTGCGTATATATTTCCTACATTCAAATGAGATAATTGTGTTTGTCATGTTTGGGAAGGATTTTAATTTTTAAATTATTGATGATGATGATGATGATGATGATGGGTTGTATAGCAGAGACAATTTTGCGAAAATCATATCCTGTAACCTTGTATTTTAATGGAAATTATGCAGCATCTAATAAATCTTTGTAATATCGAGAGTGTTTAGCTTGTTCTTTCAAGCAAAAGAAGATTTCTGGATGTAATATATAATTATTATAATAATTTTGTTCAATATATATAATTTATATCTAGTTATATTCACATTTATATATTAAATGTTTTCTCATATATATTTCTTTTTATAAATAATAATCATTGATTTGAATATATATGTACATCAATGCATACTACTCAATAGGCATTTATATTGTTGAGTAAATAAAACAACAACCTTTATAATTGTACTCTGTAATACTAGAAGACATAATAGATAAGTAATAAATATAGGCTATAACTGTTATGTTGAAAGCTTTAATAAAATTTTTCATATATTTTTCTTATTTGAGTTCAGTTATGATATAACAAGAAATCAATTAAAACTGGATTCACAAACTAAAATCATGTCATTTAAAAATAGTATTTATTTATATAATCATAAATCAAAAGTGGAAATGCTTTAATATTCCTTTTCTTTTAAATCCATTCCCAACTAAATGAGCCTCCCACAATCTTTTACTTTATATATATATATATATATATATGTGTGTGTGTAATTATAAGGGACTTGAACCCAGACTTTCAAACTCCCGACAGATATTCATTCCATCTTATACAACTGATACACATGATCACATACATGTGGAAAAGATAAATAATCTTCAATATACATATTTCATGCTAAACCAGCACTCATCGTTTGGTCTAGATCACCATCTCCCACACATATATACAATCATTGCTCAGTTGATATTAAAATATGAAATCTCCAAATTTTAATGGACAAGATTCAATCTTCTCTACTTTACAACTTTTCAGCCATCCATATCATTGAAAATCCAAAGATGGAATGCTCAAAGCCCTTGCTGCTAATATTATTGTCATACCCATGTTGACCTTAAGTCAATCTGACCCTGTATAATTAAATGGACATATTAAGGTCATATGTGTGAGGGGTTGGCTTTACTTAAGGCCAACATGGGTATGACAATAATATTGGCATTATCAAATGCTTGGAGCATTCCATCTTCAGATTTTCAATGATATGAATGGCTGAAAAGTTGGAGAGTGGAGAAGATTGAAGCTTGTTCATTAAAGTTTGAAGATTTGCTATCTTAAAATAAACTGAGCCCTGATTGTATATATGTGTGGGAGATGGTGATTTGGACCAACTTATGAGTGCTGGTTCAGCATTAAATATGTATATTGGAGTCATTTATCTTTTCCACATGTATGTGGTCATGTGTATCAGTTGAATAGCTGTGGATAGTTTGAAAATCTGAGTTCAAGTTTCTTATAATTACAGGAAGTTTAATATAAAAAATACACATGTATTTAAATATTATATGTATATTTAATTATTAAAAATCAGTCATCACTTAGACAATTCCAGTATCAATAATAATCAACGATTTCAAATGACTGTCAAAGCAAAATAATAAAGATGGAATTCCTTTATATATTGTGCCCTTTTCTATAGGTCAGAAATAGTTCATCACAGTAAATTACTAAAAAAAAAAAAATTTAGAATATGTTCTCTTGATGTGTTAGTTATATTTTGTTAATAATATCTTAAAGTACAATTTAAAGCTAAATGAAAATACGTAATGCATAAAAGTATAATGAATAACCTTAAAATAGTTAAATAAAGCTAGAAATATTATTACATATGGTTGCAAAAGCTGGCCATAATAAATAACACAGCTAAAAATATTTAAAAGTATGTTTAAAAGTTCAAATTTAATAGTCTTAAACTTATAGTTAAGTAAATGTTATATTTAAATTTATAAATTATATTTAATAATTATAATTAATATCATATATTTTAAAAGTAATCTTTATGGTCGTGAAAGTTGTATTTAATTCTATATTTTCTAAATTATTCTTCCAAATTTTGTATTATTGTATTATTTTATTTAATACAATAAGTGTAGCAATTTATATATTCCCAGACAGAAAATTGGATGTCGTCTGTATTGGTTATATTAGTCATGTAACCTGTATAATAGTTATACACACTTGCTTGCTAGTATTTATTAGTAAAGTTCAAAATATTTTAAAAATTGCATTATAAAATTGGATCTAATTATTAGCTATCATAAAAGCAAATATTGAATATTAAGTTAACTATCGTATAAAATGTTTAAATAATGTAATAAAGATGAGTACAGCTAATAAAAGTTAAATATTTTGTTTTAAAATAAAATAGATAAATTAAATATTAAAAGTGGGATACGTTTATTAAATATTGTTTTTAAAAGTCTTTTAAATATTTAAGTAATTTGGTAAAGTAATAATTGATCTAAAAGTAATCATTTAAATATTTTTTTAAGTTTTAATACGTCATATTTTTTATTTTGAAATTTAATTGTGTAAGTTTCTAATATTACACAAATTTGGTATCAAACCAAAAGTAAGAATCAACCAATAGAATGACGTATTTTCTCGGATATAAATACAGATTGCACAGGGGGTATCAGTGGTGATTAAAAAATGTATTAAAGGTAGAAGAGATCATATCAGTAGCTATCAAGGTGATAGTAATTTTTAATTTTATTATTTAGTCAATTTTTAGTGCTCTCAGACAATTTTATATGCAAAGCTAATAGGTTATTATTATTTTAAAAAGTATTTGCAAAAAAGAGAGTGTAAAATAAAAATATTAATAATAACTTCATTTAATAAGCCTTGCTAATTTTAAAAGTCCCGTTATCAGTAGTATTCATCAAAATCTAATATATAACTTCGCAATAATAAAATGGATATACCAATAAGTAAAACGTATTCAACTTATAATATTTTAAAATGAGTATAATATTTATTAATGCAGTTTCAATAATATTGAACAAGAGGACTATTCAAATGAATAAATTAATTTTATGGACATTGTATGGGAAACTCATTAGAAAAACTGTTTGCCGATTAAAAGTAAAGATGCATTATTTTATATAGCAATAAAATCTTGTCCAGTATTAATAAGCAATAGGACAAGTATACTTTATAATAAATGTATGGAAATATCATGTTATAAAAGTAAATGTTATAACCTTTTTGAAGGAAACATTTAAAATACTTGTAAGAAAATTATCTTAAGTAAAAATTAATGAAGATATTCTAGAAAAGCATATGTTATGAAAACCTGAACAATATATAGGTTATACACATTCATGAAAAATTATTTTAAAGCTGATAATTTAATCCATAATGAAACAACCGCTGAATAAGTAATAAATAACAATAAATTTCTTTGAAGAAGAAACCTATAAAGAAAATGAATATGTTAATAAATTGAGATATGGAATTATGGAAATCTTTAATATTGTGCAAATAATTTATCCAGATAATTTAAGCTAAACCAAAGAAAATGATGCATCACTATGCAGATATGGAATGCTATAGTATAGAAGCTTCACAGGATTATTTTTATTATTATAATTTTAATAATCATCATTCTGGACTATAGAAGTCATAAACTATTATTCAATTAACTATTCCAGAATTGATTGGTGATTATTTTATGTAATTTTTCAAGATTTTAAAACATCATGTTATTTTTTTTTATTGTTCATTTTTTAAAAACCTGAGATTTTTGTACCAGAAGTTTGGACAGCACTTTCTGCAAGAAATGTATTGTCTTGTTCATCGTCATAGCAATGGGGAGGATGTAGAATTACTATTGAAGAGAACATTTTAAAAAAAAAACTTTTGATAAAGCAAATGGAAATATTTGGACTTATAAAGAACATTCTTTTTTTTCAGCTGAAGATTAAGTAAATATGGTTTTAATTCATTTATTTTTTTAAAATGTAATATTATTTTTATAAGAGTAGGAACATGAACATTAATCTATTGATAATATTAAAGTCCTATAATATAATAATTTAATAATTTAAATAAGAACATTTTAAATAAAGGTATGGAGGTATTTTTCATGTATGCAATGCTATATCTAGTGGATGCAAAAGAAGACTGCAAAACATGATGACCCGATAATATCACTTGGTAATAGTTAATGAATATTGATATTTTATGATGTATATTTTGTTTTTTCTTTTTAGATTGCCTATGAATTATAATGAATGGAAGTATAAATGTTTAATTATATGTAAATGCATTTTATACAACACTTTTAAAAATTATGAGACTAGGATTTATTTTGGGAATATGCATACTATAATTTTATACTAGTAATATAACCCAACCTGATAATAAATATTTATGTGATTCTTTTAAAAACTTTCATATTATTGGATGTTCCAAGGATTCATATTTCAAGTTTGTATATGTTTTAGAATATAGAATAAGGAAGTAAAGCAAACTTTTCTTGTGGATCAGTGAGATCACTATAATTATAATGGAATTTTGTTTATTGTTTTGAATATGCAAGATAGTTATTTTGTCGATGTAAGATGTGATAAGTCTTTAGGAAATAATGATAAGATGGCTTGGTAGTAATATGGTGAACATGAACCCAAGATGATGTTATAATAGGATGTGATGAGGGAATATGAATAATATTTTATAATCTTCATGGATATACAGTACAGTTAAAAGTGCCCTGTAACTGATATATTTATTTTGGACAGTGTCTATTTTCTTTAAGTATTGATGTTTCAATAAAGCTGAAGGAATAGCTGACATCATTAATAGTATTGGAGGATTTTAGACAAAATAGGTCAGGCCTCTATTTCTTATAGATACACTATGCCATGATATTTTTTTGATATATGCTATGAGTTATATTCAAGTTTTTCTTTCCTAGATCCTACACATCTATTCGCTATCTAGATTTCCAATGTAACTACATTGTTCAGTATGATATATTTGAAAAGAAATAATAGATAATTTAGAGTTTAGGATATGCTATCGTTTGAATGAGATAAGTTCATTTACTTAGAAGAAGTAGAATTTGTATAAATTGGAATTGAAAATCCAATGGATCCTAAAAGGAAAAATAATCATAAAATATGTTTTTTGGATTTATTTTGGAAATAAAATAAAATTTCAGGAATAAAGTATATAAAACAAGGTTGTTCTTTAAAATGTTAAATAACTTTTAAATGCTTTATTTCATTTTAAACTAAGTATTGCATATTTTTAA
The DNA here is from genome assembly GCA_028023455.1 of Epiperipatus broadwayi. Lineage (NCBI taxonomy): Eukaryota > Metazoa > Onychophora > Udeonychophora > Euonychophora > Peripatidae > Epiperipatus > Epiperipatus broadwayi. The sequence continues at coordinate 1,706,239 of JAQFVV010012478.1, read as the reverse complement.
AAATATAATGGTATAAAGTAAAACAATATAAACAATAAGCATAGGTATAATTTTGTATTTATTACATAATAGGGAATATATCAGTAATTACAACTATATAGTATTAAAGTAATATCAAATGGGGATATGATATATTTAATAAACATAGTGTAGTGAACAACGATATCCACAAAATCTAGTAATAAATTATTAGTAGATATTTTATATGACATCTTTTAACATTGCAAAGTGAAAATTGTTTGTTTTATAAAATATCCATACTCACAATAATGTTATTTTTTATGTTTTCCGTAATATGTTTCTATGGATGTTTTTTTAGAAAGAAAAGTATAGTTAAATAATATTTAAGGATAGGATTTTTTTTTAAATAAAAAATAAATAAATGTAATTCATCATAAGTTTAATTAGAAAGAGATAAATAAAATGGTATTATTTTATTATTCTTATTTTAAGTCAGAATGAAGACTTAAATAAATTCTAGATTGTTTAATAACTAAGTAATAAAAAATGTAGAACGGTGTAAATTGAGGATATCCAATGTAAATATTGTAAATAAGTTGTTTAGTTTATTTTATTGTTAATAATAAACTTTGTTAAATTTGTTTTTCAAAATTTGTGTGTCCTGACTGTTTCATTTTCCCATTACACTGCATAAGATACATGGAATAACTGAATCAAACATGATATTTTTTGCACAAAGATAAATAAAGAATTATTTTAAGAATTTGAATATTTTCTTGGTATTCATTTAATTAAGTAATCATATTTTACATTATCTTATGGTCATAAATTAGTTATCATAATGGTACATTGAATTATATGCTATCCATTGCCACACATCTTTATTTGTCAGATTATAAATACTACCACATATTTATTACGTTCTTATATGAAGATAAAAGATTATATCACAGTATTTTATTATTTTATTATGGTAATAAAAATTATAGTAAAAAGAAAAGATATACAGAATTAGTTCATATAATGAAGAATATTATTATTATTTGTTATTATTAGTTTATGTGTAGTAGAGTATGACATAAAATCCCTTCTCGTGTTTTACTACAGTAATTTTAATTATCTTAGAATAATTTTATGAACCTGAGATTTTATTGAGCTAAATTGTTATAGATAAAAAGATTAAGATTTAATTATTAGTTTAATCTTAATGAGTAGGAGTTATTAAAGTCATAAGAATACTATAAATTTATTTATTTTAGATAGTAATAGGGGGGATAATGTTCTTATGCCATTGAGGTAGTATCCTGTGGGATATTGACTCAATGTAATCTTTCTTATCACCTGTATATTTCACTTCTAAGTCTCATGAAATAATAAATATTTATTTGATTTATTTTATAAACTGAATCTTATTCTTATTTTGAATTTGAGCTAGTAGAATATTTTAAATTAATGCAAAAGATTTTATTTATTAATTATTTACATTTAACCAAAACATAATTATTAACTGAGCTAACGCATTTTATTTAATAATATACTGCTCAGAAGTGAATATGCAAATGGATAGGTTAGAATATATATATTTTGATTAAAGTAATCTTTTAATTAAAGCTTGTATAACATATATTGATAAAGAAATGTTTTAATTAAAGCTTGTATAACATATATTGATAAAATTTCACAAAGTTGTTTTCAAAGGAATAAATTGAATTGAAAAGAGTCATTAATTTTTTTCAATCAAGATAGGAAAACATATTTTTATGATTGTATTTTTCCCCCATCCTGACTATAAAAAGGTTGAAAAAGATTAGGGGAGAGCTTAAAGTTGTACAGATTAGGACATAACTACCATGATAATAACTAAAGGCAAGGGACAGTGGATCCAGCTGCTGCCAATGCAACATTGAAGGAGTTTTGATTCACATGGATGATAAGGTCAGCTTCCTGTGTTTATTAGCCTGTTTATAATGTGTACTAGATAGTTCACTTAGCAGAACTCTATCAAATGATAAAGACTGACAAGAGATCCTGCAGGCCAAGAGTTACCTGGAATATACATTTCCTGATAATGACAAGAAGGTAGTCTACTGTTTAGAAAGGATCAGTTATCCAGAGAGTTCATTAGCTTGCTGAAGAATTAATTATATGTATGCTGTTTTATCTATATGCAGAGACCCATAGATAAACATGCTGCATCATATGTACATAAAGTGCAGCTAGTGAGTTATTTTAAATAATTTTTTTAAATGATATTTAAAATATATACTTTAAAAGTAAAACATTTAAATTATTTTTGCTTGAATTGAAAGTCTAAAAAAGTAAAGAATTGACTCAAAAATGGTTTTATATTAAAAAAAATTTACTCCAAAAGTATTTATAGATTGAAAAACAAAGCAACTTGATGGAGTATTTTGTTTTTAAAGATGTTTAGAATTAATTAACAGTAACTGGTCAAAGATATGATGTTACTTTTTTAAAAAGAAAACTTTATGAAAGTATGACAAAGAATTTAATAAATGATTCCTATTATTTTATATATATACACATAGGTGTGAATTTTATGTATACTTTCAACATGAAATTTTTGTGAAAAAATGTATTTTTAATAAGTCTATTATTTTGATAAATTAAAATATATGATATAAAGATCAGTGTGTACACACATTTCCATGGGTACACACATTATATATATGAAAATAAGTCATTCAAATGTGATAACTTATTATTATTATTATTATTATTATTATTATTATTATTATTATTATTATTATTATTATTATTATTATTATTATTATTATTATTATTATTATTATTATTATTATTATTATAAGACAATTCCCATATGTTATGGTACATCTGTATGCTTTTATAGATATATGTCAGGTAACATGTATATGTTAAAATTAATCTTTTTTATTTTTTCATTTTATGACAATTCAAATGTGTTCCTAATTATTATACCATACATCTGTGTGCTGATACATATGTGTTTCATGAGGTATTTTTGAATCACAGTGTAATACCTAATTGTATATTAATCAAAATGAGAATGCTGAATTTATATTTATGGCATACTCAGCAGACCTTAATATTATTTTAATTGCTTTTAATAAATTGATATTTCATTGTTAAAATTATTCCAGTGAACTTACTCAACTCTAAATAGTTTTAGAATATCATATGTTGTATTATCTCTTGCTCACAGTAATAGTCATAGAGCTTTTGTATTCTGAGCTAGATTCATGCATAATGATCTGTCATATAAAAGGGGTTCATATTTAGTGTTTATGGGCATCTAGTTGATAATGATTCTAGATTGACACCAAGGGAATATCCTTTAAAGTCCATACACTACATTTTATTTAGTTTAGTATTTTATGAGAATTTAAGTTTATAATTGGCTGGTATATTATAGGTACTAAGTGGCCAAATATTTATGATGTTTAGCATGTTTTAGGATCCCAGTATTATTTTTACTGTTGTATTCTTATGGATTAGCAGTTAAGTTTGTGCATCCAAATTAATTTAAAAATAATCTGCCCCAAGCTGGAAAGGGCTAAATAATTAACTTTCAAATCCAGTCACAAAATTGATTCTTGATTTTATTATTGATTTATTTTGTATTTTTGTTCATTTATGATGATGAATGTTTATTTCTTTTGTATAATGCTGGTGAACTTATAGTTAACATAGTTAGTTAGCTGTGCTGATTTCTCAGAGTAATCTCTCATGCTCATTTCTCTTATATTAAATTTTATATTTTGTTTTGATGATGGTATTTAATCACCACAGGTTCATCCAATGGACACCATACCATTGATATATATATATAGTTGTCTACATAGCTGCATTAAAAATAATTAGATAGTTGGAAGCATAATGGAGAAAATAATATTTAATTTCCCCATGCATATTTTTTATAATAATAATAATAATAATAATAATAATAATAATAATAATAATAATAATAATAATAATAATAATAATAATAATAATAATAATAATAATAATAATAATAATAATAATAATAATAATAATAATAATAATAATAATAATAATAATAGTGGGTCTTCAATTAACTAAATATTTTCAGTCCTAATTGTATGAGAATTCTCAAACATTAAATTTGTTAAATAATAATATATTAATATGTGATTATTTTAATGAGTTATAAATGATTGTAGAGGTGGAGAAATTTATAAAATAATGTAAACATTTTTTTTCTTTCTCTGTCTTCAGTAATTATAATTTATTAGTAATTTTAATTTAAACAATAAAAATGTGCTAAGAGAAAAAAAAATTTTATATAAATTAGTTAATAGATAATAAAAGAGAGATAAAGTTTTATTTTAATCATATTTCTAAAAAGAAAAAAATAATAAGATTTTAATCCTTTTGATAAATTTTATTTTTAATTAGAATTGTTTTTCTTTTCTCTTTATCTCTCTTCTTTACATAAAGTCAAGTTAGTGTTATTAACTGATTATCTTGTTATTTTTTTGCAAGAATTTTTTTTTATTAGAAAGTAATGTCCAAAATTTTATGATGCTAATTTAAGTTCTGTTTTTTAATTTTTATGATTAAGCAGGGAAATAGCTAAGCAATTGTATTTTTAAAAATTTATCTAATTGGTTGTTATTAAAAACTATCATGTTGGAAATATATTATGATTGGTTGTAAGGAAGATTGTTCTGGGAAAAAATAATCAGGGAATGAATAGGTCAGAAGACCCAAGTGTCTGGCTAAAAGAAATTCCTAATTTATCTGCTAAGAGAGAGTAGCCAAATGGCATAAGTTTTAATTAGGCTTTTAGAAAACTATAAGTTTAGTCATAAAAATGATTGCTACAATGAAACCATGTACTAAATTCAGCTAAAAGCTAGTCATCATTTTCCTCTATGATACCTGCCTTCACTGGAATAAAAATGTAGAAAAGGTACCTCCTGAAGTAATCTGCAATCTTGTCTTCAACCAAGAGCATGAGTCTCTGTATGCATTAGTCTCACCTAGAAATTTCAAAGAAAAGAAATAATCAAAACTTGCTATTTTTAACCTGGAAATACTGCATATCAGGAAAAATACAAATTAAACATGTTGATGTATAGAAGCCTTCAAGAAGAAAATTCAACTGAAAATTATATTTGGAAAGAAGAACTTTTCAGAAGAATCAAAACATGGTTAAAAGTACTTTTGTGTGCATACTGTATTTTTATTAATAGTGAAAAAAATATTTTTTATGTAAAAGAGATTTTTTGTTGTTGTTGTAAGAATTAATAATTTTAAATATTTTTATTAAGTTAATATTTTTAAATTGTGAAACTTTTTTTTAAAATCCAGTCAATTTTCTCTAAAATTATGAAATAGTTTTTAGAAAATTTAATTTTTTGTAAATTTAAATGATTTTTAGAAACATGTTTTTCTCTCTTCATTCATTTTTTTTTCTCCTAAACACTTAACAAGAAGTTAATTAACTAAATCAAAGATTGTTTGTATCTTTGATTTTGAAAATGTTGTTTTTCTAACTCTTGGCTATTTTAAAGAAATAAATTAATTAAAAATTAATTTACAAATAAAAATCCACTGATTGGTTATAATTTTATGAAAATATATTTTTTGATTAAATGAATGTCTAAAATTTCATACTATCTTGTCATTTTTTTCTTATTGTTAATCAATTAATTATTAAATAATTGTTTTAAAATGTATATATTTTAGTCTTAATTTCTTTATTCTATCCCATTCCTGTTTTATAAATTGCAGTGTGTGACTTTATTTCAAGACAAATTAATGTTCTAGGATTTTTTAATGATCCCAATAAAACTATTTGCTTATAATAGTATAAACCTAGGAATTATTTGAAGCAATTTATAATAAGATTATTTATTTATTTATCTCTTTCTCATAATAAAAGTTTATATAGTTTTTACTTCCTGAACTAGATTCATGCAAAATAGTTAGTTATTTGAATTGAGGTTTTATGTTTAGTGCTATGAACATCCAGTGGATAATGATTTCATTTCTTCTCTAATGTGGATGATGCATAAGATATCCTTTAAAGTCTATGCACTACATTTCATTTTATTTATTATTAATTAGAAATTAAGTTCATAGTTGGCCAGTACATAATGGTATTAAGTGGCAAAGTATTGATGATGATTATAATGTATTAGTATCTCAGCATTATTTGATTTATGGTTATATTTTCATAATGTAGCATCTAAGTATGTGCATCTAAATAATTATTATTTGTATTTCTACCCTAGGTTTGGCAATGGCTAAATAATTAGCCTGGTCTATAGCGTAAAATTTTCAAATCCAGTCACAAAATTGACTGTTGATTTTTTTTATTTTTGATCATTCATGGTAATGAATGATCATGATTATTTTTTATTTAATGCTGGGAGAACTTATAGTTAGTTCTGTGCTGATATTTCATGTTCATTTCTTTTATATTTGATATTTAATTTGATTAGTTATGTTAAGTTGATGATGATGATGATTTTCCATCACCCCAGGTTCAACACTGTTTCTCCAAACTGTTACAATATATATATATTAATTCTAATATTTTCATGCATAAATGATAAAATTTATAGTATTGAGCTGAAGAAAGGAGATGTTATTGTACTGAAGGAGCAGCTATTTAACTATTATATTTTTTTACACAGAATATATATATATATATATTAAAATAAAGACCCTTTTATTTTTGTCTAAAACCTTAAAGGAACTAACCAATAAAATTCTTAGTATCCACCCTCGTTACTAAAGTTGTTATTTCTTTGTGATTATTCACATGGATGGCTGCTGACCAAGAAGGATTAGCCAATAAATAAGGTTATTGGCTTTTAGTACTGAATGTAAACAATACCTGTTGTTTTCTCAATTACATATTTTATTTTAAATTTCTTTTATTACTCTTTCATACATCTCTTTGTATTTTGTTAAATGGTTCAAAGTCTAATGTCCAAGTCACAAAGTGATAAATAACAATTGGTTTTAAAAAAAACCATATTAATAACCTTCATTTCAAACACATAGACACAAGCACTCATTTAATTTAATTCTATGGTTAATTTCATCCATTATTTTTCCATTTGTATTAATAATCTGATTAAAGTATTTGTAATTGTTAATTTCTTCTAATTCATTATCAATTTTTATTTTCTTCTTGAGAAAATCCATTGAACATTATTTTAGACTTTTTAACATTTATCTGTAGTCTTATTTTCTACTTTTATCTGATAATTTTTGCAACATTTCCTGAAGCTCTAAAGGATTATTTGCTTTAAGATCAAGATGACTTAGAGAATCTTCTTTTATCTATTTTAATCCACAAAATAATTTTTGTAAAACTGCTGTAAAAAGTTGTGGAGATATGAAATTAACTATGATGAATTCTTTTCAGTGTTAATATACTTAACACTACTATGATATTTTGATAAATATTTTTAAAAATATATAAACATCTCATATTTATTTCTTGGTATTTTAAAGCTTTAATTACTGTGGAAGTGTTTATAGAACCATTAGTTCTTTTTAAAACCTTCTTGGATATTATTTAATGTGCTAATTCAAATTTTTCTTGGGCTTTTTTTATTAGAATCTAAAGCTGTCCATAGATGAATTGTAATTATTCTGATAAAGATTTTGTATAAAAGTAATAAAAGACTAATAAGTCTATAATTTTAATATTTTTATCACCTTTCTTAAATGTCTAATCAATTTGCATATCTTTTTCATTTAGTACACAGCATTGCTGACATTGTTGCTCTTTTCCACCTGTTTTTTTTAAGTATCACTAATAAATTTCATAATTTTCTGGAATTTTATCCTTCTTCATAGATTTTATTGCATATCTCATTTTTTTATTTAAAATACTTGGCAATTTATAGAGCATATTTTGTTTTTGTGTTGTTTATTACATATAATTTTTTATAGAACTATTATAAAAATTTCATGATATCATACTGCTTTCAAATATGATTTTTTTTCTACAGTACAGGCTTTTTATATCTGTACATCTATATGTAATATATAGGGGGTTAGAACTCAGACTTTCACATGATCCTCAACCATTCATGCTATCTTAATGTGGCTGATATACTTGATCACACACATGTTGAAAAGATAAATATTATCAATATACATATTTCATACTAAATCAGAATTCATCAGTTGGTCCAGATTATCATCTCCACACATATATACAATCAAAGCTCAGTTTATGTTAAGATAGCCAATCTTCATACTTTAATGAACAGGCTTCAAACCACTCCACCCCACAACTCTTCAGCTATCCATTTCATTGAAAATCTGATGATGGAATGCTCAAAGCCCACCGTAGTGCCAACCTTGTGTGAAAATCTGAGTTCAAACCCCTATATATTACATACTTCTTTTAGTAATATACTTTTTTCTTCTTATTGCTGAAACATCTTTTCTTCCAATATTAAGATGTTGTTTTATACTTCTGACATTTTTATTCACTTTTATAACTTACCTTGCTAACTCACAATTATATTTTCTTATATCATTATTATTCTTTTTATACCATTTTATAATGATAAATATCTATCTTTCTTTAAAAAAATGTTTTAATTTTATATTTCTTCTTTTCTTTATACATTGTTTTGTCTCAGTTGAAAATTTACTGGTAAAAATGCTGTTTTTTTTTAAATCAACTATTTTTCTTGTAGTTCTTATTAGTGTATTGGTTATTTTCTTATCTCAGAAAGTTTGAATCATCTTCAAAATTTTAATATTTTAGAATGACTTGCAAGTTCTAATTTAACTCATTGGAGTTATTCTGAAGCTTAAGAATACCAACCATTTATCAGCGATTTTTTAAATAATATTTACTTCTCTAGTTTTATATCTTATATCCTTTTTATTAATTTCAGAAAGTCTGAAGAATTTTCAAAGTATATTAAAATTTTAGAATGATTTCCCACTTTTAATTTAAATTCATTGGAGTGTTTTTAAAGATTAGGAATATTAATTATTTGTACTGATTTTCTTAATAGTTTTCATCTTTCTAGTTCACATCCCATTAATTGATGCACTTCCGGTATTGAATCTATTAAAAACATTACAATCTTAAAATAAATACTTACTTTTTGTTAAAATATAATCCAATTCTGCTTTACCTTCACTTGGATGAGTTCATGTCCATTTTCATTTAACATTTTTCTCAAAGAAAGAATTCATAATATACATTTCTTTTGCAAACTCTACAAGACTACATCAACTCTCATTTCTATCACTATAATCAAATTTATCTATAGCACTTTCATCTTTCAATCATCTATCAATTTTAGCATTAAAGCATTTCATAAAATTTGAAAATGTAGTTTTGTCTGATGAATAGCAGTTTTCTGCATAAGAATTCTTTACTTTTTTATTACAATGAGAACTCATTAAAGCATAAATCTGTATTATCTGCATTTGGTATTTTTTATTGTTTTTCAACTAATTCTGTCATTCTATCTGATACACTACCAATCTGCATAACGTTCTTTCACTTTTTATTTATAATGAATCCTGCCATAATTAGGCTTTCGAAATCTGTGTTTACAGTAAAGTTTCCACTTTTCAAATCAATTGCTTTTTCCCCCTTATTCTTTTAATGTCACAAACTCCAACAGTATTCCATTTAATATTAGATAGTTCTTCTTTCAAGTTATTGTATCTTTCTTTACTTGAATGTAATATGCAGATGTATGTACTTAAATAAAACACCATGATTAAATGACAGCCTGGATTTGCAACCAGAAGATTTTAAGTATACTTTTTTGAACTGCTAATTGCTACCTCAGCTAGAAAATACGATTTGTAATTTAGTTTTATCTTTCATGATTATAACTATTTATAATAAAAAAAAAATCATTCATACCCACATTCATTCTACTGATATTTTAGTTAAAAACTACTACATAATTGAGAAGAAAGATAATTACTTTTCTTGATTTTACAATCAGAGATAAAATAAAATAAAATGAGTATTACACTGAAATTAAATTAATAATCTTCCCACTTTATGTTTGTTTTCCAGTGAATAATAACAGTTACAATGGCAAAAATGTATAAAGTAGAACTTAGAAATTTGTCCTACTCAATTCTTTAAAGCTTCAGCAATGAATCAAAAGATCTTCTTTCGTTTCAGTTAAGAGCAAACTTCTTTGTGAAGATAATATGGTTGTCTTTGGAAATAAGGTTTCAGAGCTTCTTCAAATATTATAAGAATTATAAGTTGAAAACAGAATACATAAATGCTAAAACAATTAAAATAATGTTCACTGACTAGTTAAAAATAAAATAAAGATTAATGGTAATGAATTACATAGTAAAAACTATAAATATTTTAATCGTATTACTAATATATATGAAAAATGATGGATTAAATTAAGGCATTTGATAGAAATAACTTAATAAGGTTTATGCCCTTAGGAAAAAAGAGTTTTAATAAATATATATTATAATACTTAATTATGGATATTAGACTAAAAGTGAAATCTGAAACTTCAGATTACACAATAGAATGTGGAGATGTATGTTAGGATTAACAAGAAAATATTATTAACTTGAACACATGGTGTTGAGAACAAGCAGGTAACATTATCATCATTTATAAAATTTAAAAAAATAGAATAAATCTGCATTGGATATGTTACAAAAACAGGAAAATACTTGATAATTAACATCTCAATTGGTTTCCAAGAGATTTAAAAGATCTGAAAAATGATCACATATGAGATTCATGAAAAAGCTGAAGAATTGTGGGAAAGAAAAATTAAGATTTAAAGAAACTGAATTAACTTCAGAAAAACTTTTATCTTGCAATGTATTAATAATAATTAAAAATAATGATAATGAAACATTTATAAGTTATTTGAAATCACAGATCAACTTTTTTACTTGGAAAGTTTTTAATGCGAGCATATTGACTACATTTTTTCTCCCTATATGGAGTTAATTTGTCCTCATTTGTAATTTTTTCCTAACTTTTTAATAAAGATTATCTTTCAATGAAAGATCAACCAACTTCCTTCTTCTATATGATTGAATAAAGATGAATACATATTATCATTTTTTTAAATTTAATTGTCTAACAATTACCCATAACAATTTTTTCTATCATTCAATCTGCATTATTTTGTACTTTTCTTCCTTCAGACATTTAGGTTAGTTTTTTTTTTTGCTTAATCATTTTGAATTTCTCATACTACTGATATCTCCCTGCACTAACAATGACATTGGGATTTCATGTTTGAGTAGTGATATTTACACCCTCAAAAAATCCAATCAGCAATTCTGACTGTAATCTTTTCTTCTTTATTCACCCAACATTTAATCTTTTGTCACTTTTTGTCTCAGTTTTTATTATTCTAAAAATAAACATATTTATAGGAAATTTGATGTTTATTTTTAGTTATAAAAATTATATTCCTTTTCTTTATAAATCTTGTTTATTGTATGAACAAAATGTTTCTACACATATATAAACGCATTGAGAGTAAAGATTTCTCTGACCACCACACAAATCCCTCAGAAACTCATCTATCTAACTTTTAATCAAACATTAAACCCCAATAAGTCTCATTTTACTTTAGATTCTTTGAGACTTATTAGAATTCATTTTGTTTGATTGGGAGTTAAATACATGAGTTTCTGAGAGATTTGTATGGTGGGCAGAGAAATCTTTGCTCTTGACTCATTTATCTATAGAGAGAGAAATTTTATTCATACAATAAGCAAGTTTATAAAGAAACGGCATATAAGGAATATAATTTTTATATATTTCTAAAAATGGACTTTAGATTTTCTATAAATATGTTTATGTAAGATCTTTTTTAATATTATTATAATTTTAACTCTGAAGTAGTCATTTTAAGTCAGTAAGGTTTTGTTTACATCTTTATAATGAATAATATTTTATTTTCAGGTTATCATTGTCTAAATTTGTTTCACCATATACAGATATAAACAAAACCTTACTGACTTGAAATGAGTACTTCAGGATTAAAATTCTAATCGTATTTAAAATATATTTTATACAAGTACATTTGTAGAAAATTTGATGCTCATTTTTAGAAGTATATAAAAACTATATTCCTTATATGCCTTTTTTTTATAAAGCTTGGTTATTGTATGATAAAATTTCTATATAGATAAATGTGTCAAGGATAAAGGCTTCTATGACCCCCACATAAATCTTACAGAAACCCATGGATCCAACTGTCAATCAGACAAAATAAATCCCAATAAGTCTCATTTTACTTGAAGTGCCAATAACTTATATGGTAAACAAGTTTAGACTATGAAGATAAAATATTATCGTTATATAGATGTAAAAAGGCTTTTTGAAATTGCCAATTTTAATACTCACAAGACAAAATCATTAAATAATCATTTAATAATCTTATGAATTTTTAAAGACTGTAATATGTAATATTAGAAAATAATCATTTTTGCAAATGCTTTGAAAGCAAAGATTTCATTGACTGTTGTACAAATAATTGTTTAAAATCTAGCAATTACTCCAGTGAGTTTCTATGAGATTTTTAACATTGTTTGTGCTGAAGTCAGAGAAATCTTAACCCTTGACATATTTACATGATACTTCATGCTATATATTTTATAATATTATGTATATATCATCCTACAAATCCACTATATTATGATCATGATTTATGGTTATTTTTAAGTCTTTCCCAATTCCTTTATATTGTTACTTTCCATGCATTAGGCAAAAATGTGCTAAAAGTAATTGTATAAAGAAATTGAAAATAGATCTTGAAAATTCTCATAAAATATGGCTAAAACATAAGTCTAATTTTAGAATGATTGCTATCTCATAACATTGGGAATAGTTAACTATTAATACTTAATTATCTTCATATCAGTAAAATAATTTATTTTGCAAACTGCAAAGAGTTATATAATGAGAATTAAGGTGAATTTTTTTAAAAAAAATAACTATTATTAGTTCTGAGTTGATTCTACCATAATATTTAGCTCTTTCAACCACAAAATATTTCATTAACATATTCCTGGTTAATTAACTTAATTTTGAAAATAGTACACTAGACACTAATGACCGCATAACTTGAACCTAAAACATGCATATGAAAACAAACATGATACTGATAAAGAAAACAATAATTAAGTAACAAATTTAGTTACATAATAATTCATTGATGCATTAATAACATAAAAAATATTAAAACCATTAAAAAAACACCCAGACATATAGTCTATAAATTTTGAATACCTTATATTTACATTATTCTCTATTGTCAACTGTGTCATTCAAAGCAATTTTTTTAATATGAATAATTGACAAATAATGAAGATTTTTTGAGATATATGTAGAATATGTACTGTTCTTAGAGCATAAACATATGACAACTATTAATAAAATAACTAAAATATTTCACGTCAAGCATTGGTGGCCTACCAGTTAGCATAGCAGCCTTCCAAGCAGCTGTCCCAGGTTCGCTTCCTGGTCAATGCATTTGACATATAAAAAATTTAAAAAATTCACATTAAAAGAAAAAAAGTACACAGTTGTATGTCTATGTGTATTCTCATTCCAAATACTTCCAATATTGCAATTATCAAACGATTGGATAGATAGATAGATATATAATTCAACTTGATATATATTAAATACTAGTACTATTCATATACATCAACTTATTCTGTTAAAAATACTTTCAATTACATTCCTTTTAATCATATCAACTATACAATGATATAACATTGAATAATCAAAACGAGACATTATTTTACAACTCTCATAATTCTATTCGGTTCTCTCATAATTATATTATTTTAATGATTGACGATTCATTAATACTTGATGATTTCTCAAAATTAATAAAGCTTTTATTTTTCATTTATTGTGGCAACGTTCAATTTGTATAATTTTTTATGTTTTTATAATCAAATTTAAACCCATATTTACAAGTTTTATTATGATCAAATATAACAGATGCTGAAGATCTATCTTCATCTTTTCTTAATTGTTTATCTTTTTAAACTCTTTTTTTTAATGTACATCTAGACTCTCTGATGTATTGTAAGCTAAATTCATATATTAATTGATATATAATACAATTTTAATTTGATACCATTTCCAACTTTCTTATAAACATAACAATACTATTTTTTACACCAAAACATTACTCTTACAGTTTCTACTGTCCTGAAGTCATTATCAGAGCTACAATATCCAAATGACTGCATGACAGTCGAAACTGTAAGAGTAATGTTTTGGTGTAAAAAATAGTATTTTTAAGTATATAAGAAAGTTGAAAATGATATCATATGTAAATATAGAAATCAATACATAAAGAAAGGAAGCAAAAGAAGAAAATTGTAATTTTAATTTGAACTTAAATTTTTGCTTTTAGAGTTGTTAATTAATCTATTTGTATTATTTGTTGAGAGAAAAGTAATTTGACACAAACCATTATAAATCTTTCTCATATACTTAAGTTGTTCATTTGATATAAATGGCATTGCAATCCATTTCATTTTGATATTATTTTTTGTTTTATTATATAGTTGACTCTTTTTAAATTTTTTGATAGTATAAGTAATAATATTTTTATTATAACCAATTTTCAACAAATCATTAACAAATAAATTTACATTTTTTATTTTGTTACTAGAATACTTGCATAATTTTTTATTTTGAAATAAGAATGACTTTAATTCAGATAACTTATGACTTATAGATATATTTGATTCATATGGAATAAATCCTCTAGTTTCAATTGATTTTATTGTCATAAAATAATCTAAATTGTATCCATTAGATATAAATTTGATATCCAAAAATTTTATGGCCTTATATATTTCTTGTATTACAATCCATTTTAAATCCTTAATCTGATTTAATTTACTTAGGAAATTATTTATTATATCATGATATGTCTATTTTGGAAGTCATAATATAATAAATGATTTATTTAATTTAATTTATTTAATGAATTAAATAAGATTAAGGATTTAAAGTGGGTTATAACACAAGAAATATGTAATGCTATAA
Organism: Epiperipatus broadwayi; assembly: GCA_028023455.1. NCBI lineage: Eukaryota > Metazoa > Onychophora > Udeonychophora > Euonychophora > Peripatidae > Epiperipatus > Epiperipatus broadwayi. The sequence continues at coordinate 1,691,220 of JAQFVV010012478.1, read as the reverse complement.
AATTTTTGGATATCAAAGTTATATATAATGGTTACAATTTAGATTAATTTATGACAATAAAACCAACTGAAACTAATGGATTTATCTCATATGAATCAAATATACCTCTAAGTCATAAGTTCTCTGGATTAAAGTCATTCTTATTTCAAAATGAAAAATTATGTAAGTAGTAACAAAATGAAAAAGGTAAATTTATTTATTAATGATTTCTTGAAAATTGATTATAAAAAAATATTATTATTCATACTATTAAAAAATTTAAAAAGAATCAACAATATAACAAAATTAAAAATAATATCAAGATGAATTGGATTGCAATGTCATATATATTAAAAGAACAAGTTAAGTTTGTGAGAAAAATTTATAATGGTTTATGTCAAATTGCTTTTTTCTTGACAACTAATACAAATAGATTAATTAATAACTCTAAAAGCAAAAATTTAAGTTTGAATCAAAATTGTATTATATATAAATTAATATGTGAATGTGGCGGTTTACAATACATCAGAGAGTCTAGATGTACATTAGAAAAAAACGTGCTTTTATATAAAAGAATTCAAAAAGATAAACAATTAGGAAAAGATGAAAATAGACCTTCGGCATCTGTTATATTTGATCATACTAAAATGCATAAATATGGGTTTAAATTAGATTATAAAAATTATACAAATTGAACGTTGCCACAATAATAAAAAATAAAAGAAGCTACATTAATTTCAAGAAATCATCAAGTATTAATGAATCATCAATCAAACATTAAAATAATAGAACTGTGGAAGAACTGAATGGAATTATGGCTGTTATAAAATAATGTCTCATTTTGATTATTCAATGTTATATAATTGATAAAAACTAAAAGGAATTTAGTCGAAAGTACTTCTAACAGAATAAGCTGAATTATATGAATATTACTGTATTTAATATATATCAAGTTGAATTTTACATATATTTTGAAGGAATACAGGCATCAAAATTAATATTCTAATATATATATATATGTGTGTGTGTGTGTGTGTGTAATAATATTATAAATCGATGTCTATATTTCTTCAAAGCAATATATGGAATCTTATAATTAAATATTAAATTATAAGATTATATTTAATTATAAAATTTCATATATATATATATAGAAAGAGAGAGAGAATGAAAATCTCACCTAAGCAAAACATTAAAATCTGAGCAGAATTTTTTTGAGTTTTGGTAACTTTTTTTAATATTGTTAAGCAAAAATGAATTTAGGATAAGTTAACTGAGCTGTTTTTTTTTGTCTTATTTGATATAATTTTGGTTTGTGTCTAATTCAATTTATAATCAGTCTTAGAATTTCTATGGAATCTGTAGTGACTTCTTACACTTATTGAGTTTATAATTCAGTTCTCAATGCAGCACAAATAATATGTAATTAAAAGGCTAGGAAGAATCTTTGACTAGATATCTTTCCGCCTCTAATAATCACATGATTGGATGCAAATATCTGACCCAAATACAAATTTCTCAAAAACTTATGGCAATTAAGTTATCTAATATAGGGGTATAAGATATTATATTCATTGGAAAAGTATAATAATATTTACTGCCTTTTCAATTTGTATACTTTATTGGTTACTTATACATGAGCAAACTTTAGTTAGTCCAAGTTACTAAGAGGAATATATATAATAAAAAAAGGCTGAAATTAGTAATATTTTTTGGCGAAAGCTCTTCTTTTTAAATACCTAGTACTTATTTATACTACAATCTGATTTTGGTACCAACATGTTACCTCATCTTCTTGAATATTCTGTAAACAACTTACTTAATTCTTTTAAGTTGTTTATTATAAGGGTTTTTCGTTTTACCTCATTTTAAAATGTTTTCTTTTTTAACTTGTATAATTTTATTGAGTTTTGCTCATATATAAATGGAAATAATTGATTAACATTTTATTAGCTTTATTTTAATTTGTATTCTGTCTCTTATTAATTACACTTTCAATTACAGGCTTAGCCTGAATCCATACAATACTAATAAGAATCTTTTTTTTATAATATTTGAAAAATTAAAACATTAAAGTTAATTTTTAAGATACAAAACAATTTATTTTATATATTTATTTATTCTTTTTTATCTTCCCCCCAAAATAGCTATTAAATTATATTTATACTTTAATACTATTATTCGGAGATGATTTTTAAAAATTATTTACTTTAAGCATGTGCACACAAATGACTAAAAGATACAAATATTGTTTAACATTTCTATTTATTTTAATTTTACATTAATTAATTTTCTTACTTTATTTTTTAACTGCCTGTTTAGCGCTGCTTTATCTTACTTTTACATCTGTACTCTAATAGTTTTAAGACTCTGATTAATTTTAATATAAATATATGGGTATAGAAATTTAGTTCCCACAATAAAGAATATTGTAAAGCCAAAACAGTTGTAATTCGCCAATCTTATTTTTTTAAATCTTTTTGCCAGTCCTTAACTTGTGTCTATAAATCTCTAGACTGCTTAGGAAGCCTCACATTTAATGTAATATTAGCCAAGAAAAGAATATCAGACATTGTATTTAATTAGGCTCCTAAAATTATATTCGTCAAAAAACGCACTGTAACATAATTAATTTGATAAACAAATTAACAGTTTTAATATTTGACAACTATTAAATTTTAGCTTGAATAATAGTTTGTTTGTTTTTTAAATAATGAACATAATTTTTTAAGAAATATATTTTGAATAGGATTCTATTTTTAATGACACTATTATTTTATTCTTAAAGTATAGTTGTCAATGATCTACCCAACAATCTTAAACTGTGTGTGCTATGTGATATACTTATTATTCTATCATAATTCATAAGATGTCATTGTTTTGAGCATGAGTGCATTCAGGTTACTTTATAGTATGTCTTCTACAAAATAAAGTGGTTATGATAGTTAATTCTTCTGCTGTGAGTCAATATCATTAGCTTCAATAATTATCAAATGCATTAAATTCTGAGAATAAAATTTTTATCTTTTATTGATATTATTGCAATAACATTATCCAATAAGAAATAAAAACTTTTTTTTCTCAGAACTTTATAAATCTAATATTGAAACTTTAAATGTGTGATTAGTCTTTTAGTGGTACATCTAGAAGTTTAAAAACAACTACTATACCATGCAATCTTTTTTCATTCAACTGTCCTAACTTATAACAATTTGTCTGTGTGCTTAAAATTTTCTTCCGTTGCAAATTCTACCTATGTTTAGGTCAAAAAATTATTGTCAAATATATTTCTATTAAAAAAAAAAAAACTTGATGCTTACTTTAATTGTGCTACTATCATGGTCATAAATATTACAATTATTTATTTACAGTATAAAGAACAAATTATCAAGTGTAGTACTTGGTTAAATTTTGTAATATATGCTGTACACATTTGATGAGAGAGAGAGAGAGAGATAAGACATTCCTAAATAAGGCTACCAAAGCAAAACATTGTTATCTGAATCAAACTTTTATTCTAAACTCAGTTTTAAAGTGCCTCACTATTATTTGTATTATCTTGTACAAGATCCCAATTAAAGATTTCCTGTCTTTTAAATCTTTTTCCACCATTGTGTTCACAATGCATAAGACTTTTACAAATTAAATTCTAGAAAATAGTAACGTCCAAATTGTTGCTCATGTTATTAGATGTTGGAAACATGATCACAAATACATAATATCCCATTGCTATGGTTACTGCAGAATGATATCAGTAGTTAGGAAACTCATGACAACTGACTCATATATATAAATGATGACTAAGATTTGAAAAACAAAAGGAAAATAGATAATTAATAAGAAAAGAGCACAAAGATGAAACCGAATAAACTGCAAGTACTAAAAAAGAATATCTAGTCTTTATGACCAAACTTATTTTCTACAAATCTGAAAAAAATATTCTTGATTAGTGAATACATATTGGTTATTAACAATTAACTCAATGCATCCACTATTTACAGAATTTGAACTCAATTGATAGCTTTGATGAACATCAAAGATTCAGTTTAAATTTGTAAATAAAAAAAGTAAAAATTTTAACACAATATTCCTTTTTCTTCTTTCTTATGAATAAGTTTTGTAGACATTTTTTTTTAAAAGTTACTGTTTATTTTTTTATAAAATAAAAATAACGAAAATAGACAATTTGACAGCTTGTTAAACTTCTCTGCCACTATTTACTATCAAAGTCGACTCCCAGGATGTGCTTATAAGAAATAGTTTATATGGATTTGCAAATTAAGTTTAACGTAAAATTGTCTCCCTTCATAGAATTAAACTAATTATCTTCTTTCAACTTAATACGTGTATAATTTTATTACCATCAGTGAATCTGTCTTTAAATGTCAGCTTTTCATGTAAGAAAATGTCATTGCTACGATCGCTGTGAGAAAGATTGTAAATTGCCATAGCTAAATAATTAAAGATGTCTTACATTCGTTATATAATATAACTTGATGTTAATAAGTGTTTATTTATTGATTTACTTTTAATTTAGCGCTTAGTTGTCTTCAGTGACCTTGATTTTTTTTTTTTAAATCTCCGCAAACTTTGATGATCTTTTTTTTGTCGCGTGGCGGAATTTATATGTGTGGGTATATATATATCGATAGCATCAGCATCCTCACGAAAGCGAATATGGTCATTACAAATCCAAAAGAGAAAAAAGTTCAGACAAAACATAGAAAAAATAATGCACGAAAGATGAGTTTTTTAAGATTATATTTTAAAGCAGTCTTTGCACCACAAACATATCCACATATAGAGTATACTAATTCATTATTCTGTATACTTGATATTTTGAGATGTCTTTTAATATTTTCTGCAGCAAATTTTTCTCTGAAAGAATTCAATTTTGTCTAATTGTGGCTGTTCTATGTATTCTATCCTCTGCCATATCTTTCCAATAAAAAGATTTTTGAAATATTTTTTTCTAAATAAGCATAATGTACCTCTTCCACAAAAATTATTTCTTTAAGGGAATCTTTATTGTTTATTTGTTCCACATGTTCAGTTCATGAAGAGATAATTTTACACATACATATGTATAACTTAATCTATTCTAGTATTAAATCTCTTTGAAATAACTCATAATAATGATTACTGCATATATTAACCAGAAACAACAATAAAATTAAAAATATGGTCATTATTCTACAATACAAATGATTTAAACAATGAGCATTTGCCAATTGCTCAAAAAGTTTTGTGATAAATGCTTAGCCAGAGAAAGCATTTAAAATATATGTCTGAAGCTACCCTAGTGCCTTTCTGAGGAGTGCCAAAGCATGAAACCATGGTCAGAGGTTTGGGGGAGTTTCCTGACAGAGATATTTAAATGCTTTCTCTGGCTAAGCATTTATCACATAACTTGTTGAGCAATTGACAATGCTCATTGTTTATATCTTACAAGCTTAAGAGAATTGGGTCATGTGATCTATTGCTCTTATTTTGAATACAAATGATTCTGATTTTACTGACAAATAAAGATAATATTATTTTCATAGTTTGTAAAAATAACAAATTTTAAGTGTTCACTATAGTTTCTGGATATATAAATTGTAACAAGTTTTAATTAAACACCTATGTATATGCACATATATGAATATCTAATAAAATATTCTAATTATTAATAAACCAATATAAATTTACATAAGTAATAAATGATTTTAGATATGTGTATATGTATAGATATGTGCATACAATACATGTTATAATATCGTAATAATATTTCATTTGTTGATATAATTTCATTACTTATAGATCATATTCTAGTTAACAATATATAAAAGATTAAATCATAAACACATGTGCAAGAAGTGTATATACACATGCTTGTTCTTACATAAAAATAAAATATTTTTATTACTAATTCTAATTACTTCCACCAAGTTACTACATTTAAAATATTAAACAAAAATTTGTAAAATAAAAAAAAAAAACATTATTTCTTTGATTGCCCTCTCAAAAGTTCTCTTTTTTTTTCCAGTTCACTCTTAATCTTTTCTTTGTGTAACATTTTTTCATATAAACGAATGAAATTATGTATTTTTTATTTTATATTCAGTTTATATATATATCAAAGATAAGAAAAAGGTGTTTTAACAATATTACATATATGTCAATGAAATATGCATGTAATTGATTTTTAAAACATATATATGTATATTTGCAAGAAAGATCATGTGTTTTCAAAATCTACTATAGAAATTATTTATTTTTTTGTGTTTTTCTTGAAATATGTTATTATAAATATTTATATAAATTAAAATATTTGAATCATACATATACAGTAACATTTCTAAAATATTATAAAAACATATCATAGATATAAGAGCAAAACATTGGAATTCTAACATTTTCCAGGAAGTTAAACTGGTTTCTTTCAAAATCTACAATACAAAAAGTCTGTTTTCCCCCAAACTCTATAATATAAAGATAAGCTTCTTTAAAAATATATAAATAATTATTATACAATTTTCTTTTATAATGAATAAAAAATATTCATAAAATATGGATAATAATTATGACTATATGTGTTCTTTTCTAAGTGTAAAAGGGATGCTAGAGGGGTCCCAGGGAAAAATTAAATATCTCATTCACTAAAACTTCCACCTACATAAAGTTTTACAAACTAATGTCTGACTACTATATACATATACTGAAATCAAGAAATGTATGCTTAGGTTGCATACTTCTAGATAATGTCAATAAACATCACAATGTAAGGATGTATTGTGAATAAAATGAGCTACATGACATAATAACACACTTTTCCATGGTAACTCAGAAAAGATTATACTGTAAACAATATCTTTGAAAAACAATGAGGATTGCCAATTCCTCAATAAGCTTTGTAATAAATGCTTAGCCAGAACCACCATTAAAATATTTCTGTCAGGAACCCCCAAATCCCTGATCATGGTTTCGTGCTTTGGCACTCCTCAGAGAGGTGCCAGGGTAGGTTCAGACACTAGATCTAAAAATACCAATCCAAAGCCAAGCACTTATCTAAAAGTTATCTACTGAGTGGAAAATCTGAAATTTTCAGACACCTACATGTCTTCAAACCCAGCTATCCAACTCAAATAGCTATATGGGGCTGATAGATCTTCAGCTATACCATATATTAGTAGTCTTAGCAATATAACATCACATAAGACTTAAGGCAGAGACTATAAATAGTCAAAATAAGAGTCATAGATCACATGACCCTATTCTCTTAAGCTTGTAAGTTATCACAAAGCTTGTTAGGGAATTGGCAATCCTCATTGTTTATAACTTACAAGCTTAAGAGAATAGGGTCATGTGATCTATGACTCTTATTTTGACTATTTAATATCTTTGAAAGTTTTACTTGAAAGTTTTTTTGTTTTAACTTTTGTTTTCTAAATCTGCGAAAGTTTTTTTTCCAAATCTATTTGTATTATTTAATTAATTTTATTCAAAATTGTTTACTTGCTTAAATCTTTATATATTATATATTTTTTATTTATACAATAAGTAAAAATAGATTTTCCCTAATTTAAAGTTAATGTTTCAAATAGTATGTCAATTTAACTATACATTTTACTTATAAGCCAGTTTCTTCTTTCTTTATTTTATATAATGGTAAAATAGATCTCAAGCACATACAATACATATATACAACTAATAAATGATTTGTTTTAAGTCTAAACAATGCATGTATGAATAGCATATTTAGAAAATATAGCATTGGAGTCTCAAATTAATAGATTGGCTTTTTATGTTGTGTCCATAATAGTTTAACTTTTAATAATTAGATGAACTTATCCAGGTCAGTGGTCTACTATTCAACCCTACTTCTATAGAAGTTCAAACTCAACCAATATCTGTCTATCTCTAGTCTTTCCAGTCTAATAATAAATCATTTTATCTAAACCACTATTTGTATTCTATACAAAGAAATCTAAACACAGTAAAATATTTAAAATGGGAAGTGAATCCAATCATCAATTAAGGTGTCAATAAAATGTTTTAGTCACCTGTTTTTCCAGTCTCTCATTCTGATTAAGAAAGCCACTTTTCATCTTGATTATAAATTAATTATATGGTGCTGTTTTTCCATTTATATTCATTAAAACTAATTAATTTATTTTAAAAAAATATTAAATCTTTAAATAGAAAGATTATATGCTTAATATACATTATAAACAACATTCTGTTTTCCGAACATTTTCCTTTCTCTGTTACATTGAAATATTTTACATTTTTATCAAAATCAGAAAAATAAAAATTATTTGCACTAAATAAGAGATTTTTATATTTGATTTTAAATAATATGCTTTTTTTTTTTCAGAAAATATCAATTAACATTGTTGTTGTGCTATAAAACCAATTTTATTCATATTCCTTCTCATGGGAAAAAGGAAAATTAAAAACACTCTTAAAAAAACAATGTTTACATATCAACCCATGTACTCAACTCTGAATGAGTAGTGGTCTGCAATCTAGGGATAAAGAACCTAACCTTTGAACCATAAATAAACAATGTAATATAAAACCAGTAGGCTTATATCAATTTAAACACTATAAATTACCTACAACCTCAATATAAAATAATAATTAAAAACTTTATCAAGCTGTGTTCCTTTGAATCTTAGAAGCTGGAAAATATGAAAACTTAAAAATAATGCCTTGCTTTTTTTTTTTTTGAGCCATAGAGGCTGGAGTCTTATGATACAAAACTATGTTAATTGTTTATGAAAAACAACTACAAATGTAAAAACTTGACAACAATCCCTTGCTCCTTTATGAGACTTAGAAGTTGTTAAATATGAAACATGAAAGTGGATTAGTGTAGTGCCTGAGATAGGAATATTTCATAGAATTTCATAACAACATTATGTTCTCAAAAAAATAAAATCTCCATTCATCATTAATACTGCAAGTACAGCTAAATAAACTCTAACAGTCAAAATCTTCCTCCAATCTCCAAAAATCTAGTTTTGCTTTTCTTCTGTTTTACTTTAAATGTGAACTGTTTATACATATACATTAACATCATTACTTTATCAATTAACCAAATCATCAAATATATATCTTGTTATACATTTCACAATAATTATTTCCTCTCACATTAGCTACAGGATAATCTAGGTGTTAAGTAAGAATTTAACTAGATTAAACTTAGTAAAAGATTTCTATACATGAAATGAAAATGATCATGTGATAAATTTAAACCATGTTAATAATGAGATAAATGTTTACTTTTTATTGGGAATAATTATGAAAGAAAAAATACGATTTTTTTTCTTTTTATATAGTTTCATTCATTTGTTATTTATTTTTTTCAAGAAAAAGAAGAAGAATTAAAATCTGTGTAAGTTGTTTATCAACCAATTAAAAAAGAAGTAATCTTTATCTTTATTTTTAAAATATATTTATTGACATAAAAAAATTTGTACAGATGAATATTATAATACACTTTGATAATGTTGGCTCAAATCCATTGCTGGCATTGGTTTCTTCCATCAAGGCTGGCTTGGTAATGTGGGTGTCCTAGATCTGGTAGATTTATGGCAGAGCCATTTACTGCACTAACAGGTTGATGTATGAGTAAGTAGTATTCCATTTTGTTGGTATTGTCCATCCCTTTTGAGGTTGGCTCTATAATGCTGATGTATCGGAACTGGTATCCATGCAGTGTGGAATCATTGCCTCTCTAGCAGGATCTGGCATGTTTTATTATAGACTACTTCATTTACAATAGACACTATAATGTCAATATATCAGGCCCAATATTCATGTAGAGTCTGTGGGCCATACTAGCAGGTTCCATGTATTTGTAAATAAGAATCTAGAGGATGATATCTTGTCCTTGTTCTGAAGAACTTTAAGCTTATCAAAAAATATGGCATTGGGGTCCAGTGCTGGTTGTGTAAACTTTGTCCTGCATCTTGTGTACCAAAGGGCATATGTCAGAAGGTAGATAACCTGATAACCATAGTCTCCAGATGAGAGACAACCCGATAACTGTAAAGTCTCCAGATGAGAGACAACCCCTGATGTCCAGGATTTTATCCACTGCTATAATGCAGTGTTGAGAGATGACACATATAATACTGTTATAGCCTGGACATATATTTATCAGATGACTAAAGGTCTCCTCTCCTCTAGAGCATGCATGACAGATTGGGTCTATTTTATTTAGAAACTGCTTGAAGTATAAAAATATATTAGTTGACATGGATCCCATATTAACCTTGATCAGATAATCCAAAAGTTTGGGTTCCAGCAGCAGAGATTTAAATATTATGGTGATTCTATGATTTCTACACCCTAGGTGAGTATACATAGTGTCCGATGTGTAGAAATTGTTGCTTAATAATGGTGTCAAGCCATGTGTCTTTACTGGGGGTGGAGCTGTCAGTAGGTATTACAGTCTCTATGATAGCTGATAGAGAGAACTTTTACCAAAAGTGAATGACCTTTTTGAAAATTAATTGCCTGTATTGAATGAAGACCCATGCCATTCTGTCTCATGTGAAACTGAAGTCTGCAGATGCTATGAAGAAGACTTGTTTTCTAAATTAGTCTATAAACAGTGAATTGAATAGAAGCTAAAAAATCAGTTGGAGGTTAAAAACTAAAAATTCACCAAGCTGAATTTTTGTTTTATTTTCTTCAGCAGAGAATTGAGTCAGAAACCTTTAACTTTTGAATCTGTCATTCTATCACTGAGCTAAATAATATATATAAAAAAATAGGCATAGTATCAGTTTTTGAGAAATCACATGATGTTAAGCATTCAAATAATAGATTAAGCACTGCGGCTTCATGCAATTTATCAAAACTTTTTTTCCACTGAAACTGATTCAGGAATCTAGAGGAGAGGGGTTACGTTCATTACTTTATTACTGAGGTAATCTACAGGCAGTATTACATTTATAATAAGCATAAAAAGTTAAATGGCAAAAAAAAATCAGTGATATGAATTTATACAGATGAGATAACTATTATTGATTCATTCAATTAAAATTAATACTTTGTCTTTTTTCCCTCAAAATATATCATATATGTGCTTACATATGAACTGACGATATTTATTGTTTAACTCTTTACGATTCATTTTCCCATATTTATAAGTAACTACACATAAAAAATTTATTCATTTATATTGGTTTTTTTTTTAAAAACAATTTAAATGGAAATTTGTTTGCAATACCATAATAAAGAATTACAGAATAATATATTTATAATTTATGCATTTTATTAATGAAGAAAAAAAATATTAAAATTTGTAGTGCCAATTTAAATATCAAAATTCTAAAATAAATTATGAGAATGAAAAATTATGGCTATTATATATATAAAGATATATTCGCACACACGTGCACCATCAAACAGATTTGAACTAATCTTTTGAATTGAAAAAAAAATCATTGTTCTTTTTAAAAAAATATGATATTTTATCAGTAAATAAAGTCATTAATTTTTCAGATATTAAAAATAATAATTAATAAATTTGCATTTTATATGAATTAATTTTTAATTAAAAACAGAATCTGTAAATCTCTTTTGTTCTCGTATATGATGAAACTAGTTAATTATGTGGTTTCACTAATTTGCATTGATACAAACTTTCTCATAGTATTTTAAAAACAGTAATTATTTATAAGAGAGAATAATAATGAGATATTCTAATGAGCTTCCACATACTTAAACCATCTGAGAACTTATAATAACCACTCTAAGTTTTCTTCAGAAAGATAATATTATAAAACTGTATATATATAAACAGATTAATAAGTAAATCATTACTTGAGAGAATAGATAAGATATGCATATACAAACTGTCCACTGTTTTTATAGGCGCCGTGGAATTATACAACATCAAATTTTTAAATCTAAATATTGAGCCAACACTGAACATGTTTTTTTAGCAGATTCTACATACAATCTGCTTATTCTGTCTTTACCATAATAAATGCATAATAAATTAATAAAGTCATAAAATCGTTTTCAAATTTGAAGTTTAGCCATATGTGGACTTGTAATGTATCCGCCCCATAAGAGAAACAACAGGGACAGACAACATACAATAAATTACTAAAGTGAATTAGCTGAGTTTCGCAAATAAATAACCAATACGAAAATTACTAACGATTAAGATTTATTTAGTCAATTGAATTAAATGTTTACATCAATTTAACTTAACCCTACATAGAGCCCTGAAGGCGTACTAAATAATAAAAGATCGGAAGGATCTGTTATATTTACCCTAGACCCGATAATCTAGATTTTTCTCCCTCATAGGTCCTGATCAGCAAAATACATTTTTAGCTCTGATCTCAATCAGGAAAAAAACAGCAAAAGACGCATGCCCCTCTCCTACACCGTTTATATGGTTCCGCCTGTTTTCTTATCAGCTCCTTTTAATCTAAGTTTAACATATATATCTACTTCTGGAGTAATATTTACAAAAGTTATATTTATTTCACCGTTAAACACAACAGGACTGTACGGTGCTTAGTTCCATATTTTATTTTCAGTCCTTACCAACATACATTTTTTGGAAGTGACAAAGAAAATATGAATGACATTCCAATTTTTCCATGAAGGATGCATTATCATATCTCTTAATGTCAGTGTCTTCATTTATTGTTCATAGAATTCACTTGAATTTCTATTAAATAAATTACTTCTCCGAATTAAATTAATACTGAATAATAAATAGTGTAATTAATGCCTGTTTTTCATTTCATTCAACATAAAAATTTGATATTTTAATACTTTTGTCATTATTTTATTTAATATCTACATAATAATTTTCCTGAATATTACTGAAAAGTTAAAATTAAATCATTTTAATAAAATATTACTGATCAGTTTTAATTATATTTTATTAATGTTTGGCAAAAAATATTTTTAAAAACAATTAATGTACTATGCTAATTATTTTAAAAAATTATTTTTTATTAAAAGATAGAAGTTTACAAATTTTATTTAACATTATTTTCAAAATGATGCTTAAGGTAAATTCAATCTTCAAATCTCAGTATTCTCCTTAACAGAAACTAGTGATCAAGGCTATACTCATTAGGACTGCTCAATTTTAAATGATATTTTTTTTCTTTCTTGCTTTACTCTATAGTTAAAAACTAATCATCATTGCATGATTAGCCATTTACAGGTTATATATATAAAAATCCTAAACCTTACTGAAACTTAAACAATTTTTAAGCTTTTCCCATTTAGGCTTTGGACTTAGATTGGAATACTTCAGGTCAATCTGCTACACTGTTCCATGGTTTTGTAAAAAATGAAAGTTATTATTTTCAACAAATAAAAATGAAACAAAAAAAAAAAGATTTTATTTTTAAATAAAAATTCAAAATCCCCAAATCTGTTTTTCACCTAATGTGGACTACTATTTTAAGATTATTTATTATTAATACTATTTTTGTCTATATGTTTTATAAACAAATGAAATTTAACATAACTTTAAAAGACAGCATTCACATAATTATAACATCATGAGGTATGCATAAATTCAAAGTGATGGTAGATAAAAAGCAAATAGGACCATTATACACAAATTCATGTATCTCAAACGAAAGAAAATGCTGAAAATATGTAGAGTGGGGTGAACAAATTTTCACCTTTATTAAAGATATGCATATTTATTTTATGATTATTGGTTATCTAAATAATATGTAAAGTTTTATATTAACAAATGCCTTACTGAATATATATTTATTTACAAATTTTTATCGTTTATTGTTATTTGTGTAATGCTAGTCTCCTAGTAAAATTTAATATATTTGATGCTTTATTAAAATTTGGCTCTACATTTTCAAAATTATTCATTTGTCTTGGATCAAACTCATAACTTTACCCTTGAGTTTTGACAAGAGACAAGCAGAATGCTTTTAAAGAATCCAAATAAATATTTTTTTCCTGGATAATCTACCATTTGATTTATATATATTGTATTAGTTGCAATGCAAGATACATAACTGATGACAAGAATGGCTAAATGCTGGTTACTTTTGGGATAACAATTTTAATGATATTAAAAAAAGGGAAGACAGGTAAGTTAAAAAAGGAAACAGAGATCTTTTAATTCACTGATTTAAAATTTGCTTGTATTGTCTAAATTTAACATTCAGAGATCAAAGTTTAAAATTTAATTATTCAAAGTTTAAAATAAATATATGCTTTTAAAAAAGGTTAAAGTTTTATTTTGTTAGAATGTCAAGTTTATAAAACAAAAAAAAATTGTATTATTATAAATATTTTATCTTTGTTATTGTAGTTAATAAAATTATTTTTTAAAAAATGATAAAGATAATAAAATAAAAAAATTTCAAACAAGAGACAGTTCAAATAAAAGTATAATTAAAATTTTTATTAAAGGTTTACACTCTTTCCTGTGTCTTCATTCTTTTCTTTGTTGAGCTGCCATCATTTGCTGCTATAAAACTTCAAGTTTTATGTTTATTTAGCTGCCAAGTTATGAATAAAAATCAATATTGTGTAATGATCATGATGGTGCATTGCTAAATTTATGGAATGTGTCATTTATCCTGGACACAATGTAATCTTAATTAATTATCTATTCAAAGCCTGATATATGATTAAACTTAAACTGACATTTCTTGGTTATGTTTAATCTATGTTAAAATTATGCTTGCACATATACCTGCTAAATAAAAGCCCTGTTTCATAGAATATGTGTATCTTTAGAGAGGTGAAGAAATTTGACCTAAATTATTTTAAAATGTAAAGCCACTAAAGAAGATGAAAATCTTAATATTTCTAAATCTTCAAGAATGGATTTTATAGCATCTAAAATACCAGACCAGACTCCATAATATAAAAACAAAACAAATGAAGGAAAATTACACAGAATTGACAAATGTTAAGCTTAACAAAAAAAATGTATAACCGGAGATGCTGATAAAACTTTTAATATTGAAAGTATGATCACCCAAAGAATGGTAACATTTATAATAATTTTATTTATGTACTTTATTAATTATTTACATTTTATAATTTAAAGTAATAGTGTATTAATATTTTGTATGTTTTAATGTATAACATTAAGTTTATTAAAATAATGTAAGCCAGTTTAATCAATGAATATTATTGCATAATAATATTTTTTGTTATTTATTAATGCAAATTGTTGTCTCTCTTTTCATAAATTCTCACTATTCAAATATTAATTAATTATAAACTGTAATGTGAATGAAAGTGCTTGAATTAATATTGTTTAATTTAAATAATAAATTAATTTGTAATAGTTTGTGAGATAATACTTCACTCTACCAAATTGGTCATGGCATGGTTTAATACTGTTGATGGTGTAGAACAAAGGTGGCCAAACTTTTAGACATTGAGGACAACTATTTTGGTGAAAATGTACCTGAGGGCAATTATGTTCTTTTCAGGGCATAGAACTAGAAACCAGAAAAAAAAATATTATTTTTGCTGGAATGAAAACTGGAAAAGAAAAAAATAATGTTTTGAAGTTCTGGTTTTTTAAAAATGTACTTACAAATTGATGTTTCTTTAATAAGGGCTTTTTAGGCACTCAGAAATATTGGTGATATTTTTAAAAGATATGAACTGATTAATTTTTTTTCAATAAGATACAAACTGTTTAAGACATTTTATATGACTACTATTAAATTACCTCACTCCCTCTAGTATTATAATTTGTCCATGTCACTTTATAAAATATTTATTAATCAACTGTTCTCCATGAGGATGCTCACATGCAGCTTTAACTTGCTCTCAAACTGCTAATTTTTACATTATTTTGCCAATTTTATGATCATTTTATCAAGAAAAACATACCATATATGCTGCCCTCTTTATAATTATTTTACAACTAAAAAATAAATAATATTTAAATTTAAAGTTATAACAATGAGATAATGCCTGCCTTCCAAGGTGTTGATTAGTTGTTTTACATTCTCTACTAAAAGAGAGTGCTTGTCAACAATTTTGACGAGTCTAAATTCTTTGTTTTGATTTTCAAAATGTTTTAGAATATTTTTTTACATATTTATTATTATTTTCATAAAATATTTGTGGGAATACAATTATTTTAGAAAAATAGTTCAGATTTTAGTAAAAATTATTTACTTTTATAGTAGGCTGCATTTTGTAATAGATAATGAAAAGTACATTTTATGTTGTCCACTATAGATTATTTTTATCAATTATAAATTGAAATTTATTTTTGAAAAAACTTTTGTTTACTTTAATAATCTGACAAACTATTAATTTGCTTTTTAGAAACTAAACTAAAATGAGTATTATTTTAAAAAACAAATATATATTTTACTGCTGATTCTGTAATTGACCAATCAAAAATTTAGAACTTTAATTCACTCAGTCAATAGGTATTTTGAACAAGGTAAAGGTTAAAATTACAAATATTAAATTACTATACAAAGTGTTTTAAAAAGTTCACAACTTTTTTGTTTTAAAATCAGTTTATTAAAATCCTTGCTTCTCCAAGACAAGTTATTCTCATTTCTTCTCAGGAAAATAGCAATTAAATCTTTCTAAAAATATTAATTCTTTTCAGATTTATCCAACCTGGGTTTGTTTTTGAGATCGACAATAACAATAGGTGTTATTTTAAATTTAACTATTTTTAAATAAGAAAAATTTTAAATTTTTACTTTTTTTTATTTTTTATTATTTTTTATATTCAAATCAGCTCTGAATTTATCACTATAATTTGTCTATGTTCATGTCAGCTTCATAGTTGACTTTCAGAGATCTTGTTGTCAATTGGTTGACCACAGTCAATGTCTTGGCCACTCCTGGTGTAGAATATCCTTTCTTAGATTTCCCAATATTGGGTGCTGCTCTGGTTTAAACCAATCCATAGAGGATCTAATTTCTCTTCAGGTAATTAGGAGTGAATAATAATCTGGAAAGGTGACTGTGGTGTATAATATTTTTATGAATATAGCTAGATCTGACTATTAGTATAATTAATGATTAAACTAAATTATATTTATCTCCTATCTTGTATCATCTGAGATATTTGGATTTGAGTATGAAATCACAAAGTTTTATCTTTTTAGTATTAAACATTAACTTTTCATATCCTTAGGATTGTTCCAATCAGTAACATTTATTCTCATTTTCAAATTATCAAGTTTGTTATATATATATATATATATATATATATGATAAACAAAAATAACAAACTTAAACTCTTACAATATATATATATATATATATATATATATATTGTAAGAGTATGGTCCCAACCTATTAAAACAAGTTATAACATTAATTATATTATAAGTAGATTATGACATCATTGTTGTTTTTTTTTATTATTATGTTAAGTCTACTGACTATAATATGAGATAAATTGATACTCAATTGACCAAATTTCTGAATTTAATATAAGAGAATAACAAAGAAGAATGGAATCTAAAATTAAATTATTACATTAATTTTTTTTTAACAAATTAAAATTATTAAAGAAACTAAAAGTTAAAACTCTTAAACAATGGGGATGCATGGATGATATATAATGCTCACAAGAAAAAAAACTGAATTGTTTTAATCAAAACAAAAAATAGGTCATAATTGTTTTTTAAGCTATGCTTGGAAATGAATTAATGTTTGTTTATAAATTGATTGTGTTATAAAAGAACAAATTATCACCAAAAGTTAATTTATTTTCAATCTGCAGACATGAAGAATTTTGGCTGTTGAAGGTTATTAATAATTTATCAGTGGGCTGAAAGGACCTCATACCTTCTAATATATAGCAGAAAATAGTAATTTTGATGAATATTAGGCAATACAGAAGGATTTGGGGGTAAAAGTCTCATTAATCATTGCAGATGGAATACTTCTAGTCCTATGCTTATTAATGATTCAACTCTATAAGCTAATAACATCATTAGTGTCATCACTCTCACCAGAAGAAGACAGTAATCACCAGAATCATGGAGAAAATAGCAGTGAACATAGGAATATCATCTTTCCACTGGCAAGTCATCAACTGATTACCTAGAAGATGACCAGGCAATATTAAATGGATCACAAACTTCCAAGATCCAGGAATTGTCCAATCTACAATTAACCAGCCATCTTATCACCTATGCGCCCACATATTGAAGAATAGCTAACAACATAGGCTATCAATTTAATATATTCAAATTATATATGTATCATGTAGAACCCATTTTTTTTTGTTGTACAACTCTTTGTTGTTATTTTTTAAGGAATTGATGATCCAGCCCTATAATCATCAATCATAATTATGTAAAGAGGGGTCTATAGGTCAATCATAATTTTTGAGTGTAATAAAATATAGATGCTGATCCCTAGACCTACCACTAAAGGACTGGATGACTGACTGGTGTTGAGGTGAGATTTTATATATAAAACATTATAATGTTTTCCGTTTTGTTAGTCCTCTACACGCTAATATAAATTGTGCACGAGTTGATCAAGCTATGTCAAAAAGAAGAAAGTTGTATTTCAATTTCTATTAAAAACATAGCTATATTTCCTGATCAACTTGGCTATCGACGACATCAGCTTTTAATTTATTTGAAAGGTGACAGAGTTCTGCAAGAACCCACTGAACTGTCACATAGCATCTCGAAAATTAAAAAGAAAATATATTTTTAAACTAATCGGTATTACATCATACCGTAACGAGAATTATTTTTTTAAGATTATTATTCCTGGGCTTATTGGAACATATTGGCAAAGGTAAATTACATTTTAAATCTCATTAGACTAATAATAAAAAATAATAATTATTATTAATAATGCACAAATGAAAATTGGTATTAGAAATATTTTTTATTATAATAGATTAAAAAATAAAATTTGAAAGGCAATTATTTATCAAATAAATTGGAGAGAACACAATTCAGATGTGAATCAATTAATAAAAAACAATTTTACAATTACAGTTCACTTCCAAATTTCTTCTAGAAAGTTACTAAATAATGAATGTCTCTTGCACAAGAAATTTAATGTCTCTATCGGGATTGTTTAAACATACTTTTAGAAATTGTTTGAAAACATTTAATTTGGTCACAATCAGGAGTAATGAAGCATTACTTACTGGTAAGTTTTGTGAATTCAATAGTAGATAACTATGCATAGTTTTTCAGGGTTGAATTTAGCTCACAGCCTTTGATTATTAATTGATCTTGGTGCTGGTTCCATAGGCTAGTCGCGTAAGCTTCTCTAGTGTCCATCGGTAATGATGTCAGCTAAAGTTCCAGTCTACTCTCATATGAATAACTTTTTCATTTTAGAGTGGTCTGGATTCTTTAATCCAAAACCAACCAAAAGAATATCAACTAAACCAAGACGTTCTTCCAACCGAATCCCTCCTTTTTATACCAGAGGTCCAGTTTTCAGACTTCTGCGCATGCTATTATCATGGCATTTTTTGGTTCATAATCTTGTAGATTCTTTATAAAATTTACATTATAAAGTTCTCTTTTCTTATCAAGTTTTTCGGCCATCTTTAATTAGCCAAAATATTTTTACTTTCTCTTATCTTTTTTATTTTACTTTTGGAATTCTTTTGTTCTCTCCAATTCTACTTTTATTTCTACTTACATAAAAAAAAAAAAAGAATAATTTAACTTTCATTGTACATTATTTTTTTAAAAAAGAAAATTAGTCCAAAAAAAAATCTAAATTTACTTTTATTTTTTTAGCTTTTACCAAATGCCAATATATTTGCAATGTATATAATTAAACGTTACAACATTATATGCTCACACTAGTGCAGGACAAATTAAATGTTTATTATTATTGTTAATTAACTTAATTATTATTATTATTTGTTATTCTGTATGACTGACTAAATATCTTGTATGAATGGCTATTGCTATCATAATCACTAGTAGTGTCAAAGAAGGACTTCATACCGAAGGAAGACAGTCAGTAATTATGATGCACTACTATGAATTAGGGTTGCCAAGTTAATGCCAGGGTTCAGAAAAGTTGGTCAACAGGATGATCATATTAAATTAATCATGAATTATATTGTTAAATTAAGTAAATGTTTAGGGCGGGTAGTGAATCATCGTCTGACATGGGGTCAAAGGTTAGGGGATAATCATAATATTATGCAAATCAAATGGAGATTGTTACTCAACTTTCCATTACCCATGCCATATCATTTATTCAACTTTCTATCATCTATGCCATATTACACACCTAACTCAGAGGTAATTATTTTTAGTTTATATCAAACTTATGATAATCATCACCCTAGCTTATTATGATCATGCATATAACCACAGAGTTTGAATATGAGGAGTGACAGGAATATGAAAAAAACTCATGATATCAATTACCTAAAGAGTAATCATATGGTAACAATATGCATTAAAGGTGAACTCAGCATGCTATTAATGTGATACATTTATAATTGGAAAACTTTAGGGACTCAAACTCATTCCATGACCCCAATGTGCAAATAAAATGAGTGGTGAAAATAGCTATTTTGTTCTGTTCTGATCCAATTAATGACCAATTATTGGTACTAGATACTGTTCAATTGCATCATTAGAAGAATATGCTCTCATACATAATAGACCATTCCATTACAAATAACACAGCCATTTGGTGGAGGCATGAACCCAAATGGTTGTCATATCTTATCCAAGATAAATTCCATTCAAATCTATGGGAATATTAAATAAGAGCTTAGGAGAATAGTTCATTCTGTTACATAATAAACTCATTTCCATTACAAATGGCAACCAAAGTGTTGGGGAAAGATCATTTCCATTACAATATATAGAGAGGTTTAATGTGTGAAGTTATCCATTTAAATTAATTTACCTAGAAAACCCTTAACCTAGAACAACTGCACCAGACAAAGGGTTAAAGTAAACTGATAGACTGATTGCATTCAAAAGAAGGGATATTCTTTTAAATGCCTCTCATGATCTAACATAAAGTTCAAAGAATTGCAGTTTACTTTTATAGGTGTAAGACATCAAAGTATAACAAACTTTTCAACTTTCTTATTTATTATAATAAACCCTTCTACTGGTAGGTTATATATTGTAATAATATTTTAATGGATTTTTAGATGGAAATATTAAATGTGCAAAGTTATCTATTTAAATTAACTTAATTAAAAAACACAACCTAGAACAACTGCCCCAGACCAAGGGTTATATATATTGTAATGGTACAAATGAGAAAAAGGGAGGTCCTTTAAGTTCAGGTGCCAATTTTCAATACTATGAATTTATATGTTGAGACTCACTTGATATTTTATTTAAATTTTATGGAATGAAATTACTAACTGTAAGATCTGTGAAATTTATCATAAATATTAACTGAAACTGTGGCTCTACAATGATATATATTTAAAATCAATGGGTAATCTTATTAACTTCAAATATATTTAAATTAAAAATAATAAATGACTAATGATTTCAAAGCTTAAAATAATAATGTGACTGTGAATTGCTGTGATATGAGTGAATAAATAAAATAATTAATATGATTTGATTAAGTAAAAAATTATCTAATTTTATTTACATCATAATAAATAATATTAATAAGCAAATGACATTAAGAGTTTAAACTACTCCGATCAACTTATAACATTCATTCACAAAACTGTTACAAATAGCGTTTATAAATAAATGTTGTTACATGAAAGCTTTTATGAAGTTCAAATAAATCTTTGAATAAGTGTAACAGACAAAAGGATATTATAACCCCAAGCATATAAGTTACATATAATGATGATATCCTTTAGTTTATTCTCACTAGTTAAAATATAAACAATATAATGTGTGCTAACTATCTAACATTCCTACAGTCATACATTATACTGCAAATGCACATAAATATTAACTAATTAATATTATTAAAATTGTTTCACTGGTCAGTAAACATATCACCCCCAAAAGCTCTAAAACAAAAAAAATATTCATGCAGAAGAAAATATGTATGTGAAATTTTATTATTTCTAAGAAAGTTTCTTTTTTAAAGGTTCTTGTATAAAAGTTCTTTATTCTAAATCCTGTAATCAATGAATCTTAACATGTTTAATGCATGAAGTGGTTCCTGACAATGATTGCTTTATAGTAAATCATTGTTTCTATAACTTATAGGATGATGTAATTTTCCAGGAAAGTTCATTTGGCTCCTTTAAGTTATAAACAATTTCTCTCAATGAATTCTGGTATAGTTGTGATCAAATGGCTTATTTTAGAATGAAATAAATTTCTTATCTCACTATTATTTAAGGTTGAATTTCATGAAACATAACTTATTATTGAAATTTTGCAATACTGCTTATAAATAGGATTTTTATGAAAATGATGAGGGCTTATAAATACATGTAAATGACAACCATCAAACATATTGATAGGAATTAGAAGGATCAAAGGCATTTGATCCTTTTCTACTTTGCTGTTAACAAGGTATTCTGTTATTCAAACACCAACTATATATTTCTATAGGAAATACATTCAATATTATTAGCTGCAGATTTAGATTGCAAGTAATTAAATTTTATTCTATATTATCCTTTTTTACTATCCATTCTTGTCTTGTAATTTCAGATAGCATTGTTATAGGGATTTTAGAATAAATTATCCAGTGAACACTTTATATTAATTTTGGTATATCCATACATGTATTTAAAGTTAGTGATTTAGAATTTCCAGAAATAATAAAATATAAATTGTCTAATCATTATGAAATAAATATAATAAGCTTTTGGTGGTTATGTTTTTTACTTAATAATCTTACTTAAATTCACATATGCGGCTATTTTTATTCAATCTTTATTAATTAAAGTCTGAATTATAACAAATTTTTCTTTTTCACATATTTATTTATAGTTTGGAATGTTTTGAAAATTAACATTCTAGAAAGATTTATAAATTATTTATTTAATATATACACAAACACAATGTAGATAACTAATAAGCCTAATAAGTGGCTTTGCATAAGCAAAACAGATAGCAAATGTAAGCATTATTTTTTATAGGTTTAGGAATAGACATATCATTATAATATATATATTCACTGGAAGATTCTGTTTAAATATGCCACCTTAATTTGGTGAGTAGATTGGCAAATATATATAAACTTAATATAAGGCCACAATTTGTTGCTGCCTGGGTTTATATACTGTTTTTAATAGACAACTTTTGAATTATAACTTAATGATAATATTAGGCTCTCAGGAGTTGATTTCAAGGGAAATATCTTCATTCATTGTGTCAAACTTTTAAACATTTCAGAATAAGGTTAGAATCTTATTTTATAAAAGGTATATTTTATTTCCTTTATTTGAAACTATAAAAGATGAAAAAATATATAATTAGTAATTGTGACTTTTTTTTACATTTCAAAAGAAATTTTATTTTTCAAATATACATAGGTCAAATTATTTAAATAAAATAAACATTGTTTTTTATAATTTACAGAATTGAATATATTGTCTTACTTGAATTGCTCTTATATTTGCTGTTTTCACAGAACTAAAGATTAGATCTTTTATTTATCGTCATGTGGCTGCAAAACTATCTGGTAGAGCAATCTTCTTATTTCTCAGTTTTGGTTTGATTCTATTATAAAAACATATTTGGGCTTTTTCTACTATTATTCTTATACATATATGTCCATCTGGTGCACTATGTGGAGTAAAGTATAAATGTGGTAGCATGAATATTGGAGAAAAGACTCTAGCAAAAGTATTCACAAGAGACTAGAAAGAAGTATTTGTGTTTTTGTACATCCTTGATTGTAAAGAATGTATATGATTAAGACCATGGCTCTTTATGTGGCATTTAGCAGTAGAAATTCAGTTCTTTTGCCAGTTCTTTTAACTATTTTTTTAACTATAAAACTGTCTATAGTACAAAAGCAATACTCTAAAATATAAAGAATAGTCAGAAAATAGTCTAAAGAGTTTTGATATTATACTATGTTATACATTGATTACTCACTCTTACATAGATAACTATGATGCTAAATGTATATATTACTGCTTTTAAATTAAGAATACATATACATTAACAAAGCCATGTGATACTTATGTTTTATTTTGTTACATATTTCTTTAATGTTAAAATATGATTATTGTTATTTAGAAAAATAATTTATCTTGTTTTAATTTTTTTTTCTACTGCAGCATTAAAAGCATTTTCTTTCTGCATTTAGTGTTAAGTAATCAAATAAATACTTGAATTATTAAAATCTATTGTTAATATTAATACCTTATAAATTTGATTTATAAGTTATTTCACAGTTATATCAGAAAGCTTCTGCAGTTTAGTACAATGATAAAATAATTGGCTTAAAATATAAACATTCCTGTAATGAAGTTTAAACTTATCATTTCTATTGACTAAAAGAAATCACGATCTCCAAGTAGCAAATCACTCGATTGTTTTATTTTTATATCAGAAATATTATTTGAAAATTTTTCTCAAAATATTTAATGCTCTAATAAACAATTTTCAAATTTACTATTGCTTGCATGATTTGATGAATAATAATACTATCGATTCTGAAGTCCAAGGTCTATGGATTGCTTTGTCATTCACAACTTTTTATAAACTTCTAAATGATTTTCTTATTACTATACTCACCACGTTACCCTTTGGTTTAGCATAGTAATATAAACAAAGAAAGTAAATCACTTTATCCAGGTTTTACCTTAAAAGCACTGTAAATGTTGAATAAAAGAATCAAGAATAGTTACTCTGATGTTTACCAATAAGTTGATAAATTAATTTCACTTTGAATTACCAACAATGTTGATAAAGGTATGCTTATAAACATCAGAGCAACTAAGACTAGGTGGATTTGTTCTATTCTTGATTCCTTTATTCAACATTTAGAGTGTGTTTAAATCATAGCCTAGAAAAAAGTGATTTACTTCTATTTGTTTACATATCATTAAGCTATGTTTAATTCAAAGTATACATAGTAATATAAGTGATGGACTCAAAGGCTAAAGATTCTAGGAACAGTTTTTAACTTTGCCTTTTTTTAAAAATCACAATTAAATAGTCAAAAATCATTTTATGTATGTCTCTATGCAATAATGTTATTTGACCTGTCAAGCCAACTTAACATATTATTAACACTTACATTCATTCATTCTGCCTTCAAGAAAATGCATCAAATTTTTCAATTAAGAGCTATTGAGTTACTGAAAAGAAACATCGTGGTATTTCTTGATAAAGAAAAAAAAAACAAATTATTACCTACAATTACTACATCTTTTAAATTGCCTAGCATTTTAAATGAAAAATAAGGCATATAATTAAATATAAATATAAAGGAAAATCTCCAGCAAATGATGGAATTATTATTGATACCTTTAAATGAAGAAATGGGAAAATCATTGACAAAATTATACACCAAATGTATATGTAATAAATATATATGTAATTGGAAGAATGCAATAGTAATATTATTTATAATGATGATAAAGAACATATTAAATATTACAGAGCTATCAATCTTTGATCACTTCTATACAAATTTTTATCGAGATAATTACAATTCTTCTGCAGTGAACTTTGAATTTTAACGTGAATGAAAAATGATTTTGGCACATTGGATAACATCCAAGTATTGGGAGAAGTTATAAAAATAGTCAATTAATATGAGTTGCCATTATTCTTTGGATTTGTAGATTATGAAAAAGCATTTGATTTTATAAGCATTTTAAAATGATTAAAGCATTGGGTAATTAAGATATAGACTCAGTTTTTTGTCATAGTTTGAAGAATATTTATCAAAATGCAACAACAATGATTAGATTACATAATGATTTTAAAAAGATTTACATTAGGATGGGTATATAACGATAACTCTGTATCTCCAAAACTTCTTACAGCATTTTTACAATAATTAATTTGTATATTAAAATGAGAAACTAAGAGAATAAAAGTAAATTGATATAGCTTAACTCATGTAGATTTTGCAGATAATGTGGTTGTTTTTGCAAATAATGATTCAGAATTTTAGTAGACTAAAGTGAGAAAGTAGGACTCCAATAATGCTAAAAGGAGTAATCTCAAAAGATGATAATAACGATTAATAAATGATGAATTAGAAGAAATTAAAAGCTACAAATGATTTGCTCATATTATTAATAGATGTAAATATAAGTGAAGAAATTAATCATACAATTAAACTTGAATGAAGTGCTTTTGAAAAAAATAACAATATTAAAAAAAAAAACATGACTATGTTTATAAAAAAGAAAGCTTTTAATAAATATGTTTTACCAATTATTACTTATGGACATGAGAATTGAACACATAACAAAAGAGCAATAGAGTCTTCAGGCCATTCACCAAAATATGGATACATGTATATTAGTAAGAACAAGAGTGGGTTGAAAATGAAGTATATAAATGAGAGAATAAACAGATATTCACATGATTACATTTCCTATATTACCACATTAATTGTTGATAAACATAGCAAAACTCTCCATACAGTATTGCCACCTGTAAACAGAATAATCAATGGATGCCAGAAGGCTTGTGCATAAAATCCCTATCTAATGCCTACTCATCCAATATCCCCAGACTAGTTTCTGGCTTGTGGCCTTCGTCAGTGAGGAGCTTTGGATCTGAGAGCACTGCATCTAGATCTTAAAATCTAATGCAACCCTCTAGCAACCACCTTTTATCTCTACTTAACTACAAAACTATGAGAATGAAATTGAAAACACAAAAAATAATTTCAATCTAAGCTCAATAGCTTATATAGTCATATGGGTCTGAACTCAGTTCAGCACCCATACATTTTGGTGTCTGAGTTCAGACCCATATGACTATATAAGCTATTGATCTTAGATTGAAAATATTTTTTGTGTTTTCAATTTCATTCTCATAGTTTTGTAGTTAAGTAGAGATAAAAGGTGGTTGCTAGAGGATTGCATTAGATTCTAAGATCTAGATGTAGTGCTCTCAGATCCAAAGCTCCTCACTGACGAAGACCACAAGCCAGAAACTAGTCTGGGGATATTGGATGAGTAGGCATTAGATAGGGATTTTATGCACAAGCCTTCTGGCATCCATTGATTATTCTGTTTAGCACAGGTGGCAATACTGTATGGAGAGTTTTACTCTGTTTATAAACAGATATTACTGACATATTTGAAAAAATTAAAAAAATGAAATGGAGCTGGGCTGAATATATAGCCAGAAAATATGATAATAAAGGGATAGTTGAAATCTCAAGTTGGATCCCAAGGGTTTGTTTCTAACAAAGATAATGTGTGAGATGAATGGATGAAATAATGAAATTTGTTGATGCAATGTGGAGAAAGAAGAGAGGCTATAGAACAGAGAAATTGGATTACACTTTGAAAGACTTTCATTCTTCAGTAGACTAATAATGGGTAAAATTGATTATGATGATGACTTTAAAATGATGTTTAAATCGGGGAACTATTTCTTAAACAAATACCTGTCTGTAAAATATAGATTAGCATCATCATTTAGTGAAAAAATAATATAGAATGTGAATAAAAAATAAGGTCAAAAAAGCATGCATTAATTAAAGAAAATAGTCAATAGATAACAGTGAAATCCGATTTTTGAGTAGATCAAATGAGTTAATTTTTATTTTGTAATCATTAAAAAGATAATAAAATAAGATTGTAAGCATTTAGTTAGAATAAATAAATTAAAGGCAATACTATTATAATATACTTTGATAAAACAGTGAACATATTAGAAATTTTTTGGGGCATTTTTATTTGCTTTTATAAGATAAGATGCTCATCACCAAAAAATACATTTAAAATTTTCAAAGCCAAAAACGCATTAATATTTTATATTTTCAATGTTTTTCCAAGTATATCACATTAGTATAGCCTTTACTTTATTATATTTTAGTAACAGAGTTATTATTGTTTTTAAAAATATAAGCAAACTACATGTATAACTATGTATTTATATATGTGTGTGTAAATAAACTCTTTTGTGTTGTATTATTTTGTTTATTAAATTCCTGATGTTTTGATGAAATATCATTCATCATTGACAAAGTTAAGGTCTTAATATAAAAAAACTATTAGATCTTAAGTAATAATGAGATTGAGATTAAGTGTGAAGTGATGGTTGATTATTCAGAATAAATACATTAACAAAAATTTTATTTCCTTCCATTTTACAATTATTTGATCTCTAGTTAATTTTAGAAAAAGTGATAAAATAAGTGGTATCCATAAGGCTGGAATATATTGTGCTTCATAAGATTTATTCAAAACACTTAGTCATCCTAATATTTCAATAAATTCATGGTTCTCAAATCATACTTTTCCAAATTAGCAAATATTTTAGCATTATAAAAGTTGAGTGTGTGATCAATTTCTAAAAAGTGCAAAGTAAAAGCTTATCTATTTAACTTTTGATTGAAGTGTAATTTTATGTTTTCTAATTTTGACATTACTGTTAACATGGAATTTTATAGACACCTTGGTTATCCAAAAGTACTCAGTCTTTAGGTTTATGAAAAAAATCACCAATTATTTACTAGTTAAATGAGATTATATCCATGTAAACAGAGATAAATTTTAGCTTTTGATGTTGCCACAAAACTGTCTATAATTACTAATTACCAATCTTTGAGACTAAATAAGTTTTCTCCTTAACCTATAATAACCATTTGTTGATTTTTGTTGAAGTAAAAGATTCTCTTTTACTTGAAACCCAGGTTTTTATATGGATTTAAACCTGAAAACTATTTTTATAGGTTTGATAATATGAAAGAATAACATCTTTTTGTCATTCTGCAAATAATATTTAAAATTCCCCAGAAAGTTGTACAGGTTGAATGAAATATTTCAATGGATTGTTATCATAATAAAAAATAAAAATGAGATTATAAGCATGTAATCAAAAATAATTTTAGCTTTTGATGTTGCCAAGACATAAATTACTACTGATTGATAATTTCTGAGGCTAAACAAGTCTTGTCATTAACTTATAATAGCTCTTTTGTTGGATTTTTATTGAAGTAAAAGGAGGCCTCTTATCTACTTCAAACCCAAGTTTAAAAGCTCCAATAAAAGTGCTATTATAGGATAATAAGAAAACTTGTTAGCCTTGAAGATTGTCAAATTGATCATTTGTTAGCAACATCAAAAGCTAAAAGTTATCTCTGTTTACATGAATATAATCTCATTTCTATTCTTTATTATAATAACAATATATGCAAATACCTAATTCAATATATATTGAACTGGATACTCTATCCACTTCAAAAGTTCTATCACATAATTTAAAATGGCTTTCATATTTTTTAAGTTTTTAAAAAGAAAGATAACAAAATTTTATATTTTATCATTTAATGTAGTAAGAGTATGTGATATAACACACATACTCACTTATTTTTTTAAAAAAATATTAAAAAAGAATCTGTGATTTTTTATTTGCAATAAATTTTAGTTTTAAAATCTATTTTCTTTGTGACATTTTTTTTCTTTTGTAAGGATATTCTAATTTAAAAGTTAATCCTTTTTTAGAAAGCTTTTAATTTTGGAAAGTTGTAATGCCATTCCTAGTTTTTTTACTTTAAATATAATCTATTTTAATTTATTTGTAATAACAAAAGCTGAGACTTGTTTTTACATTTATTTATTTTTTATTAATTCTAAATAAGATTACCATGGTTGGAATTTTTAATTAAGATTAAAACTGAGATAAAGATTTGCCTTGATTGAAATATACTAATTAAAAGATGTTACAGAATATAGGAGCTCATATATATAGCCTGGGTTTTGAACTGATAGATATTCTATGCTGATTATTTATTCTTTAGCTATTGACTTTTATTCTGTGTATTGGTTCATCTTTGTATGCTACTTGTGATCCAGACTCAAATTTCTGTGCTGCTGGATTCTAAAAAGATTCATGTCCATGACAGGAGATTACCATTGCTAATAGTAGCTTTGTCTGTTTACCATTATGGAGGTCTATCAAATTTAAATTACTGCCTTCCAATAGCTAAAATGAATCTTTTCTGCAGAATGCCAAAACTATATGCTATAAAGAATTTCATAAAAATCATGACATGCTAAACCAACTCAAAGGTGAGCCCCAGATCCCAAATTTGTCCCTGCAAAATTATGTTTTAAGAGCTTGAACAAAAACTGATCCCTAACATTACCTCCAGCTTCCTGAACAGATAATGGAAACCTAAAATCTTCATCAAAACTTTCCAGTAAACTAAACTGTGTGCCATGCTGAAAGACATCAGGCAGTCTTAACCTTGAGGTAAAAGATTTTGTATTCTTACCATGGTTAAATCTCTAGTTAAATCTCTTATCAAAGTCTCAGTTTAATCTTAAAAAGAAACCTATCTTTGTATTTTCTTCTAAATATTCAATTTAAATATTTTTAGCATTATTATTGTATTTATAGTGTGTGTTGGAATCTTAGTCTTAAAATTCTCTATTTTTTGTATGTGTAATTTATTTATCTGGGAGTGTATTGTGAGTGTATATTATTATATGCTTAGTATTTGTTTTCACTATTTTTATTGCTAACCTTAATAAATACTTTGACAGACATTTGTTTTTCTTTTATTTATCTGTCCCCCCTATTGATTTATGCTAATTAATTTAAGATAAGTGTAGTTTGCATTTACCTCAAACTGAAAATCTTTAGGCTGATAGTTTATCATTTGTAGTATTCTGTTTTTCTGAAGTTGGAGATTTTTTTTTCTAAGATTATGTAAGATCGCAATCATTTTTCAGGTGTTCTGGTCTTATATGTGAAATCAACAGTGAATTTCCTTAAAAGTGGTATGTCATGAGCTGTACTGCAGGCATATGACATTCTTGATTTTGACACATTATTCCAAACCAAGAAAATTCTCACCTGCACTGTTTTGTTTCCCTACAAGACCCTATTATTTGGCTATCTCTGAATTAGGAAGCTGGAATTGTTTTTTATAAATCACCAGCAGGAAGATATTAGTAATTCCTTTTAAATTTGTAAGTGAGAAAATGAACTTATCTGCCAGGGTGTTTAATATTTGCATTACTCACATACACTCTCTGGTAAATACACTGTCAAACTAGGTCAAACTTTCTTGTTGTGTTTGACAATCATTTACTTAAATATTTGCTTGAATTTAATAAACTTTTAAATTATTTAAAATTAGTTTGACTGATGTTTGTCTCTGTTGTCTAATCTTAAAAATCTCTTTTTCTTCCTGGGTTCAGCCAGTGCCAGTCATCGTCATCATTAACTTTTGATCACAGTAAATTAAATTTTCCATGTGATGACATGATGTGATGTACTATAGCTACTCCTTAAATGAAGTCAAGAATCTCTTAACAATTATACCCAAGAAAAACTCATTAGCTACTTAATTTTACATTCCCCAGTCTAATTTTTTAATATTCTGCTCCATCCCATTTCCACAGCATAATCTTTGTCAACTCTACAGCCTTTATACCTAAATCCCCCTTATCTTTTTCCAAACCCAGCATAAAAAACAATAATCTACTTTCTGTATAATCACTTTTTTCATATTTATTTTCCCATAACTTCATTATATGTGCCCTTTCTGTTTTCAAGCATTTACATTCAATTAACAAATGCCTAATACTTTCTATTCCTTCTTTACATAATTTACAAAATAAGTCATCCATTTTTTTCCATTTACATGTATATTCACTTGTAGCTAAAGATCCCATTCGAGCCTTAAATAATAAACTACTTTCAAAAGAAGATAGAGTAACCGGTACAATATTGTAAAGTAGTAGATTTTTGCTTAAAGCTAAGACTAGGTTTTTATAAACTAGAAAATAATGAATAAAAGGAATGATATACAAAATAAAAATGTAGGTTGTGAAATGCTAAATTCTAATTCAAAATGTGAAGCTATTATTTTAAAACATGATTTTAGTAACAAAAAAAATTTGATTGCTAATAAGAAGTAAATAGGATGTTAAATAAAAATGGAATTTTAAAAAAAGTAATAATAACAAGTCAGCTGTCACATGACTTATATATAGCTTGCACTTACAAATATGTAAAATTAAGAGCGTGCTAATAGCTCTAAACAAGCTTTTTTTTTTATTTATGATAAATGCTACTACAAGAGAAGGCATTCAAATCATTTTTATCTTGGATTGTCCCCATCCCCTTGGATTGTCCCCATCCCCAGACCGGTTTCGACCTATGGGTCTCTTCAGTGAGGAGTTGGGACAATCCAAGATAAAAATGATTTGAATGCCTTTTCTTGTAGTAGCATTTATCATAAATTTAAAAAAAAGCTTGTTTAGAGCTATTAGCATGCTCTTAATTTTACATATTTTAAAAAAAGATAAATTTTTTAATATATGTTAAGATTGAGGATAAAAACACAGTTGATAGATAAGACATTAAGAAACACAAAGATTATGTTGGAGTAGAGAATAAAATCAGGTATTATAAAAATATTAAGATGACTGTGATCATCATAATATTTTTATAATGAACCTCAAACAACTTCTGGAAAAAGAGACTTCCTTGACATCACATTAAATGAAAAAGTTATCACCATTAATCTAATAAGCATCACATGATCACATTTCCTATACTAGCACATTAATTGTTGATAAACAGAGCAAAACTCTCCATACAATATTGCCACCTGTGCTAAATAGAGTAATCAATGGATGCCAGAAGTCTTGTGCATAAAATCCCTATCTAATGCCTACTCATCCAATATCCCCAGACTAGTTTCTGGCTTGTGGCCTTCGTCAGTGAGGAGCTTTGGATCTGAGAGCACTGCATCTAGATCTTAGGATCTAATGCAACCCTCTAGCAACCACCTTTTATCTCAGCTTAACTACTAAACCATGAGAATGAAATTGAAAACACAAAAAATATTTTCAATCTAAGCTCAATAGCTTAAATAGTCATATGCTTAGATTGAAAATATTTTTTGTGTTTTCAATTTCATTCTCATGGTTTAGTAGTTAAGCTGAGATAAAAGGTGTTTGCTAGAGGGTTGCATTAGATCCTAAGATCTAGATGCAGTGCTCTCAGATCCAAAGCTCCTCACTGATGAAGGCCACAAGCCAGAAACTAGTCTGGGGATATTGGATGAGTAGGCATTAGATAGGGATTTTATGCACAAGCCTTCTGGCATCCATTGATTACTCTGTTTAGCACAGGTGGCAATACTGTATGGAGAGTTTTGCTCTGTTTATCATTAATCTATTTAAAGTAAATTTTAGATAGTCTAGTTATACTTAATAAAAAAAAATTTCATGTACAGTTTAAAATATATATATACTTTTTTAAGCAAACAATATGAAAAATATACTTACTATTAAAATTATGTAATATATAAGGGATTCGAACTCAGAATTTCACACAATCCTCAACTTTCTAAGTCATCTCATATTGCTGACCCACCTGATCACACACATGTTAAAAAAATAAATAATCACCAATATATGTACTGTGTGCTAAACCAGCATTCATCAGTTGGTCCAGATTACCATTTCCACACATATATACAATCAGTGCTCAGCTTCACATTAAGATAGCCAATCTTCATATTTTAATGGACAGGCTTCAAACTACTCCAACTCAAAACTTTTCAGTCTTCCATTTCATTGAAAATCCGATGATGGAATAATACCAAGATTGTCATCTACCCATGTTGATGTCAGTCATTTTGACCTCTCATGTACAGGTATGTAAAATGAATTACTTTCCTGTACATGAGGGGTCAGAATGATTAACATCAAGATGGGTAAGATGACAACCTTAGCACTAACGAGGGCTTTGAACATTCCATCATCAGATTTTCAATGAAATGGAATACTGAAAAGTTGTGAGTTAGAGTAAGCCTGTCCATTAAAGTATGAAGGTTGGCTATCTTAACATAAAGCTGAGCACTGATTGTAATATGTGTGAATATGGTAATCTGGACCAACTGATGAGTGCTGGTTTAGCATGAAATACAAACATTGGTGATTATTTATTTTTTCAATATGTGTGTGATCAGGTGGGTCAGCAATATGAAATGGCTTGAAGAGTTGAGGATTGTGTAAAAGTCTGAGTTCGAATCCCTTATATATTACATATATATGTATGTGCAGGTGTAAGCCTATACAGTGTATTAATTTACATATTAAAATTATATTAATTTATTTAACATTATATAAAATGGCATTCCATATAATTAAAATAACTGCAACTTTAACAGTTGATAAATATTTTTATTTTTAAATGATAAACTATGGATAAAAACTCTGCTTAGAATAACCATAATTACTTTTTTAATTCAGTATTATAGTTTTATAAATATTTTGCTAAAAATAAAATAATATTTAAGTAATAGTATTTAAAAAAAACTAATAATTCTTTAAAATTTCTGGGTATTAAATTAAAGAATTAAATCTAAAATAAAATTTTAAAATTACATTACACAAACTTTTTTTTATTAAGCCTTTATTACATTTGGTTAATATATATATTAAATTACTTTGAGAAATTCTATACTAACCATGCCGCAACTATATAACTATGAATAATGGAAGAGAACAAGAAGAAGAGTGGAAGAACATGACAAAATAATACTCACCTGGGCTGATGGAAAATATTGTCACACCAACTAGAAAAGTTTCAAGAGTATAAAAAGCTGTTACATGAATACTGAGCCAAAGAGCATCAAGATGATATACAATATTAAGAATCGCAAAAGAAATGCAAAGAAGATACAGGAGAGATCTCTGTTGAAAGTCTTGATGTCTTGTGCTTTGTCAAATGACCAAATAATAAGAATTGATCGGCATGTGGTAGATCAAAAGATTATGTATGTAGACAGAAGAACTATTGACAAGAAAGCAGAAATGTTTACTTCCTTAGATATGAGTCAACAATAAGAAGAAGAGATTTTGACTCCTTGAATTTAAAAATAAAAGACTTTTGATAGTGATGGATAATGTCAATATAAGTACTATATTGTTAAAATAAATAAAAATCATAATTCACAAGAGAAAGCTTGCAAAAGAAAAAAGTGAAATAATACTTCAGAGAAAGTAGAAATAATTCAAGGCTTAGTAATGTGGATAACCTGAACAGGTGTTCACCATCAATCCAACCTAGTCTATTCAGGTGAAGATTATCAAACAGTTTCAATCTATATTAATTTTGTTATTAGGTTTAGATCTTATAATCATTCTTGAGAATAAGGTTGACCCTAATATGTTGCCAAATGTTTAAATAATATAAATAAAAATCATTTTTACTTCTAAAAACATTTTTTGTATTACTATATTAAAAATAAATTTATTATTCAAATGTATATTAATTGTATAAAGAAGTCATATTTAATAACTAAAAGTCAAATAAATATTATTTTTTAAAAATAAAAAAAAATAGGTTCACAAAAATCCATATAAAATGAAAAATCCAATAAACTGTCACAAATTTAAAGCTAGGATGACTTTTTTTAAAAATAATAAAATCAAAACCTATCACTTAATTTAATAGTGTTTGCCTGCAAAGTTTCTAGATTAAATTCAGAGTTTCTGTGTGCAGGTTGTGCAGGGCATAAAGACACTTCATCAATGAGGGGCACCAAGTCATAATGATAATACAATTTATACTTAAATAAAAATGCTTAGATTTATGAATCATGCCAATGCCATTGTTAGAAAGACATTCTGATTGCAAATTTTTTTATTAAATATAAGAGGATTTCTTTTTTACTTAGTTTTGTGGCGATTGTTTGAAATATATTAAATATTATATCCCTATCCTCATGCTAAAATCAAACAGATGAGTGCCTTTCACCCTGGTAAATAATAAAATTTATATATTAATGAAAATTTTTAGATTTCTGAATTACCTTTATTTAAACATCCCAATTTATATAAATAATGACACATTTTATTAATAATTTATTTAAAAATAAACTTATTTAAAACATATTACCTTATAAGAAATATGCATAATAGGTAATTTGGTTTATCCGTGATATTTTATAATAGCTTCTATATTATGCTCTATTTAGTAAAGCTGAAGGTTAGAATATCAGAATCTGAAACTTGGGGTTTAGGGATCAGTTCTGGTGCAGTCTTGTTCTTTTTTTTACTATCAATATTATCTTTTTTTATTTTTAATACCATCTTTTTTTTAATATCGACATAATTTTTTTTATGTTTTACTAATCCACTTTTCATTGAATTTGAATTGTTGTGGAATGTTATTTAGCTTAAATTCATAATTGACCCATACTATTGTTCAAATATATAATAGTCCAAATTCAAGAAAACAGAATTAGTAAAAAAACAATTTTATAAATTATATTGTTATGTACATTTCATTAAAATGAAATTTCTTGTAACCATACAACATGACCAAGTGCCTACAAAATTCTTAATCTATTCTAGTAAAAGAAACCAATTGTATTTTTACTTTTTTATAATCTGTCATTAAACAAAAGAAAGTGCAAGGCATGATAGTTGCTTTTAAAAATGTATTGAAAAAATAATGTGTGAAAATTACTTCCATGACAACTTAGCATGACTAAGTAAATGAATGAATGTTATAAAAGCTAACTTTGTTAATAGAAAACATAACAAGTTATGCATGAGAATTTCCAAATGTAACAAAGTAAAAAATAAGAGTTATTTTAACTAATTACTATCTTGGTTAACATTAATCTAGTTAAAGCTAATTGTTATTTATCACATTGTGACCACCAAAGTCAGGAGAATTATTATGTAAATAAAAAGGTAAATAATTATAATTTTTTAATATTCTATTGTATTTTTGTTAAATGAAATTATATAGAATTCATTTTGTTTTAATTAACTAATTTTATTTGGATATAACATCGAAAAACTACTGCGTAGTAAATCAAAAGATTTCACGCTGTATGTTTATAATTTGAACTCAGTGAATTAAGTGTGGTGATATTTAAGATTCATGCTTTCAGGTCTAAGTACTTTGGACTGGCTTGGATATATAGAAAGACAATTAAAGAAGAGAGTGGAACTACTCTTTTCTTGTTAAATTCTCTGTTCCAGTGCTTAAGATTTGATTGGCTGTTGGTAGTCATAAGCGCTTGAGAAATTTGTACTCTCTCAATTTAATTTGGATGGGCAGAAAAAGGGAAAGAGAAAATCTATTTTATGTGATGTAAAACATTAGATACTTAAAAAAACTAATTATCTTACTGGCAAATATAGATATATTAAAATTGCATTAATTGTTTCTTATAGTATATAAATGATAATTTATTATAAATATGAGCTTGAATCAATATTTGATAAAATAAAATACATATAATGCAAATATATATATATATATTTTCAATGTTGTATTTTGAATCTGTTAATAACATCAACCTAATTTTTGTTTTTTACAAATTCTGATTCAATATGTAAAAATGCTAACAGAATCATTCTTGATCTATGTTGATTTCACATTAACATGATTGAAAACTTTGTGAAACATTTAGATATACAATATAATGAAAAATTTGCATTACAACATAATCAGGACTTACTTTGTGTATAATATTCATTATAGAGCTATATATTAATAGTTTTGGCAAAAAAAGGAAATACACTTTCATTTAGCATATAATAAAATGTTCATTTTTTGATTTTTACAAAAAAAACATAGATTATGCAGGGCAGGGGTCATAATACAATCAAGATCTTGTACCATCACACTGCTCTCATGCTGGTTTTGTTCATAAACTAGGGACACTGAAATTAATTTGCAACAAGGTGCCTCTTACCCATATACTGGTCCTATTTAAATCAATATGAATTCTATATTCTAAGTGAAAATATTTATAGCTGATATAATTTTATTGAACTTACTTCTGAATATGTTTTTCTTTTCATCAAATTTTTAATGATTGGAGTTAAATTAGTTAATGAAAGCAGCAGAAGTTTTTTTTTTTCAAATTTTAAACAATCGGGGGGGGGGGTTCCAGTTTCATGATGCAAATAATCTTCATAAAAACAAACTATAAAGCTTATCAAGGATCAATAATTACACATTAAACTCTTCTAAAGACATTTAACACACATATTAGATGATGGAAATAGTCCAATATAAAAATACAGCTAGAACACCATCATCACAAACCTTCAGAAAAACAATATTATAACCTTTGTCTGGATTAAACATGTGACAACTGTGTATTTAGAGAATGAACACTGGAACAAAAATATTTTTTTACTTAGTTTTGCTCCTTGAATTTAAATTTTTGTTATAATTTTTTTTTCTGAGTATTAGTAAACAGTTGTTTTTTAATGATGAAATTATTTTACAAGAAATAAATTTAATTTTTATTTTTATCATCAAAAGTGCAACAGACCAAATTTAGTTCTACAATGGGACAACTTTTTGCGTTCATTATAGGTTCACTATTACTGTTAAATAATACTCATAACTTTAGCAATCATCAAATTAATTATTTGAATAATGTAACATGTTTCAAAATTTATATACAATATGAAAATGCTCATATGACTAAATGAACTCACAATTGTAAAAGCAGAATTATATTATATTCATGGATGGATAAAAAGTTTTTTTATGCACTGACTACTTCAAATAGTCTGAGTAAACATTTCTCAGCTTTTTACAAAAGATACCCAATCACTAACCTAGATTTGACCTATATATTATAAATATTGCAGCTAATGCATTAATCTTCTCACTACGACACTTCACAGTTTTATTTTGCTTTTTAATTATTAAATGACAATCTATCATTTGTCTTTGCAATTTTTAAATAAATAAAAATGAATGATTCATTGCTTTGAAAGATACTGTTGAGAGTTACTGATTTACTTAAAAAGCATTTGTAAAACTTTTACTGACTTTTGATTTTACACAATTTTTATGGCAGTCTTTAAAAATTTCAATAAATTTTCCTCAGCTTTCTAAAAATCACTTCTTGGAATTAGTTCATTACAACAAATTTGATTGGTTCTTTGTTTCTCAAGAAACTTTAATAGAATCTGTTGTCTACTTTATTACTGTATTACAGGTATTGATTGAGAATTACTTAATTATCAAGGATTTATCTTAAAGTATTATGCAAAGTGAAATATTTTTATATACCATGAAAATTATAAAGCCTTTTTTTTCTGATAATATTCATCAGAAGTCCAATTTTTAAGTTAAAAGTAATGAAACTAACTTTAAATGTCAAAATATAATCAAAGATAAGTTTTATATGACTACTGAACACAGGTTTTTTAAGTCAGTACATGAAACAGTAAGCATTTAAAAATTTGTAGAATAAATTTCACATAACTTTTTTAAAATTATAATTCTGTTTTAATTCTCAGTTGTCAGATTATTGTATTTGTTAACTGATAAAGATAATTTAGATTATTTACTTTTTCAATGAGTTTTTCTTCTAGGCCATAATGCTTTGTAAATGGTGGAACTTGTTAGCTTCTTCATTATTAGCTCAAAAATTTTAAATTGCATAGTAATATTACTATGAATCTGATTGATAGTAAATAATCATTGACATCCACTCATAAATGATATAGTTAATATAAAGAATGCAAGTTTAAAGATTATATATATATATATATATATATATATATATATATATATATATATATATATATATATATATATATATATATATATATATATATATATATATTTAAATACAAGTATATTTTATATACCTGGAATCTAAATGTATTATATGGGATAATCACAGAATTTCAAGCTTCCTTCAGCCACTCACTCTTATCTCAACCAATACACATAACCATATACACTGAAAGAATCTGTATTCATATATTATATATATAATGCTAGTTTTGCTGTCTTTTCCAAACAATTACAATTTATAGTTATCAATTAAAATAAAGCTAATAGTTCTAACAAGAGAAAGCATTTAAAAATCTTTATCAATATCTTGAGTAATTCTGTCTCACCATTATATTCCATTCTCATCCACATCTTCTCAACAAAAACAGTCATCAAAATGAACTTTGTTAAAACACCTTTAAGCTTTATAAATAGTGTTCATTTATTAAAATTAAAATCAAGTTTACCATAAAACACTATGTTACCATTCATTATCATCTCATACCTATTCTAAAAAGATATCCTTTCACAATTGTAAATTCTATAGGATCATATTCAGAAAGCTGAAGAACATATCATTTATATTTATGATTCTACCATTATATTTTTAAAACCGTGTAGAGCATCTTTAAATAAACTTTTTCTATTGTCTTTACATTGTGTTGATGATTTGTTTTGTTCTTACTTTTTTACATATGCAGCAGTTATGTTATATCATGAAATGTCCTATCCCTATAATTATCAAATGTAGCAATAACACATTGGAATCTAAATTGCATCTCAACCTCCAAACATGCCTCTACCTTAAGATATTTTGATTCAAATTTTCAAGTTAATAATCATTGAAACTAAACATATCTGAACATTTTTCTTGTCATTGGTTGATAGAACATCTTTTTGTCATTAATTATTAACCCAAAATCTTTGTGCTTCATGGTCAAAACATTAAAAACATTCTACACATTATATAGTAAATTAGCAAAGAATATCAAAATTATTAATATAATGTAAATCTGCAAGTCAAAAGATTCAACTTCTTTATTAGGCTTGAATCAAATATAAAACTCCATAATCACACTTAAATTATATCTTTATGGCTGACTTATAAAGTCACTCACATACAAAGACACTGTATTCATCCTCATTTAATACTAATTTTCACTTTAAATAACTCAGATTTTTTTTCATAAGCAGTAATGCTAAAATAATTTTACAATGGACAACCAGCTAATTTCATACCATTTCACAAATCTGTTCAATTAATTGAATCAAATATCTTGATAAAGTGAATAAATGCAATATAAAAGCAATATATAAATTAATATTTTTTTTCCAAACACCTTTTTGCAATTCTGTAGCAACAGAACTCATATTTATAGTTATTCTTGAGTCTCTAAAACCTCACTGCACCTTTAATACTCATTCATTTATGGCTAAAAAAAACTATTTCTGAAAATACTTATAAAAATATCATTTTTTTATATTTTTTTATAAATTATAACAATAGAAGAAATTTAAGTTCAGTTGTCACAAAGTCATAAATTTATATGTCTTTAAAAATTCCAATAGTTCGGGAGTTAACATGTCACCATCTTATTTTAAGTTTTTTCCAGACATCTCATCAGAAACTACAGTTTATTTATATTTTTTAAAAAGAGCTATTTTAATTTAAGCTGGATATCTTTGTTTAAATCTTAATGAATTGGTAGAATGAATATATCATTAAAAACTGTCATCTCAATCTATATATCATTTTTCAAAAGGTGACCAAATATATTTCATCCAAGAATTTAATAGATTTTCAATACTGCTTTTCTGGTTTGTGTTACTTTCAATGCTTAAAAAAGATCTAAAGTGATCTTAATCAGCAAAGAACTAAACTTTTTTATATATTGCTTATGAGACTTCCCTTTTAATTTATCTATTATTCTACTAAATAAAAGTTGCCATGTTTTCTTTTAATCAAGTCACAAATAGAAACACTGTCAGAGATCTAAATTAATATTTTGTTTAGTAAATCCAAGAATACACCTGTTGTTATCCACAATACACTCCTTAAGAAAATGTATAAATAATATGACAATCTTGGAAATCCAAATTGACAATTTTAGTATTTAATAGCTATTAAAATTGAGCAAAAGTGGTAGGTGTTTTTTAAAAATGAACATTAAATTTTTGTACCAATATATTTGGAATAGGACTTTTTAAATACAATTATCACTTTAATATCTTTGAAGGTATTAGTCTAGAATTCATCTAATAATATGCATTTGTAAGTGCTCATGTAATGTAATATTTTTTTTACATTATGACTTACAACATTCTCTTATGGATTATGTTACAGTTAAAAGTAATCCAATCTTATTACTAATATTTTTCTATTTTAAGTAAAATCTTTATTAGCAAAAAATTAATAATTATATACATTTTTAAACAATTATTTACATATAATATGTGCATTAAATTCTCAAAAAAGTTTGCGCATTCCATATATCTATAGTTAGAAAATTAATTAAAAACTTACTGATTTTACAATTATTTCTATTATCAATAATTATGCACTCATTGATTTCTATTACTTTGGTGGTTGATCCAGTAGGTTATAAAGGACAGAATATTTTTAGAGCATCTTTTCTACATTCTTCAATTTTTATGATAGGTAGATTTATAAATAGGCCTTTCCAAATATATAATCATTTGCAAAGTTAAAATATCTCCCCAAAATTTAATTCTGAAGAGACAGCCATGTTCTATTCTAACATATATTACAGAGAACATTAAATACAATTACACAGAGAAGAGGCAAAAAAATTATTTTTATTGAAAGTAGTATCTAGTCGTTGATGAACCAGGCATCACATCCATTCTCTAAGTTGAGCACTTCTTACTGGTTATTTTCATTTAATCATTTTATTTTCTTTGTCCAGATGTGAAATTTGTCAATAGCCTGATTGCAGCATCTAACATGTAACATAAGGCAATGAATACTTCAAAATTACTAGAATAGTTAACGCTGTTTTCAAAGAAGTAAGATTCTGTTTTAATTCTCAGTGTGATTGACTGCTGCACATGCTAATAGCTGATAAACACAGTTTTATTTTATTTATTCTGTTTCAATGTCTTTTTTTTTTTCATTTTTATTTTGAGAGGAAAGATTTGACTTTTTTTAACATTTTTATTATCAATTATAATCTCTTTTTTTTAATTATCTTGATTTAATTTTAATTACTATTTAATATTACTTATACTTTTATTAAGCTTAAGGGTTTTTTTATTTTGACCAGCAATAAATTATTTTTTTTCTATTCTCTCTTTGTTAAATATCATTTTGCTTTTTGCCTCTGAGGGCAAGTTCTTATGTCAATCTCTTTAGTTTATGAATCCCTTCAGCAGCCAGGAAGATTAGCTTCACTTATCTATTTGTTCTGCCAAGATCTGTAATCCTATCAGTCTTGACCTTCTTATTTCTTAGAAAATCATTACTCTGAAAATGCATAGAATTTATTACAAAGACGAACAATTTATTATATTAAAACACACATATATATCTTATATAATTTAGTTAATTTTTTAATTTAATCTATAATTGATAATTGTAAACTATATTCATTACCTATCATTACATTTTTAAAAGCGTGAATCTTCTTTAATGTTTATTTCAAATTTACTCTAGTGCATATGAAATCAGTTATAAGAGAAAGTCATGTGACATTTAATTTGTTATACAATTTTGCTATTAAAGTTGGCTTGTAATTTATATTTTATACATTAATTTAAAACTGGTATGGTATCCAGGCACCATACGCTATATTGGATTTTTTTTTAAAACTAACCTGAGACACAATTTTCACAATAACTTCAGTTTATAATGTTAGAGCATAACTTTTACATTGATAGAAACTAGAAAAACTAAGAAAAACTAATGCTAAGACAAATAGTGATTGACTTTTAAAAAATAAGAAAAAAAATTTTCAACACCCGACATAATTATTACTTTATTGTTTGTTCATAATTTCTAATTCATCATTAACTAAGTTTAAATTACATCTTCAATGATAATTTCTTTGTATTTCTCACAAAATTATCTTTCAAACCATATATAATACTTTTTACCTGAGATAATCCATAGCTTCAGAATTTCCAAAAGTATTCACAGAAGAATTCTTCATTTTTATCTTGTACCCCAAAAGTTGATAAATCTCAAAGGTATCTATAAAAAAAAAAT
Organism: Epiperipatus broadwayi; assembly: GCA_028023455.1. Lineage (NCBI taxonomy): Eukaryota > Metazoa > Onychophora > Udeonychophora > Euonychophora > Peripatidae > Epiperipatus > Epiperipatus broadwayi. The sequence goes on along the minus strand of JAQFVV010012478.1, from coordinate 1,647,378 downwards.
TCATCCTAATAAAATACAAACAAATCATTTCCAGAATTTGGATATGCATTTGTCATCATAGCAATTGGCTGTCTATCTAAAACTAGAAATTGTAGGCCACTGTCTGTATCAATGATAAAATTAGTTTCATCTCTTCACTTTATATTTTTTGTGTACATCAGTAATGTTTATATTCTTTATGCACCCAGTGATGCTATCTTGTTATATTTATAGTCCCACAAAGATATAATTTTTTGCATAGTTCAGTTTTTAGCTATAGACTTGAAAATAATGTGATGCAAGATGTGGCAAAACTACTGACTCCACAACATGAGTAAGTATCAAGGCATAGGCAAGAACCAGAATTTGATTCCTTGCCTACATACAATTCTATGTGGTATATACATAACCATTATGGCTACTACTACACAAACATCATTTGAAATTTTTCTTTATTGGTTTTAAATCTTTATACTATTCCAGTAAATTTTATGAATGCTTTATCAACTGCAACCTGCAAATTTTCTGTACATTTGATTATCAGTTTTTAAAATTTACATTGCACTTCTCTATATATGTAAATCATTACTTGTTACACAACCTTTCTATACATTTAATTATCAGATTTTAAAATTTACATTGCACTGCTCTCTATATGTAAATCATTATTTGTTTGTTATACAACATGCAAAACTAAACACTAACACACCATATAAACATAATAAGAGATTTAAACCCTGGTTAAAATATGAAAATCTTTTACCTTGAGGCCTAATGTAAAGTCTGTTAGATTTCCTTCAGCAAGATATGCAAAGTTCTTTTTCCAACTTGAGTCTATCATGAAGGCTTTGGATTTATATTTCTTTGATAGGGAGTGTGGGGGGAATTTTGGGATCAGTTCTTGTTTAAGCTTTTATGGCATGCTCTTTGAAGGAACAACTCAGGGTCCAGGATCTGTTTTCAAGTTGATTTAGCACTGCATGTTGTAGAAAAGATTCCTCATGATGGGTAATTTTAGCATTCAGCAGAGAGTAACACTATTTAGCCAATAGTGCTCTATAGTATGATATCAGCAGAAATTCCTGTCAGCAGACAGCAATCTTTAAAATATAAGGCAGTACAGCAAAATATAATATTCAACAAGCATAATAAAAATGAATACACAAATAATAATTAGTGTGAAAGCCCAGGGCTATTTATATGCACTCTTATCTCCCATGTCATTTTTGATTAGAAGTTTTTGCCCAGAGTAAATCTCTATCTCAGACTTAATGTTAATTAAAAATCTGACCAGGGCTCCTATCTTATCTGAAATTAATTTTTAAAAAATTAATGCAAAATTAAGTCTCAGCTTTTCCTTTTCAAATAAATTAAAATAGATTACAATTAAAAATAAAAGAAATTGGAATGCAATTAAAACTGTCCAAAATTAAAATATTTTTCCCAAAAGGATTAAAACTTTTAAATTAAAATGTTTTTACAAATAGATAAAAAAAACAAGTGTCAAAAGAAAATAGATTTTAAATTAAAATAAAATCTATTAACCCTTTTCCCGCGCTCGACGAGGCTCCTCGTCGACATCTGAAATCACTCTAACTCAGTTCGTTTTCATACGAAAAAATTCGTTAAATACGTATTGAATTCGTTTTTAAAAGTTCTGTACAATGGTGACATCTTCCGATTTATTTTAGAAGTAAAAAATAGAAAAAAACGCATTTAAACCTAAACAAAGAAGGAACATTATTTGTGATTGGTTCTTAGCATGCTCTCAGCCGAAAAAGACATTCTGATTGGCTGGAAAGAACAAAGAAACTGCCTGATCAAAGAAAATAAAAAAAAACGCTGAGATTTTCATTTCGAATACGATTTAAATTATTATTAAATAATATTTATGGAAATTAAACATAATTTTCAGAGAGAATAATAAAAAAACAAAATTATTTTCGAAAAATATTGAAGATTTTAGTACAAATATTGAAGTTGTAATAAAAAGAAATATTTACTTTTCTATAACGTAAAAGTCGATCTTTTTGTTTACATTATAACTTTTATGTTGCCGATATTCAATATCTTAGAATAAATAAATAGCAATTTATTTTTGAAAGAACTTTCGTTGTCTTCACAACCTTAAAAATTAATTATATACTTTTTATAAACGTATCTGAGTTGAATTTAATATTATAGGCGAATATGTTTTAACAATAGGCTTTGTCTTCAGTTTGTGAGTTGGCCAATTAAAAGATTTGATTTTTATCTGATACAACCAATGATAAAATTAGCGGTTTAAGGGTTAAAGTCAAAAAATATACACAAAACTTTACAATATTTTTCTTTTAAAATTTTTAAAAAATAAAAATTAGTTTTAATTTTATGATGAAATTTTTGAAGTGAATAAAGCATCCGGTTCAATATATATAATCCATACTCATTAAATCCTCACTATATACTCAAAAATGTTTTTGTTAAGTCTAAAATAGTAAAAATATTAGTCATCAATAATACAACTTTATATTACAATTTTATTACTTCTATATTTTTGATATATATTTTTGATTAATACCTGGCATTTATTTAGTTTATTATCCGTGGCAGTAAAATAAACAAGAAAGATACTCTATTTATTCTTTTATTTTTTTGAGTTAGGTGACCTTTGCAGTTCATTTTAATTGTACTGCTGATAATTTATATAGGTTTGTGTTTTTATTTTGGACAATGGCAAATTGCAATGTGACTAGCAATAACAATTCTCGGTCATTAATGTTTCTATATCTAATCTTAATTAAAACCATTTCTGATTTAAATAATTTTAATTAATCATTTACAAAAGTAAATACAAAAATGTGAGATGGTTTAAAAGACATTATAGCAAAGAGAGCAAATTCAAATTAGAAATTTCTTGTTAATTGTTTCCTTGAGTTTCAAATGTAATGAGAGAAAGAAAAGCTAAAAAAAACTATATTTACCAATATTAAAGTTGATTTAACAGTCATTTCAGCTGATTAAAGAAATTTTTTTCTGAGTAACTGAAAGTGTTTACAATATTTAACAAAAAAAAAAGGTAATTCTTTGTAGAAAATAAAAAGCTAAAATTTTAAAAAAACAAAAAAAAACAAAATGAATTCAAGAGTAAACTGATGTAAAATTATATTTTAAATTAACATTTGAAAGTTGTTAAAGCTCACTTTAGAGAAAATGATTTTGGAAATAAATAAAAATCCTTCATCATTCAAAGATTGAATCATGGCTTTAACTACAAAATAGTTTTTTTAAAGAAAGAGAAAGACATATACCATATTCAACTGGTATGTGAGGGTGCAGATTGTAAAAATTCTAATTTCATTATTTTTATTTGTAATTATTTTGCATTTGATAAGAAAAAAATATTTCAGATAAAAAATTGCTAATAAACATAATATCATTTTCATTTAACTTTTTATAACAAAATTAATTAAAATAAATATATTTATTATTTTATTATTTGGAAAGAAAAAAATAAATATACAATATTAAATAGGTATCTTTCTAATTATCACTCTCTAATGATTAGTACAAATGTAAATATTATGGCTATAGGCATTTGCTTCATATATAATATTAATTTTTATTTATTATTTGAAATCAAATGTGTGAAATATTAATTAATTAACATGTGCTACAATATCTATTTAAAATGATTCAATTTCTCTATTGATGGAAGTGAAAGAAAATGTATATGCAGAAAAAACATATCATATACAGAACTGTATCAATTTTTTTTGAAAAGTTTCATCATTATTTCCTAGGTGGAGCTCTTGCTGGATAGTCATTCTCCTCACTGCTCGCACATAATGGCTCTGGAAAGTTGGTGTTGCAGCAGTGAAAGGTGCCTTTTTTATTTATTTGGACCTTTAAAGGCCTTATTTTGATGCTAATGTACTCTTTCATTCGGTAAACCTAGTTTTAGTGCATTTTTAACACAATTTCCCTATGTCTACCTTGTGTTTATCAGCATTTAATTACCTCATTCCCCCTATTTGGTGGGTGGTTCAACTGTTTTATGGACCATAAAGGGTTTTATTCCCTCTTAGATTCTTAATTTGTTCTCCTTCTCCAAGTTCCCTGCCACTCAAAATTTGTTTTTGAAGTTTTCTGTCTGTTGTTCCGGTTATTTAGGCCATTTTTAACAATCCTATTTCTCAGACACCCCCTTTTCTGGGATAACTAACCACCTAGAATTCCACTCAATTTTTTCATTACTCATCTAAAATTATTAATAACAAGATTTCCAGTGGTTTTTTTTTTTTGCTTTTACATCAATATACTTAATTTTTCCTTTTCAAAATTGTTTTTCTTCATATTATTTTTTATTCTTTCAAATGGTTTAAAGATGGTCGACTGCCCCTAGCGGAAAAATGTGCAGAGACCTAAACTACATAAACTAAAACCTTTAAAATTGCCCAAATTTTATCCAAACTGAGTTTCAAACAAGACTACTAAAAACATCATCACCAAAGAACTTATTTCAAAGTCTCCATCTCCTTGCCCTCTGAATCTTCCTCCCTTTCAGGCTGTCATTTGCTCTATCAAAGGTAAAAAGCAAGTCAAAAAGAACAACATAACCAATAATAATGCCATTCCATGTACAGTGGGAAAAACTAGAACTATTCATCTATAAAAGACAAAAATCAGCCTGTTTTATCTAAGCATAACTCAGAAATCTCCTCATCCATCTCGGAAAACTCTAAAGACTTAACATATAGCCATTCTTCCAAAATTCATGTCACATATGGATCTTCCTATCACTCCATTAAGGCAACCAAGCCTATCAACATCTTCTTTGCCTGGACTATCCACTCTTTCAATATCTCTTTCCCATTTCATATGTATTCCCTTCCACTTCACCATATTGTACTGGAATTTCATTTTGCCATGTAATTATCTCTTTGTAAATCTTTTTTAATTGTTGTGTATTTTGTCTTTTTGATGAATAAAGCTTTCATCACTGAAGAAAAAAAAAGTTTCATCATTGATAATTTATTCATCTTTAATCCACCAAGCGGCACTATAGTGTTACTAAAAATTAAATGTAAATGGAGTTTGATATAATTTTAATATTGGATTATATAAAAATAATAGAGTTTTAGGTATAAAATGTAATATGTAAAAATAAAAGTTCTACTTGAAATTTCGAAGTTTATCATTATTTATCTGTTGTTTAGTATGGTTAATGTAATAATAATATTGAATACTTAAGAGTTAAACGTTTCTGGGTTGATTTTCATCTGAATAAAGTAAACTGTTATATTTTCATTTATCACTGTCAACTGAATGAAACTGTTGTTCTCAATCTGCTATTTGTTTGCTTGAATGCCATATGATTTCTAAAATGGTAGCCCTATAATTATGTGTGTGTATATGCAAATAGATGAAACAGTAAATTTATTATAAAATATTAAGAATGTTTACTAAAATATTTATTAAATGTATTATTATATATATATTATAATGTGTGTATTTGTGTATATGTATATGTTCATGTGAAGAAATAATATTAAGGATGGTGTTTACATTACTTACTAAAATATATACAGAATGCATAAGATAAAAGTTATGCATAAAAGTATTTTACCATAACTTGAATAGAACTGAGAATCAGTATTTTCTGCACTAAGAAAAGTGATGCATTATTATTTTATAATTTTTTTAATTATAATAATTATCTTTTATCCATAATAATATTCAAGTATATACTTAAGCACAACTATGCAATCAATAGATAAATGCACTTTGAATTAGCTATAAATAAATCTATAGAGTAGTCAGCTCTAAGCTTTGTGCATAATATGCTTTAATTGTAGTTGCCATTATGCATAAATTTTTAAAGTTAACAGTTCTTCAAATCTATATCTAATTCGACATGCATTAATCTATTTATTACATATTTCAATATTAAATTTTTTAATTAAGGTTTTTAACAATATGAAATGCTAATTTTCTACTTTAATTAGCATATAGCTATGTTGAAATGGTTAATTTATAATAAGCACAATAAATATTCATGCTTTGATTCTAAGGTAGTCATCATTATAATATTCGCATTAATTGTTGATAGCATTTTAAAGTAGTTGACAAAGGTAGTTATTCCTGCAATGCATGTATATTGCAGAGTGATTTTCAATTTTTTCATGTACTATCATAGTCATAGTAAAACTATATTGCACACAATGATTGGATTAATAACCCTAAATTTATGAAACACAAATATCATAAAATTAAATAAATAATACAAACAGTAAATAAAATTCAAATTCATATATATATAAAGAAGTATAATAAAAATAATTTGTTAAATATAAATAAATATGATAAAAACATGAAAGTATATGTGAAGTAAAATATGAAGGCTGCTATAAAACAATTTAATACCAAAATATATTGGAAATTCAAAGAAAAAATTGTAAAACTGATTACAATAATATTTAAATAATAATAATAATAAATAATTACAAATGTAATACAGATTATAAACATTACAATTTTAAATTAAAAGTGATTGAATTTATAAATGTTTACAAAAAAGCAATTAAAAAAACAATATATTTTGATAAATATAAGTCTTCCCTTAATATTGACAAAGGCAATAGCACACATTTATTTAAATGATAAAATATATTTTTATTAAAATCATATAATAAAAATTATAATATTTTGACAGTCACTAGATGATAGTAATATATTATACACATCATATATAAATAGTATTTTAAGAAATCATTACAATTCAATGTTAAATAAAAATACATGTCATTAACAAAGTCCCGTATTTTTTTTTATTATTTATAAAAGAAGGTTGCTTTGACAACAGATTAAGATTATTGATTGTTATTGAAATTAGGATTGTTTATTTTTATGATTACTTATAAATCCACTTAGCTTTGAACATTATTACCCTTGTTTTTTAAATAATTAATTAGATGTAATTTGAAAATTATAATTGCAGTTTGAATGTTATACACCTGGGTCTCGTTTTATGCAGTAGATAGGTTCCTCAGAAAACATGCACAAAAGAAATCACACAAAAATAGACTTAACTTACCTTGAAAAATGGGGATAGGGGTTGTATTTTTTAGAAATCACATAAAAGCCAAGCAAGAAGAAAAAATTACTTTAAAATTCACATTAAAAAAATAAGAAAATAAGGTATGACTAATAAAATATTTCAAATATTTGAAAAAAAATAATACAAGACAAACTTTTTTTACTTTTTTTATTAACTACAGTATTTAATTTTACATTTTTTCATATATATTTTAATCATTAGTGGTTATTTGGCTATTTGACAATATGCGTTTGTTTGTGAAATGTTAAGAAATCAGATTTGTCATGTGACATACAACTAGCGTCACTTCAGTCTTGAGCTGTGTTAATTGTTTTTGCTTCTATATTTAAAAAATGAGATTGTAATCAAAACAAAAAGATAGATTACCATTAGGGTTATTATTTATTTTATAAATCTAAAAAAATATTTCTGTTATAATTAACAAAATATGTTTTAAAAGTTTAAAATTTTTGAATATTTATTGCTATATTTTATATGTAAATATAAATCTATTATTATTATTTATTCATTAATATAAGTAGGTTATTTACATATAAGTTAAGATAGCTTCAGGCCATATTCACATTAGCTGCTAATATAACGTTATATATATATATATTTTTTTTTTGGGGGGGGGGAGTATTTCAAGTGAAAATAAGTTATTAATAATTTAAATTTCTTGATATCTAATAAATATAGTGAAATATGAAATATATTAAGAAGAAACATGAATCGCATAACTTCAAAATCGCATTAAAATAATCCGCATAAAACGAGACCCAGGTGTAACTGACTATTTATTAATCTACATTCAAAGTGGGTTATATTTACTTGTTTTAGAAGGTTTATTTAAACTTCTTTGTATCAATAATTTCCATCTCCATGGTCATGTTATTAAACCATAAATAAAGATAAGATTCCACTTTTATTGTTAAAAAGAAGTTGCCTTGATAACAGATTGAGATGGTTGATTGTTATTGATATTGGGATTGGCTAAGTGTTGACTGATCTTAATAATTATGAAAATGTATATATATATAAATGCATTGTTTAATATATAAATTAAATACTGTAATCTAGTTTCAGTTAACTAGTTCTAATCAAATACAGAGCTTAAATTTAAGATTAAACCTAAAATCCTTATTTACTTTTTTTAATCATTAGCTTTAATATTAAAACAGTCAATGTTATTATCAAACCTAGTATTCCTAATAATTCTTTAAAACAATACTAATTAGTTTAAAATTAAAACAATCAATGGTATTCTAAACTAATAACAGAATTATTCATTTTAACATTAGGTTTATTTCTTGTTGCTAAACAAGAGCACAAACCTAGAATATTAATTACTATTATCAGTTTTAATCATCACTATCTATTTCAACCTGCCCAGTTGATTGCAGTATGTTAATCAAACAAGAGTTTAAAATCAGTTATATTCTAGATTATCAACATTGAGTATACAATTTCAAGCATTATAACTTGTTTGTGGTAAACACAGTTCAAACATTATCACTGAGTGACTATAAATAGTAGTCAATTAGTGTAAACAGTTCTGATACCATTATAATACAGTAACCTATTCTGTAGCCAAATATCACAAATAACAGCCACTCATTAGTAAAATTATATTACTCTGGTAACCAAACATTACTGTTTAGACTAAATTGTATTTAACATAACTTTCTGTTCTAGCTTAATATAGAACGTAATAAATTTATGAACTGATGTTTGTAATACTTAATATTTACTGATAATAATTATAACATTTAATTTACTATTTCTGTATTATTCCACAAACAAAACATCAATAGAATCATATTAATATATATATATTAAAAACCTTAATTCATAAAAGAAAAAAGATAAAACTAGTTGCATTAAAAAATCCTAGAAAAATAATTCGTATTATATATAAATTGTAACTGGGCCTAAAGTTTTTTTATATTTATTTTAACACAAGTTTTTCCCTCTTTTATTATTTTGTTGTTGTTGTTGTTTTTTTTTTTGTTAAATTTCATTACTAAGTTGGTGTGAGTAATATAACTCTTTATTTAACGTCTGAGTTAATCAAACTGAAGCTTCTCTATAAAATTAAATTAATAATTATCAAGTTGTATTAATCAATATAGAAACAGTCATTATATTTCTTGATTAGCATAATCCCTATAAATTAGAATCAATCATTATATGATTCGAGAATCTTGCACTATTTTCAAAAACGGCTTTTGATTTTATTTTGAAAATTAATTTTGTCCTGGATGCCATTTCAAGTTAAAGAAAATGTTATATTAATAGGCAATGGGTTTAATGACTCCCACAATGATTAATTGCCGATGTTGCACTAACTAGCAAATCAGTCTCGAATTTCTTGCCTAACTGCACGTGAAGAACTTATAGACGTTCAATTTAAACAATAACTGAGTGAGAATAATTAGAACAAATAAATGGGAAAACGAAACTTGTAAGGTTTAAAAAAACATATTTCATAAGAAGTAAAATTACTGGCATTCATAGACTTTTTTCATCTTAATTTTACCAATTATTACTAAGTTGAAACAAAAAAAAAAAACATATAACTTTAAAGTTCAGATCATTAAATTATAATATTATGTGAATAAATAAAATATTTTCAACCCAAATGATTTATATGGATAGTATGATATTATTTCTCTCCTCCCACCCTCTCTCTCTTTTTTTTTTTTTCAAAAAGAAATTCCTACTTTCGCTCTTTAAAGTAGGTAATAATGTATGCGTTCTAATAATAAACATAAAATTTTATACAACAAACATAGAATAAAGTGTTAAAAAAATAATTTTGTTAAGTATTATGCACATTTCAGTCTTTAAAGTATCTTTCAATTTTTACAGTTTTTATTTTCAGGATATGTTATCAATTTTTGGACAATCTTTCTTTGGATATTTTTTCATTCTTAATGTAACTGGTCAAAAGCAGTTATTTGGATATGGGAGTAGCTTCTTCATTCTATGTTTATTACTTGGTGGCAGATTTGGAAAAGACTAATTATATAAGCAAAGCAATATTTCTTAGACACATAGGGCAGCCAGCAATGACGGATTTACTCTGAAACATTTAGTAGTATATGTTTGTTGTTTCAAGAATAATTTCAGGATTTCCATAGCTTTAGAAGTTGACAGCAGCTTCTTGATATGCAATTTTACTTATCTTGTAGATTATCCATTGAACTGCTTCCAAACCCATTAAGGTCCAGTATCGGCTAAATTATTTTTCTTCTACCCTATGCTCACTAAATTTCGGATAATTAGTTTAAAGACAAATGTGAAAAAGTAAATGAATAAAACTTGCTTGATCCAGTTTTATATTCACAATTTTATCTGTCTCTTTTATAATTCTGAAAACGATATGTGTTTTTTCTATCCTGTATTCTTAATTTAGAAGCTAAATTATTACTTAATCCACATTAAAATTATCTACAGATAACGATCTTTTATATTTATTATTATTAGCATTTTCCAATTATAACATTAATTAATAAGCATTTCAAAATGAAGCTTGCTTTTCAAATTTTATTATATTGCTTTGCAACGCCTTCAATTTTAAAATTTAATGTACAAGAAATAGAGTGCATTTTTTCATTTTAAAATGTCCTATTTCTTCAAATTAATAGAATACCAAATATAATTGTATTTTGCAATTACACACACACACCCTTTACAATGAATTTAAGGTTGTTTAATTAGTTGTTGTTTTTTTAATATTAGTTCATTGTGAAGTCAGAATTCAATATTTAAGTATAATAATTAATTCGAATTCCCCTTTTATCAGTTAATAAAGCTTCCTTATAACTTTTTTTCTAAATTTAACATTTATTGTGCAGTAAGATGGCAATATATATTGTAATCTAAAATTTACCATCGTAATTAATTTACCAAAAAAAACTATAAAAATTTTATTGGCTTTCTTTTCTAGCGTAAGCATGTGTTTTAAAGACCTACAGAGGTCCCTAGTGACGATTTTTTCAGACGCTCATTGCTAAGGTTTACAGCCTTGTTAAAACTATTTCTAGTTAAAGAAAATAAATCCACCACTATTATTGGTCAGATATCAGAAAATGAAATTTAAAAGTATCTCATAGTACTACTACCTAAGAGAATATAAATTTATAGAAAGTATTTAAAGATGTCTCCTGGGTAGATTTTATTGGTCAATGCATATCTAAAATATATGCATCTCTCTTATTATTTTTTTATGACAAAAAAAATCCATAAAATTGCTATTGTAGAAAAATATACAAAATAGAATATATTAAATCAAATAATTGAGATTACAATTAGCCAACAATCCACTTAAAAAATTAAGTGAATATGCATGTAATTTCTATATCTTAAAACTTAGTGAATTTAGGATATATAAATGTAAAACTAGTAAATTAATTCATTTTATTTAGCATTATAATTCAAATAAAAGGTGTTTATTAAAATGAATTTATTAAAATAACATATCTGAGATCTTTACAGGGACAAGTATAAATTATTTAGTTATTAAAAGTAAAAGATTATAAAAACTTTTTTTAATAATTTATTTATTTCAATTTAATCAATGTTTGGACATTTATGCATTTAGAATAAATCAAGACATTTATGATAGGCTGCTATTCTGTATTGCCATAGCAATGAATTTTTTTTTTTCAGAACAACTTAAAAGAAGTAAAGAGTTGTAGGTAATTGTGACTAATTAACATACCAGCTAACCAAGAGCTATAACTATGATGTCTTGGCAAAATTAAATCAGTCTTTATTAAATTATAGGGCATCCAAAATCCAGTCAAATTAAATTTTTAAATAGCCATTTTTATTACCTTTTCGGAATGGCAGAGTAGACAAATTCACTCTGGGCATTTTGTCTTGCTGGCAAAATATATCTTCTTCTCAAACTAAATAGATAAACTACAACAACAACAGAGATTATCACCAAATACAATTTTAAAAGAAAATCCATTTCACTGTCTTCAATTATAAATAGAATTTGGAAAATTGCTTATGGGATCTTCATAACATCAATCAAATCATTTGACTCTTCTTTCAAAATAATTTTGAAATAACTTATTTGGAAACTATATTGATTGCCTACCTACAGATTAATGAAAATTAAAACTTTATACAATGAAGGTAATTTGGTTTATGGATTATATTTATTTGCTATGTCTTATAAATTATTAAAGTGACCTGAACTATATAGCAAAATAGATTGTGTTTAAACCAAAGGATTAGTAATCTACTGCCTTTAAAATACATGATATAATGCCAATCATAAGGATATTTGTCTACAAGTATTCTCTAACAGATTAAACTGCTCTCTTTGTATAAAATTACAATTCAATGTTAGTTCTATAATAATGAGTTTATGATTCTGAATGTCATAATATGAAAATAAAATAAACATAAACTGGTCAGTGGATATTTTAAAATGGATTAACATACTAACTATGCAGTTTGCAAAGGGGATTACCTAACATGCTTTATTAAATTTCTTAAAATCGTTATATTAAGTGTTCCTACAAATTTAAACCCACAAAATAAATTGCCTTGTGCTTCTAATTTAACATTTAATGCTTGTATTAAATCATTGCCAGTAAATTATAAATGTTGGAATAATCTGAAAAAGGGTAAATATTTCCACAGGATATTCTCAATCATTCATGAAAGAGAAATTACTTATTTGAAGAATTAGCTAAATAAATTTTGCTTACTACTGTTGAATTATTTAGTTTGTAATTATTATTAGTGTAGTAATAAATAAATAATAAAGTTCTCAAAATAATGTTGAGATATGAAGGTACAAGTAAGAACTTTATATTATTATTAATGATATAAGGTGTGAATGTAATATGTGTGGTTTATATTTTATATTGGAGTCAGGTTGCAATTAGTTAAACAAACTTATAAATTTCATTAAACCCATTCGTTTTTAATTGATTTATGTTTTATTGATTCTTGAATTCAACCTCAGATTAATAGATAGCTAAATATTCTGAATAGATGATTAAATCACTAAGGAATACTTATTTGTATAGTACCTATACAATTTATATAATTTGAAATGTTATACTATGCAATGAAACCATCTTCTAATATCAATAAAATAAATCTTATTTATTCGAGGATATACTTCTAACAAATTATTTAAACTTTAAATCATATAAGAAACATAACTTATTCTAATAAAAAATGTAAATGACATAATGAGTGAAGCTAATATTTTTTATAGCATTATTAGGAGTACTAAGAAAATAATTTTGCTTGTTCCAAAAGAGTTAAAGAACTAGCCAGCTATTATAGAATGAGATTGATAATCTATTAATTATTGTTACAAAGATAATTAAGGACATTATTATCCTCCTGTAAGTAAGATTAAGATTTGACTGAATATTGTACAACACTCTCTAATATAGTGTCTTGTCTTTGCAACACCTTAGAATTACATACATAATCATAGCCAAGTTAGCTTATTTACAGAGAACAAACAATAATATTTATTAAAATTATTATAAAAAGTTATTATTAAATTACATTTATTATTCACATATAATTTTATTTTGTTTATATACTTGTTATTTATAATAAAGCAATTAATTATATTTAAATACATCTGTTAATCATTATTGAAATCATCTTTACACATTATTGAAATAAAAGGTTATACTTCCAAGCTATTAAATTACATATTCATTTATTAAATTTATATACACTATTTGTTATTACTACTGCTATCTGAAATACAAATTGTTAAGCTAAGGTGATGTACAATAAAATTCCCTTTGGGACTTTGGCTAAATTAAATGGCTAAGCCTATTAATATATGGAGTATCTGAATTAAGTTCAGGCCCATATAATTTTTTCAGTTGGAGAGTTGACTTTAAAGATATGCAGATGTTTAAGGGTTTAGATCTTCTTCTTGAGAATTATCTTTTAGATAAATGCTTAGCTTGGGTTGGTTTTTTGAATCTAATGTCCCAACTCCTCACTGAAGAGACCCATAGGTTAAAACCGGTCTGGGGATGGGGACAATCTAAGATAAAGATGATTTCAATGCCTTCTCTTGTAGTAGCATTTATCATAATAAAAAAAAGCTTGTTTAGAGCGTTAGCATGCTCTTAAGTTTGCATATTAATTCTTAGAATAACTTAATAAACTTTAAATCTATACATCTTTTAAATGAATGATCGAGGTTGATTTAATTAATAATGCTGATAATTAATTAATTGAACATTATGCTGAGAGAGAGAGAGTTATTTTGTTAACCTTATTTAAAAACACATTAATGCGTATCAAAGTAATTCTTTACTCAAGAAATATTGCAACATAATATATGTATTTAAAAATAATGTAAAATTATTATTCTACATCTATAAGAATACATTGACAAATTTATTGTTCTTAAATTTAACGTATTATTAAATTCTTGATTACTTATTATTATTCATTTTATGTGTAAAATAAACATGCATTCATTTTAATTTTTCATAAGTGCACAATGATATTAAAAGCACTTCACATAATATGCACTCATCTCAAACAATCATGTTTTGCTCTTACCTGATTGCGACTTGAACTTTGGGTTACATTATATATATATATATATATATATATATATATATATATATATATAAACATTACAAGCATAAAGCTAAACTAGTCAATATAAAATCAAAACTACCCCAAATCTAAAATTAAACCAGACCAGAATAAAAATAATATTAAAACACAACCTAAGGTTTCACTGCTACAAGCAGACTTCTCAAGTGTAAAGAAATAATAAAAAAAAACAACACAACTTATATATACTATTAAAAACTACCCACAAATCCATTCACTTCCCATCCACCCTTAATATTAAAAGAACTCTTAAATAAGTTAATTGCTTCAGAATCATAAATTTTCAATAATAAAGACTCTTTAATTCTTCTTTTGATTTCATTTCTCTCAAAGAAGACAACCTTAGCTTCATCAAAATCAATAGAAAGACTATTCCTGGTGTGGTATATTTTATTCCTTGTTTATTTTGTAAGAAGGTTTACATAGGTCAGAGTAGTTTGAGTTTAAATGAAAGAGTAAAGGTTCATAAAAGTAGAGTTAAAAATAGATATCTTAGTTCTGCTTTGTATGTCCATGAAAAAGATACAGGCCACACTATTGATTTTGATGAAGCTAAGGTTGTCTTCTTTGAGAGAAATGAAATCAAAAGAAGAATTAAAGAGTCTTTATTATTGAAAATTTATGATTCTGAAGCAATTAACTTATTTAAGAGTTCTTTTAATATTAAGGGTGGATGGGAAGTGAATGGATTTGTGGGTAGTTTTTAATAGTATATATAAGTTGTGTTGTTTTTTTATTATTTCTTTACACTTGAGAAGTCTGCTTGTAGCAGTGAAACCTTAGGTTGTGTTTTAATATTATTTTATTCTGGTCTGGTTTAATTTTAGATTTGGGGTAGTTTTGATTATATATATATATATATATATATATATATCATATAAAAAATTATTATGATATTTGATAAGAATATCAGTTTATGTGTAATATTTTTGTTATTTTATTTTACATGCAATGTATGTATGCCTTATATACGTGTATAATTTTTTCTAGTAATATATATCTAACTTTGCAGCAATTCAGAAAAGTTATATTACAAATTTTTACACATGTAAAATATCTGTGTTTGACCTACAAATTTTATATGAACTATATGTTAAGATAACAGTGGTTCTACTTTTTGTATAACATGGATGAGACCAATATTATTGCTAGATAATGTGTTTTTCAGTTTGCATTGCCAATTTTAATTGTTTGTTTCCTGGTCATGTCATAGCTCTAATTTTATCTAGATTACTATATAAAAAATTATTGCTATATTTAATGTTTACACATGTAAATATATATATATATATATATGTAAAAATATTCCCACAAATGATCTATACATGAATAACTTCAAATGTAAGCAATAAAAAATGGAAATAACAAATGTCAGTGATGCTTAATAGCAGTAGCAGTCAAATATTATCTACAAAAAGGACATATATATTAAAATAAAATTGGTCTCATGGCTTACAATGTAATGTGTGTCTTTGTATATACATATATACACCTCTACTGCTAAAAGGATGTTGCCTTAACAACAGTTTGAAATTCTTGATTGTTATCTATATTGGAATTGTCTAATTGACTGGTTTCTAATGACTATGATTATATATATATACATTGTAACCTAAAAAGAAAAGCAGAGAATTCTTACAGCAGACCAAAATGAGCATTGGGCAAGTCCAAATTGTAACCTATGAAAGATGGGCTAATGAAACAAACAGTAGTAGCAACAGTGCTGCATAAAGTATAAACTAAAATGTCACATAATAGTGAAATTCAGTGGATTATAAAATAAATATCATAAATACATAGAGATAAGCATTTATAATAAAATATGAAGCAATAAATTTAAATAATATAGTTCACAAAACAAATCAGGGTATCTCAGGTAAGATGAACTCATTTTAATCTTAAAATAAATTATTTAACTCTTAGATCTATTCTAAATTGAATAAAATCTTAGAAAATAAATAAATAAAATATACACTTTCCCCAAGCTAATGTCTTACGATAATTATAATGATGATGATGATGATGATGATAATAATAATAATAATAATAATAATAATAACAACAACAACAACAATAATATTGCTAACTTAAATAACATAACCATGATCTCATAGTTTTAGGATGAAGATAATAAACAATCTAGGATTACACTCAGATATTATGAATGGGTAAGGGATTCTAAATATCTTAGAATAAATCTTCATAAATATTTTTTATATGAACTAAGTTCTTGTCAATTAAATTTTATCATAGAATAATAAATATGATTTTCAAATATGAAACTGATTTTAAAATAAACATATACAGTGATTTGAACTAAAAAAAATCAAATTAGTTAAAGTAATCCAAAGTGAGAAATCAAATTATAATTCTTTATAAAGTAAAATACATCTTTTTTAGATGTTCTATTAATGTTTAGATAATTCTATAAAGTGACTCTTATTAACTTCACTATTGATGTGCTTTTTTAGCAAATACACTTAAAATAATTTTTATTTTATAAGTACTTAAATTTTATTCATTAGTGGAATGATTTCTGGATAAGTGGCATGATGTGAACAAGTGATTATGAGAAATTTCTTAAATAACAAAAACAAATATTCTCCAGAAAAACAAATACAAAATTACAAATACTCTATAATTGAGTCCATATAGTCAAAGGCTTTCTCACAATGTTATTTTCTCAAAATTTATGACAGAACAATTAAAATTTGCATCATGTTTTATAAAAAAAAGATTTAATTGGATTAAGCAAAAATAATCCAGCAGATTAAAATAAACTTTCTATTGTTTAATTATTGAAAAGTTTTCACTTATCAATGTATTCATACAATAATAATAATAATCTTCATAAAAGTAATGTTTCTTTTACGAATATTTAACATATTCAATAATAGTGACTTACCAATCCAATGATAATGGAGTGGTAAGTCATATGTATATTGTTTATTTATGCTTAAATAAACTTTTAAAAATTTAAAATTAATTATTTATTGTATTTTATTCTTATTATTAGGAAAGCTCAAATATAGGACTTACACATCTACAGTGAAACAGTCACATCTAAGCCAACCAAGAATGCTAATTTCTCAATAACTTGATAAAACCACTAAAAATGCCAGGTAAAGTCATAGTATAATATTACACATGCTTTAATAAACATATTACAAGCAAAGTCTAGCTCCAAATAATTAAATAAGAAAAGTAAAAATATAATGGCATAGCTCATAAAATGCACCTAGTTTTGAGGGGTAATAAAAATCTAGGAGTTTATAACTAGTCAGGAAAATAATGAAAATGCATATCAGGGACAAAATATTAAATAGGAAATGCCTTAAAATAGAGAGATGCTAAGCTACTATCTCCATAATATATACTAGTGAGACAATAAATATAAGAGAGAGACTAATTTCACTATCTCTTTTAAAATAAGCTAGAAAATGATAAGAAATACTATCTCTAAACATACTGGCATAAATAAGCATTCATAAAATAGATAGAGACTAAACCTTTTATATTTAACAAAAATATAAATAAATAAATGTGAAAATGATAAATAATAGTAACTAATGTCAAATATGGCTCCATTAAATTCAGCAATAAATAAGCATAAAATAAATAATAGATACATAGATCTACTTATTCAGTTTGCAGCATAATAATATACCTTTTTAAATAAATAATTCATATGTAAAAAGGGGGACACCTATTATTTAAAATATTCAAATATGATAAATTACTATTCTAAGAACTTCAATTTAAAACATTTCAAAATATAGCATTTAATATGAAGCAATATGCCCCTGAAATAAAACATGTGAAAAAATCATAAATACAAATAAATGTAACCTTTTTACCATTAAATTAAATAAAGTCCTTCAGATTTCTTCTTTTCATGGAAATTACATTAAAATAAGAACATGAACATTTGGCAACAAAGTCTTGTGCAAACACATCCAATAATAAAATGCAATATAATTAAAATATAAATCTAGAAGATAAAAATACTTTCTGGATATCCCTATGAAATATTTCAGATGATTATGCTAGTAAATAATATGATAAATTTATGGCCATTTATTAAATAATTACCCATAAATATAACTATGGTAAATGTTCATGATACTGTAATAAATACCTCCTTAACATTTAAATTTAAGTTTTCCAATCAATTGGTCAAAAGAATTATCTTAATTTGTTATAATAAAGAAATTATTTTTCAGGAGAATGCTTTCTAAATCACATTTATTATAAACCACAAAAGTATTTAGCAGGAAAAAAAACTAATTATTTCAAATGTTACATTCATAGCAATGTTCAAGAATAATTAAAAACTTGCAGGATTTAACTATTTTTGCAGGTATTATAAAATAATTAAAAAGCATAAAATTATTTCATTTCATTTAAAATATAATGTCATTTTTTAGATATATTTTATTTCCATTTCATAAAATCAATAATTTTTAATTCTTCATAATATTTATCAAATAAGTTGAATATAAGTTGATTATTATATTATCTCAAATTGTGAAGGTGATTTCTTTTTTTCACAAGGAGAGAAAATAAAAACAGTCATAATAAACAAATTCTTTTATCTGCACTGTCATGAATTAACAATATAATGTCTTTATTAAAATAAATACAAATACATTTTATTGAAGTATAAAGAGTATTATTAATTTAATATTCTTTTGTAGAATTAAAATAATTTGTAAATCATCTGATAAAATACTCATCATAACAAAATATAGTTCTTATTCTGTGAATTAAAAGCCTTTTACTAGAAGTAAATAAATTTTAGACAATATTTAATATGAAATGAGTATTTTAGATAATATATCAGAAAATTATTAACACTTATACTGTCATTATTGCTGCTAAAAATATTAAATATATTGTTGCAAATTTAAATTTAAAACAGATGTTCTTGCATGCCTTGAAATTGACCATAACTCTTGCATCATTATAATGGCAACAGTAATAATAATTGTTGAAGTTCACCAACATGGAAAATTTAAAAGATAACATTGTAAGCATTGTAATAATTAAATGATATTACCCCTAAAGTTGGCAGATATAAAGACTTCAGTTCCTTTGATGTTTCAGTTCATATAATTGCATCCAGACAGTTTTTAAATGACCCTAGCATACTTAAGCTAAAAAATTAAAAATTTTAATAAAATTGTCTTTTTAAAATTTAACAGGAGTTTTTAAAATTCAACTGCTACAAATAAAAATTAAATTAAAATTGATTGAGAACTAATAATAATAATAATAAAAATATTCAAGTCATGTGTCAATTTTTCCTTGTTTATATTAGTAGTTATGTGACTATTTTTACAATACTTTTGATTAACCTTTTAACTTATAACTCTTCTCTTAGTTCAAATCCTGATCTATTGTAATCAGGCAAGATTATCAGGTAAAAATTAAAAAAATAATTAAAACACTTTCTGGTTGCAAATAAAATAATTATTTAAAAGTTACAGACATTGGAATAAAATACAGTATTGCATAATGAAATTTACATTATATTAAAAAAATAAAATAAATATTACAGAAAATATTTAATACATTTATTTATGATTGTTTAAATCTAGACAAGTTTCTCAGAATATAAATTTTAAAACTCTCTTTTAAAATTAGACATTTGATAATATTTTTAAAATATATAATATTAAAATTTATGGTATTTATTTATTCATTCAACATTTATTCATCTATTATTTTAAAATCTGATCTTTAATAATTAGATTTATTAAACTCTTTGTAAGTAAATGAATTTATAATATTCAACTATAATATTAAGTCAAAAATAAAATAAAATAAAATATTATAGATTTAATTTAAAAGTTAGCAAACCAAATATAGAGTTTAAACCTGATACAAGCTTTTAAAAACATTTTAAGATTAAATCATGACTAAATTAGCATTATTAACTTAAAGATGCACTAATGTCTATATTACTAGCTATTTAAAACTTTAAACATTTTAGCATGTTAAACACTTATTTAAGCTTAAAATTATTATAATTTTTTTCAATTACATGTATTTTAAATCTTTATTATTATAATTTTAAACTGTTAAACAATTATTTTACAATACTGCTGTAATAACTTTTGTAAGCAAAAAATTAGAGCATTATAAAGTATTATTTAAAATTTATTTATTACAGAATTAAACTATACAAAATTTTTTTTAGATGTCATGGTGCAGAACTATACTTATATATATATATATATATTGAAGCAGTCGGATCTGAGTTCGATCCTGGCTTCATGTTATTT
Organism: Epiperipatus broadwayi; assembly: GCA_028023455.1. Classification (NCBI taxonomy): domain Eukaryota; kingdom Metazoa; phylum Onychophora; class Udeonychophora; order Euonychophora; family Peripatidae; genus Epiperipatus; species Epiperipatus broadwayi. The sequence goes on along the minus strand of JAQFVV010012478.1, from coordinate 1,626,396 downwards.
ACCCTAATACTAACCTTAAATTTCCAATGCAATGGGGCTTTATACGTTCAATCCACGCTAATTTCCATAATGAATAACTTATTTCAAATGCATAGCAAAATTAATTAGTTTAGTTTAAAATTGATCAATTCTCTAAATAAATTCATGATAAAATATTCATGAATTTATATATATTAAATTGCGTGGATTGTGCGTATATATACTTGTAAATATTAAATATATATAATTGTTCGAAAGTTTCATTGCGTCGGGAATACTTGTTTTTTTTTCACCTTTAAATAATTTGTAAAGTTTCGGTGATTAAAAGCTACATTCCTTCGATAAGCTTTAAAATTCTTAAAAACAATAGTAAAGCTTTATGAATTGGAAAAAGATAAGGATTCATTTTTCTAATTAAATCATTTTTAGATTTTAAGAATTCATTTTCAATTAGAGAAGGAATTCAAGCTAATTAGTTTGAAAGCCTTATCGAGGGAATGTATTTGAAAACAACTAATTATAAAAAAACACATTGATAATAAAATGAGCGCTAGCTGGAGGCATCAGTGAACAGTATATATAGCCCTGAAAAGTCAGGAGAAAAAGGCTAGCTTTGTTGTAGAGTAGTGCAGTGAACTCTGTGCATATAAAAATTGTATTTCATCATGATAGAGGGCTAGAACATCAGGGATCTGGCTACGGTTCCTAAAGTCCCTAGAAATCTTCGATGGAGCTGCTGAATCTTTTCCGGACCAATCATTCTGCTAAAATTATGGAGGCTACTAAAATGCTGTTCCAATAATCAATCAACGGTGCCTACGTTTTCAACAACTTGGAGGAGTAACTTAAGGACAAGCACGGAAGGGTAATATATTTCTCTAATGAACGTTAAACTTTCTGGCCAGTTCGAACTTTATTTTACACTCCTTATTAAGAGTTCCTTTATTCTTTAATGTAAAAATCTTTATAAAATGCTACTATAAATTTATATTGTAATTCTTTCAATCTCTAGTCTTTAAACTTTTCTTTTCTTACCTGGCAGTTCATTTAATATATATATATTTGTATGCTTTATTAATGTCGTTTATTTAAAATTATATGCCAATAATCTTTCAACTCGATGAGCTCCTTTGTTCCATTTGCCTCACGCAAATAAGATAATATAAATTTTAAGTAGTTATTCTCGCCCATTAGAACTAAATTTATAAGTTCTATTAATCATCGAGTCGAAATAAAATATTACATGTTTACTATTTTTATAATTGGCTAATAATAAATTATTAGCTCCATTTTTCACCTATGTCCCCAGCTCCTAAGTTACAAGTGTTTATATACTCACAAAATGTTAAAATATTGATTTCTTGTTCCACTAATATATATTTATTCGAATATAACCTTAAATGTTTTTATTGCAAAAAGGGTCGATAAAGGGTTAAATGTATTTTAATTCCACTTTTGTTATTTTATATTAATATTCAGGAAGGGCACGATATTAGGGCATAATTAATATAGTTTATAAATGTTTTAAAATAGTTCGATAAAAGCTCATTTGACTTTAATTAATTGGTCAAGTCATCATGTAGAGCATTCTACATGGGTTTTATTTTTCAACGATGACTATCAAGTCATCATCATCAAACGTTGCTGACGTAGGGCCATCTTCCGCTTCGTTAGGCTGGTCGGTGATCATATTCTCTTATTTAAATTTCTCGAGGAAGAAAGTACTTCCTTTCTGATTCATTAGTCAAAGGGCATAAGACTTGCCAAATGCAAGCCGCCATAGGACTTCGATCATCGACTAGCGATCATCTTTAAATTTTACTCTCTGCCTCGTAATTCGTCAATCACCATTGCCTCTTTGTTCCGGTAAAACCCGCTCCATGCTCGTAATTCATGATGAAGAGATTTAAATTAAAGTCGAACAAATTCTCAAATATATTATTAATTCAATAAGTTTCAAATCAATTTTAAAGTTATGCCCTAAAATACGTTTTTGCTCTTCATGAATAGATTTCCGAATGTGAAAATAAATCTCACATTCCACCGTAATAAAATTAGAACAATCATTTCCATTCTTAATGAATACCTTTATCAGCCTTTATATTTCTTGTTGGGGGCATAGGCAGAGACTTTCAATTTACGTAATACTTGTTGGCATATGATAAGGACCGCCACTCTTATTAAAATTGTAAGATATCTTAAAGACTAGAGGTAATTAATGCATTCTTTATTTTATGAAACAAAACAAATTATTTTTATTAAATATTTTCTAACATACTTGGTTTTCTTAGTTCATTATTCTTTTTATAATTATTTAAATGTTAATACCCGCTGTCTGTGTTGGCAACCCGAACATACATATGATTCAATTTATAAAATTATTCAAAGTATATAAATTCTTAGATATTAGTGTTACTCAGGAGTCTCTAGTCCTCACCAACTGTTGAGCTAGTTCTTGGCGCATAGCACTGTGCCGTCGATTTCTGCTATCTGAGCTGTTGAGTTGGGTTTGAATTCAGTTTTGGTTCAGCTGAGTTTGAATCCGATTTGACTTGCGGTGGTGGTGGGTTCTGACTGGTACAATATATATATTTTAATATAATGAGCATAAGTTTAACAAGATATGATATGAAATTGATTTAGTATCTTCTTCACCTTTTTTAAAAAAATTAAGATATATTTTATGAATTGAAAGTTATGATTTGAAATATGTTAACTTCTTTTAATACCTAGTAGACTTTTTTTTTATTTATTAATTTTATCAGTTCATAATATTATCTGGAATTTTTGAAAAATGTTTGGTAGATAAAAGTGAGACTATGCAACTGACTATGCTAAAAAGATGTAGTCAGTCTATATTTCTAAAAAGTTATTAGATTTTATTTTAGTAGAATACATTATTTATCAATGTCTTTGAGTACTTATATTTATCAGACCATAGAAATCACTTAATTTTACTTTGATATAAATCGTTTTAATTTTTGGTTTGGTACAGTCTTCTTTTGAGTCATTATAAATCACTTTGGAACATTTTGATAATATATTTCAACTACTGAATTACTTTCCATATGTAGTTCAGTGGAGTGGTTAAGTAACAAACTCAAGGTAAAAAATTTTTAAGTTGAATAGTGTTTGAGCATCACATGACACACACCCCACACACCCAAGCAACTAAAATTTTAGTAATTCTTTTGTAATATCTTATTTTATTTATTTATATAACTATTTGTTTTCTGCAATTCTGAGTCAAATTTCAAGCTTGGACATTGGAATAATTATTGAATTGTGATTATCTATTGATAATATTTTCTGATTCATTAATTTTTGGATATTTTTTCCTATTTTTTATTTTTTTATAGATAAAGTCATATTTTATCTTTTTTTTTTAATATTATAAGGCTTAGACTTTACATTTTTTAATTTAAAATTTTTAATTTTATTTTTTTATATATTCTGTTTATAAAAAATGAGTTTTTGGAATCATTTTGATAAGGTTTTGAACATAGCTGTATTCAATTTTTGCAGTTTAAAGCTTGATTAAACAGTATTTAATTAGTAAAATGTCTGTCTATTCACTATGGTTCCTATTATATTAGAGATTTGTAACTTATAAAAAAAATTAATAAATTTTAAAACATTTCAATAATTTCTAAACTTGTTTATTACTTACTCTATAACAATATTTTTATATCATACATTTATAGACTATACAATAACTATATTTTTTGTAAAAAAAAAACAAAAAACATGTCTCTTGGTAAAAGTTGAACTAGTCAATAGTTAAGTTTCATTGAATCTTACTAAAGATAATAATATCTTAATGTTGATGTAGATTACGTTCAATATCAAATGAAAATGTTTTTAATTTATAGATGATAAATTGTCTAAATAATGATAATTTATCATGAAAACAAACATGAAAGTAACTAAGTAATATCAAACTATCACACTTGATAATCATCAATAGTAGATTGTATTTTTTTTTGCTTCCAATTCTTTAAAACAATTTTAACATTTAGATCTACAAATGACATATAATAGGATCTTTACATTATTGTGATTAATTATATTAATTTTATATTGCATTCATGGTAGTACCTATAGTTTGTATATAGTTATTTTTGTTAAAGATTTTATTAAATTTTTCCATATTTACAAATGCAATTATAGCATTAATGAAATTGAAACAGAGAAACATAAGCCATTATTTCGTAGCAATAGTCATGTAATACACCAGTTATATGATGGTAATTTCATAAGGTTATAATTGATTTATAAATCAATATTGAATGCGTTGTTTATAGTTTTTTTTTTTTTTTTAAATTAGCTTTCTTGAAGAAAGTTTACAACTTTACTCAGATTAAAGTCCCAAATGGTTGGCATTCTAGGTTAATGAACTAAACATTATGTTATGAACTCCATAATTATTAAATAAATTATTTCCTCTTGTGTATGATTCTATTCAAAATAGTAAAATAAAAAAAAACCATCTTCTACTGACTTTTATTAAGGCACTCCACCCAACATTTTTTGAATTTAAAATAAATTTTAATTATCTTCTCCTTAAGAAGCAAGTGTTTGAAAATTTATTTATGGAAGAAATGAACAAAAAGAAAAAGATAATCTAAAAGAGGACATAAAAATTCTTCAAAAGTAATATTTTTCAAAGATTTTCTGCTTCACTCCTTCAAATATCATTATTATTATTTTTAAAAAAAAACTTTTCAGCAAAAAATGGCACAACTTTTCAACTCAAATTAAAATTGTATTTTTTTATATAATTATATTTTTATTATCTTTGTTAAGATTAACTGTAGAACATGTATTAACAAAAACATAGACAATTTAAATTTACGTGTATTCAAATAATAGGATTTATTATGTATTTTATTGATATAAAAGACTTATTAAAGTTTATGATGTATCTTTAAATATAAAATACGCATTCTAACATAAATAATATATCCAAAATATATCAAAACATGTTTAAATATATATATAACAAAATGGGCTAATCAAACAATTCATAAATAGCTGGTCATCCACATCAATGCATAGAGAAAACTAAACATTTTCTCAAAAGTATATATTATTTTGAAGAACATTATTAAATGATTCTGAAAATATTTTAAATTAAAGTCTAGAATGTGCTACAAGACACCTCACATTGACAAATTGCCAAGGCTGATTGATGATCAAGTATTATTGTTTTGCTATAGTACACTGGTTACCTAGTTAGTCTATCTTTTTAGATGGAGAACATGCTGAATACATTACTGATTTATTTAATTCCTCTAAGTAGTATATAATCTATTTCTGAACCACAATGTATAAATATCTGAAAATAGCAAACAATAACTGTGTGCATATATGTAATGGGTTGTGTTGTTTTTTTAATATAACTAATTATAAAATATCACAAATATTTATATTCTTATTAGTTAAATATTTAGATAGCTTACACTTTATGGTTTATCTTTCATTTATAAATTTAATCCTAAGCACACTGAGTGATACTAATATTGCTTAATATAGATATATTCTCTGTCATTAAAATCATATTTTATAACCAAGAAAATCATTCAAACATTTAATATAGAAATATACTGGATTCATATTCCAGTACTAAAAGTTCATAATATATCTCAGATCACACAAAATCTTCTTCCAACATAATATCTTAACATCCTATGAAATGAACAATTCGTCTTTTAACTATTAAGATCAAAAGTATTTGTAATATTTAATGCATGTCTTTTTATTTTTTAAAGTCATATTTTTGCAGCAAAAATAATTTTAATATTTTCATGTGTTTCCACAATTTTTGATATCTACTAATCATTATTATCAGTAGCAATCAGCCACTCATAAATAAATACTGCCATTCTACATAATGCAAATAAAGTTAGTGCATGTAATTAAAAAATGAAAATATGATTGCATAAATATATAATCTAATTAGGACAATATTCTAACTAATAGTATAAGAACCTTGTCAAGGGTCTAAAGATAGTAAGATAAAAATATAAAGAGAAATGAAAAAACATTAATGTACAGTACTTAGAAATTTTGTTAGTGGGGAATTAAAAAGATGATAACTTTCATTCATTTTTGTCTTAATTGTAAGCGTATTTCTGCATAATAGCACTATAATGCAATGGAATCATTATTAAAGATTTTTATAATCATTAGCTAATAGTCTATAATTAATATTTCGATTATTTTAAAATGGCTTTACTCTAAGTAGGGTATAATATAACTGTGATAACATAGATAAAAATTTAATTTATGATTTATCTTGTAATCAATTTCTGAACTCATGTCATTCACTTAAGGGACTGAGATTTTTTTTTACTTTATTCTGTTATTAATGAATCCAGTTCTTGGATGGTCAATGTTTTTAATGCCCAAGGCATTAAAAATTGAATTCTTAATTTGATTATTATCTATCTAATTTATACACCCACGTCTAGCAGCTGATAATAAACCCTGGTCTTCATTACCATACTTATCTAGTATTCATCACCTTACTAAAATTTGCTCTGCAACTCACCAAATTGCTCTAAGCACTCCTCCCCCTCTGAACTGATATATTAACAACACAAAAGACATTCTCCCCCCCTCCCAAACCAGGAATTGCAAATTGTATACAAGGTCACATGCCATCATACCAACTACCATGCCATATATTATGATGAATTAAAAGCCAACTTTTTACCCAATTATGACAACACCAGTCCATATACAATCATGCTCAAACCCAAACAGATAAAACAATTTTTTATGAACACCAATCCATGTCCAGACACCACTTTAAGCCTATATCTGCCACCTTCATATGTCTAGAGTGGAAAGATACCAAATGTAATCATGAGAGATAAGAACACAATTAACAAGAAAGTCTCCTGCATTCTCCCTTCTAAATAATAGCCTACTTAAACTAATAATTAGCACCTTTCAATTGTGCTAATCAGCCATTCACATTTTTTTAATAAACCCTGCAATCTTCTTCCTTCTGTTGGTTGCCATAATTATAACTTATATAACTTAGTCAAAAGTGCACTAAGCAAAAATTGCTAACTTCACAGATTTTAAGCTTATCTCATATACATTTTTGCATATATTTATCCACACTATCTAATTTTAATAATAAAATTCTTTTGTTCTTTTTTTTTTTGTTTGTTTGTTTGTTTTTATTCTGAATTTTTAATTCTTAAAGAATTTACCAGTATATTTGCTATTTTGCATTAAAACAAAATATATTGATTATAATGTAGTATAATGCATAATAAGTAAAATAAATATTAAAGAATGCAATTTAGTATTATGTTAATATTACACACAATTTCCTATGTCTAAGAGATGCCTCTTCTGTTAACATTAAATGAGGTATCCAAATTTTATAATATGCAATAGAAGTTGCTTATGTGATTACTTATTTTATTCTTGTCAGGACCTGTATGCAAATAGTTAAAAAATTGTTCAGTTCTATGGTTACTTCAGGTTCCAAATGTCTATTTCTGAACAAATATTCTTCACATTGCCTACAATGAAATAAGTACAATATTAGAAATATTCTGTCCATCCTCCATCTTTTATGTTACTGAGCTTCAACTACATCATTTCTGAAATCCATTAACAGGAATGTTGCTATATAGCACTATATCTTGTAAGACTTTTTTCATTTCTAGAGTATCCTGCCTGTACATCAAATGATTAAACTATAGCGAATATTTAAACAGAAAGAATTCTAATAGATTTATACAGTTGGATAAAATAATTGAACTAATTTAAATAAACATTTAAAATAAAAGGAATGTGCTAATATTCGATTAGGGATAAAATATAAAAATAGAACGTCATCAGCATAGCTATATATAAATGATGAAATAACTCTGTGCTTATAAAAATTATTAATTACCAAACAGGGAATTAAGAAAATTTAAATCTTTTATAAACTGCAAAACAGTGTACTTTATTTTAACATTGTTGTAGGGCTAAAATGTTATCAGCCCTGACCATAGGAAAAGCAATGATTTAATATTCAACTATACAATGCCTGCTGAAACATCAAATTCTCTGTCCTAACTGTCTAGATGGATACAGAATAAAAACAACAACAGAAGATGGAAATAACGTCATTCTAAATACATCACCAAGGAACCACCACAAGTAAGGCATGGCTTGCCATAGAAGAATGACCAGAATAGTGATGAACTATATCTATCAGAGACACTAGTTGCCTAATTCATGAAAATTATGCAACTTAACTTGAAGATAGTCTTAATTTGTAATGTAATCTTTTTTATATATTTACATTTGTAGAATTCTGTATTTTTTTATTTATTTCACTTTTGCACTTGGAAACGTAAATCTTTTACAACCTGAAAGAGTCCACTGTAATTAAAATCAAGAAAGTGCAGGGAGGAAAGTTGTTAAGTTAAACAATTTTTTTATTAAATAAAGTTTAAATAATAACTCCCTCCATAGTGATGTGACATTAAGTATATCATCATTCTTATCATATAATATGAAATAAGGTAAGATTTTATTTGATATTATTCAATATCAAGAACATGCACTTGCTACAGAACAGAGTTTGCATTGTTTATTTGTTTATTTTTTGTTAACTAGTGATTGTTTACATTTGTTTACTCAGTATGAATGACTAATATTCTGTGAATGTTTTTTTCTATCAACCATAGCAAACTTGTACATAGTCAAGAGTGGTCCTCAAAAGAGATGGAACCTCTACAGTTGGAATTGGACTACAAAGCTATTGCACACATCTTCATATAATCTTCTAAATAGTTAGTTACTTTGTGATCATTGTAATAATGAATTAATAATTTTTATTTTTGTTATACTTATCTACTTTGTAAATATGTAAGTGGCTTTATTTATATCTATCATGGGAAGAGTTGGAGTCATAAACACATTTAAATTAATATGGTACAAATACATACTCAACACACACATGTATATTTTTTTTTTTATGTTAAAAGAGTTTCTGATTTTTTTTTATTTTTAGTCAATAAACATTGTTAACTTGATTTTCGTTAAACGGTCTCTAGTTTGTCAAAGTTATTTATCCATTCATTCATCAATTCATAACCAGATGTACACACATACACACACATACTTTCTGTTTCATCTTATTATAATAATATGGTTAGATGAGATATTGAGATATTGTTATTGCTATCTAAGGTAAGAGGGGTGATATATGGATGAACCAGCCTAAATTGTGTCTATATTTTCTGTGTAAACCTAGAGCTAGCCCATTGGAGGTAGACATGATCATTTGTAGGATACTTCATTGCATCATTCATGGCATTCTACCTGAAGACCCTAGGTCCAAACTATACTTTGATGCATCCCCTCTTCTGGTGGAAAACCCACACCATCACATTTTTGATGAAGCCAACTATGGGCAATAAATCATAGATCCATCATATTTTGGTGCCTAGTCATTAGGGTCATAAAACCCAAGTATCCACGGAGATGCAGCCATTGGACAGGTATATTAAAAAAAATTTTGGAAAGAACATATTCATCTTGGATTGGCCTAGATATCAGCTAATTATTACACCTAACTAAGAAAAGGAACTTCATATGAAACATCAAATATGAATTGATTGATGGGAATGAGATGGTAAACTGAGTCCGTGAATAAATAATTAACTAATAAAATTAATTTAAAATGGTGAGGTAGACATATAAACAGACAGGCTAAATGCTAGGTATTAAAATTGACATATATACCAATATAAAAATATAGTGAGAAGTTAAATATGCATGCTATATGGTAAAGAGATGGCATGAGGTCCTATGACATGTCTATTTATATTTATAAAAAAGTAAATAGTATTATACTTAACTATTGAGGAAGATTTTTAATGATACTAAGGGGTCATAAACTGAGAACTTAAATATGCATGCTATATGGTAAAGAGATGGCATGAGGTCCTATGACATGTCTATTTATATTTATAAAAAAGTAAATAGCATTATACTTAACTATTGAGGAAGATTTTTAATGATACTAAGGAGTCATAAACTGTTAACAAGCAAAAAATATGGAACATGCTGAGGAATTACAAGATTTTAGGAATAATGAAATGGAAGGTGATACTAGTAAAATTGGGGGAGTGTCTGTGTGGATTCAAATATCCAGGGAGTCTATGACTGAAGTTTACTTCTCTCCTCAGGCACATGCTACAGATTAGGTGTTGCAGCAGGTTCAAGCATCACTCAATGATGAGATAACCCAAGTACCTGAAAGTAGGGTAGTGGAAGCCACAAGAAGTAACATGACCATGGAACAAATGTTTCAAAGAATGATGAGCAGTATTAAAAAGGTGACAATGTGAGAGTAAAAATGAACAGTAACATAAATAGCCTAAGAGAAGATATGAATGATATGAAAGGAGAAATGAAAAAAGACCTGAATAATATGAAAGTGAAGATGAAAGAATAATTCCATATCAGGATGGCCAACATGGTAAAAATGTTAAAAGTGAATGTAGATAGTGTTATATCAGACATAAAAATAGATATGAGAGACATAGAGACTTGTCTGTCCATAGATATGGAGCAATTGTCCATCAACTTAGATAGTGTTCAGAAAGATAACTCTGAAATAAAACAAACACTTGGCAACCTGAAGAATAAAATTGATGGAAAGGATTTAAAATGTCAGCAATGGTTCTAAGAGTTCAAGTATAGCATATTAGGCAATTGAATGTCAAATGTGATAGGAAGCATAAAAGTCAAGATGACTTGATAAGATGAGATGTGGTCAAGGTGTCTTCAAAGATGAGATATGGTCAAGATGTCTTCAAAGATGAGATATGTGTTGAACAGAAAAAGCTACAAGTCAAGTTCCAAAAGGAGTTCCAAGATGTGCACTCAAGGATGGGTCAACTCTCTAAAAAACACAGCATCAAGGCAGAGTCATGGGATAGGAGACTATTAGTCCTTGACCATTATCTTAAATGACTTGAGGACAGAGTATCCTCCATCAGTGGCTAAAATCATCCTAGACAGGATCACTCTTGAGAAACTGGTGGATAATACAACCAAAACACATGACTAAATTGACAGGCTCTCAACCAAAGAATAGTAATTATCAAGTCTCAGCTGTGTCAAAGGACACCAACCATGGAAATCCAACAAACTGGGATTCACCCAATAACCCAGAATAATAGGGAAGAATGGAGTGATAGGGAAAATCACTTGGATGTCACCCTCAAGGACATGCAGAGAATGAATAATTCTTGCAAGAAACCTACTCTCCTACATCACATAATGCTTGAGAGGGAAAAGTACCTCTTAACTTTAATTTAGAAGGGGTAGTCCCAAATGCTTATCAGGCCAACCCTTAAAAATAAGTACTGACTCCACAGATAAATACCCTGGAGATTAATAGGATGCATGGCCACCAAGCCCAATTCAGTGCAATTAACCAGTTTAGAAGGTTAAACATATTTAAAGCAACCACCAAGGAAGACATTATAGAGTATTTTAGGAGCTGCAATTTTTACTTTTCAGTGAATCAAAATCTATTGAAAGGAAAGATGATTATTGCATTCAACCATCTTCAAGGAGATGCATTGATGTAGTGGGAGATGCTATTCCAAGTGAATTGTGGTGGAAGTTGCTATTTCAAGCCACATCCACCTTCAATGACTACTAAATGTTAGTTCAAAATTTCTAGAATAGAAATAGACAAGAGACCTTGTTGTACCAGCTATTCCGGGAAAAGTACAGGTCAATACCAGAAGACAACTTTAACAAAAAATTTCACCACCAGGTCAAAAAGTTAATGCCTCAATCTTTTCATTGAATCAAAATCTATTGGAAGGAAAGATGATTATTGCATTCAACCATTTTCAAGGAGATGCATTGATGTGGTGGGAGTTGCTATTCCAAGCCCTATCCACCTTCGATGACTACCAAATGTTAGTTCAGAATTTCTGGAATAGAAATAGACAAGAGACCCTGTTGTACCAGATATTCCAGGAGAAGTACAGGTCAATACCAGGAGAGACTTTAACAAAAAAATTTCACCACCAGGTCACAAAGTTAATGACACTTAACACCTACCATCTGAGTGAAAGTGAAATTTTAAGAATAAAAAAGTTTACCACTTAAAATAGAGCAATTGCTATTATGTACCAGTGCTAGGAGCATCAAGCAGATAACTCAATTGCTCAACAACATAGATATGAACAATAACAACCTGTCAACTAGAACACTTGAAAAAAGGAAAGAGGAGGCCACTATCCATGCCATATTCTATAAAAAAGGTAAAAATAACAATGATACCAGCGATTGGAAAAGAAAATCCTTACAAAGAAATCCTCTGTATATAATATGGTCATGCAAAAGAAACTGGATGAGTTTAGACAAAACAAGGATAAGCCTAAGCCTCTTACAAAAGAACCCTCTGTATATATGGACATGCAAAAGAAACTGGATGAGTGTAGACAAAACAAGGATAAGCCCCCCTCATAGTCTGACCAAATCTCCAAAATTGGGATGCCATAATTATACCCCCCCAGTCCTGAAAAAACTAAACCAAATAGGTACTTGAGGCTATGTTTCTTATCTCAAGAAACCAAATGACCCTGAGTAACATGAGCCAAACCCCTGATCAAGAAATCACTAATATGATGTGCCCATGGGAGGATAAAGTAACCAACTTTACTTTGAAAAGCTGTCTCATGATAAAGGTTTTGTTTGAGGGCTTGTTGGTTTAAGCACTGTTAGATTCTGGTAGCCAGATTTCAGTTGTGTCAGATAAATTCTACCAAGAGATTCTGACCAAAAATCTCCAACATTAAAACTTACCACTGAAATCTATTCAGGGTACCATGGCTAACAACAGGAAAGCTAAACTAGAACAAAAGTAAATCTAGGTTGAGATAAAAATAGGCCAAATGATCCTCTATCATGTGTTTTTAATAGTAAGTGGCCTAATCCATGATGTCATTCTAGGGGCAGACTTTCACTACTTGAATACCTACATTATTAATTTCTCTGACAAAATAGTTAAAATAAATGATGAAGTTTCAAGAAATGATATTGCTTCCAAAATATGATCTACCTAATATTAATTTCTCTGACAAAATAGTTAAAATAAATGATGAAGCTTCAAGAAATGATATTGCTTCCAAAATATGATCTACCTAAAGTTGAATGTATTATATCCAATATTCTAGATCCACTCATAGATAAGAAACTTGCAAAGTCCAACTTGATTGAAAGTGATAATGCATTGAAATTGCAGTCTGTTATTAATAAATTCAACCTGATTTTCTCAGAGATACTGGAAATGATAGATGGATTTCAAGAGTGAATTAGATTAGTACCTGACCAACTATTTTAATCCAAATCATACTCTCTATTCCATACCAGCATCATGAAGAAATATTCAAACAGATTAATAAAATGCTGGATTGGGGAACCATTTCCAAATAATCTTCACTTTACTGTAATGCAATTGTAACTATGGAAAAGAAAGATTGAGACTTTACTGTAATGCAATTATAACTATGAAAAATAAAGATTGAGATTTTGTTTGGATGAGAGACAACTAAACAAAATTACTGACCCTGGAACATTCCACTGCCCATACATAAATTATTTGTGAGATTTGAAAATAAGATGTTTTACACTTTTGATCCAATATCCAACTATTGGCAGATTGAGTTCATTCTGATGATTGCCAATACACTGCCTTCCAATATGAGAGTTTTACATATCAGTTTAATAAGGTGCCTTTTGGATTGATAAATAGTGGTGCTGGTTTGATTAGATGTCTAGATAAGACTCTATCTTTTGAGTTTAAACATACTATAACTATTTATATGGATGATATGATCATTGTATTTGCCACAATTGAAGAACATCTTCAACATCTTTTTATTTTTTTTCAAGAGTGCTACAAAAAAGGATCAAAATCAACTTCAAGAAGAGTACTCCAGTTTTAAACCAGGTCATCTTCCCAGATCACATTGTTGATTGCAATGGGATAAATCCTCATCCAGAGAAAAGCAGTGCCCTTCAAAACTTTCTTAAAACAACCAATAAAAAACAAATTGGATCATTTTTAGGCCTGTGTAACATTTACAATCATTTCTACCAGAAGTTCTCAGACCACATAGAATCATTGTTAAAATTAATTAGAAAAATTGATGAAACTGGACTGAGGAGCAGGACAAGGCAATTAAAAATTTTAAAACAGAGTTCTTAGAGCAAGCCAGGTGTTTTTAATAAATCATTCATTGTCCAAACAGGTAGTAGTGGTTTCTGATTAAGTGTAATACTATCCCAGAACCAGGAGGATAGCAAGCCTGGGGTCCTCTATTTTATCAGCCAGCTCCTTAAGATCCAGAAATAAATAACACAGTTACTGAGAAGGAAGCACAAGAATAGTGTGGGCATTCCAAAAGTTTCAACAGATGCTACTCGGATTGGAGGTGATAGTGATCACAGACCACAAAAGCCTTGAATTCCTGAATCCAATTATCTGACCAATAGCCACCTTGTCAGATGGAGTTTACTGTTATAGGAATTCAATTACACTAGGCAATACTGTAAGGAATCCAAAAATGTCATGGCTGACATGCTTAGTCAAAACCCATGCAGGGCAGAACAGAATCATTTGTCAGTAGAGAATGCCTACATTACAGCTGTCAAGATAATGACTAATAATGATGTAGAAAATGATTTAGAGAACCTACCCCAATTACAATTTGATGATCCAGATTTAAACCCAATAATGAAAATATTGAAAGGAGAGAAAGTTTTGAATGTGTCAAAGGATCTCACATACTACAAGGTAGAAAACTAGGTCTTATTTTACAGAGTAAACATAGATAAGGATGAGTGGAGGGTAGTGACACCTAAAATATTGCATGTTCCACTCATAAAATACATCTACTGTTTATACAGACACTTTGGTCCTTACAAAACAGAACACCCTTTGAGAATTTTATTTTACTGGTCAAAAATGTATAAAGACATCTTAAAATCACTTTACAATTGTCTAGGGTGCTTATAAGCCAAGCCAGTAAACCAAAATTACAAATAATTCTTTAAAATCAATTATATGCAAGAGACCAAATGAGATCTTAGTGATAGATTATTATGGGCCATTACACCCATATAACAAAAAAGAAGTACTTGTTGTTTGCTTATGATCTCTTCTCAAAATACATTTCACCTTACACAATATCCCAAATTAATACCAGACACACAATCAAGGTATTAGACACCTTCCAATTTGTAAGAATAGGAAAGTGTAAGACCATCCTAACAGACCATGGTACACCTTTCCTATATTGGCATCTATATATTTTAAGAGATTAAGCATTCTCTTTTTTTATAGTAAAAATAAACATGTGCATATGTAAACATATATATTTTTGAAGTTAAGCCACTGGATAAATTGGCAATAGCATATGGAATTACTGCCATACTATTTTGCAGAATAGTAATTGTAGAAATATATTTAAAGTTCAGTAAGACTAAATAATATTTTGAAAAGTTAAGTTTAAATTATTTGAATCACTCATCTGTGAAAACATATTCATTATTTTATTTGAAAATTTTATTTCATAATAATTAGTGATTTTAGGCTTAATAACTTATAGCCTTTGTTATTATTTATGTAGAATTAAATATAGTGTATAAATATCATATCTAGGAATGCTACTTCTACATATAGAATCTTGAAATTATTTAATGTTACTTGTAAGAGGTTGGAAATAATAAATATAATCAGTTATGTTCTAATTTAATAATATTATTACATCTTTTTGTTTTATTAATGTAAATAAAAATTTATTTATGAATTAAACTTGGCTTTTTTTTTTATTTTATTTGTAAGATTATATTACTTATCACTCTTTCTTTATTGGTCACATTAATTGTAACTTCAATAACACATATACTTACATAAAAATCTAATTATTTTGAAGCTTAATCGGAATACATATTCAATGATAATGTTGTTAGAGAAATTAGCATTACTCATTCTGCATATATACATGGAAAATATTTATTTATAATACAAAAAATATAAACATAGATTTATTCACAGTTTATTATAGCTAAATTTAAACTTACGCTATTATTTATAATATTTAGTTATTGAATGTAGTTTGGATTCAATAAAATGCCTTTTGATCCATGAATTACATTAATAGTTATTTATCTAAGTATTTATTATTAATTTACTGTTATAATATATTGTAATCATATATTTAACCCTGTGGGTTAGATATATGTTATAATGCTTAAAAAAAATTTTTTTTAGATTATATTAGATTTCTATATATTATTAAACTATACAACTCTTAAGCTAAATGTTTTGATATCATTTATTAAAATAATTTACTTGGCCTATTTAACTCTTAGTTACTTAGGAAATACTTAGATTATTGAATAGTTGCTTAAAATATTAAAATTAATGGTTTGAATCTAAAGAAAAGTTAATTTAAAACTTATTATGTTTTAAGTAAATGCAGTGAACAAAGTTATTTTATGCTGTATAAATCTTTGTCTATTAGTTTTTAAAATATATGGTTTTAAAATAATTATACATAAAATGTTAGTTTATATGAGTGTTTAAAATTAGAATTTACAGATATTAAATCTAACCTAACTAATTGGGATAAGTTTCATTTTAAATAAGTTTCAACTTGAATAAATGTTAGTAACTGATTTAGCTTTATAATTTTAAAATCTTGGTTATATTTAGTATACATGTGAATGTATGGATATGTGTGCATACATTTGAATAAATAAAACATTTAAAAATGGATTTATTAAAAGTTATGTTTTATCAAAAGGGTACAATAAATAATTAAATTAAAAACTTTTAAATAAAGTAAAATAAAAAAGGTACTTTGTGATAAAAGAAATGTGTAATTTAAAAAAATAAATAAATAATTTTTATCAGAATCAAATAAATAATTTATTTAATGATTTAATAGAGTTAATAAAATTAATTATATGGTAAACATGCTGAAACTATCTTGATTGAGTTAAAAAATCAGGGTCAGATCAATTAAAAAGTTAAAAATACATTAGTAATTTACTAATAATAACGTGAAAGCTAAACACCTTCAAACAGATACGCTTTAAAAATGCTTAAGTGACAGCCAATCAGATGGAATAATGGCATCACATCGGACTCCCCTTGGAGAGGATTGGTTGATATATATCACATTGCAGGAACTGCAAAGATACACACAAATGCACAGATGTTTTGATATAAAAGGGAAAAACCAGGAAATAAGCTATTAACAAATAATGATTAATAACTAATAGTTTTTTTATTAATTGTTTTTTTTAAAAAAAATCAGTTTATAGAGTTTTAAGTTTGATTCTTTATCATTACCATGGCTGAATAGAAAGTTTTAAAAGTTATCCATATGTTCATCTCACTTATCAGACAACAAATCTTGGGAAAATGCTAAAAATACCATTAATTTTTAAAAGGAAATCAACTAGTATTAGAAGTGTATGTATTGAACAGGCAAAACTCTCCATGCAGTAGTGCAAGTCAGGATAATTGATAGATGCCAGAAGGCTTATGCATAAAATCCCTAGGGATATTATGCACAAGCCTTCTGGAATCCATTGATTACTCTGGCTTGTACTGAGTGGCACTACTGCATGGAGAGTTTTGCCTGTTTAATAACAGTTATGAACAAGCATTAAAAATGGTGATCATGTGAAGTGTATGTATTGGTTATATATGAACTTTAGCTGTAACAATTAAATATTTATTATACATTTGATAAAACTTCAACTGAAAAGATGAGTAATTAATGAATGATGTATCAAAGGCAATCACTCTTAATTTATTTTAGAAATAGTATAGAAGTTATTATCATTTGTGTCAAGTTAAAAGTATGATAAGGATGAATTATCGTAAAAGCACTAAATGTATTGAGAATAGAAGGAATTGTAATAATTTGGAATCATATTATCAAATTATAATGAAACAAAAACTCATAAGACTCATTCTTTTTAATAAAAGGCTTTATTTGGTTTTTTACAACAGATAAACTAACATTGAATTTATAATTATTTACTCAAGTTTTATCTGTCTATTCATTTAGAAGGTTTTTCTATATTGCTTATTCGTTTTGAAATTATATTATTTTATATAAAAAAAGAAATGATTTAAGCTGATGACAATATTATAAAATATATAAACTTATAATATGGAACTTTATAAAGAACTTTTATTAAGTAACATTCTCTTTATGCTCATTTCTTCTCCAATTTGTATCACAATTAGGAATATTGTGAGAAAGAAACTGTATATTATTTAAAGTATCTACTATCAGCTTTTGTCAACATTAAATTTTGTAAATACCTAAATGACTTTAAATAATTTAATTGAAAGAGACCAGGAAAGGAATGGTTGCGACTATAAATGAATCTAAGACTAAAATAAAGGAGTCAGGAAAAAACAATGCAAAACTTAGTAGCAATTTACAAAGAATCCAAAAGGAAATGAAGTAATTGTCAAATACCAAGAGTGCCCAGATCAGGCCTAATAAATGAATTAGATAAGTTTAAGGAAGAGCAAAAGGGAATGATGAAAACTATAGTTGAGCAAATGCAGTTAGAAGCTATATTTCAAGATATTCAGCAGAAGATCTTAGAAATTCAGAATGTTCAGGAAAGGGGTTATAGTCAAGTTGTCTATGATTCTGGGCCTTGCATAGGTAGAACTGAGATACTTATTAAAGTGGTATTGAGAAATAAATAGTGATGCTATAAATCCTAGTCAGTGCTAAACTTTTTTCATTCTTTTCTTCTCTGTGTCTATTCTTATGGTTACTTCGTCTCAAGTTTTCTTTAAACTTTTCTAGCTTTTATAAGTACTGTCATATTATAAGCAGATTCAATACAATTGATGCTCCCAACCACAATTTAAATACCATTAAATAAAATAGGATATAGATAATAGTTCTATTTTATATCTATTTCTATAACTATCTCTTTTATGTGAAGATTATTTAACCAAACATATATCTTTTAATTCATATACAATTTTTCAGTAAACTTTTTTTTTTTATTATGTCTAACAAAATAACTTAATTCTTTCTATCAAATGTATTTTAAAAAAAATAAACAAATATTAACTCTTATATAAATAATGAAAATTATTACAAAAGAAATTAAAGAAATTTTGAAAATACTGTGTAACAATTCTTTGTATTGATAAATTCTTATGATTTGTGTTTAAATGCTTTTAAATAGTGAAAAATTTAAAAATTTTATCCTTCCTTTCATTATATTCTAAGTAAGAATATCTAGACATTTGGTAACCTATATTGGATTGGTTGGTTGTGTTTGCAATATTATCTACTAGATGATCTCAACAGTCGCTCATAACAGAACAATGAAAGAGAAAACAGAACTTACCAGACTTATAAATTGCTTGATGATGAGTTAAGTATTCGTCCAGCTTTCTTTTACTAGTTTGGGGTAGTTAGTTAGATTGGCAATGAACTTGTTAGCATCATGAAAAATACCAAGTCTGTTAAAAAAATTGCAAATTGATTCAGCTCATATTTGAATGCAGTTTGAAGATATGACAGACAAGTACTGATAATTTTTGCACAATGAGACTCTTTTTATACCCATATAAACATAGATAAATGTGAATTTATATATAAATTGACTTCAATATGTATCATAATTAACAGTAATCAAATCAATAAAAATTTCTGTTGATTTTTTTTCTCCCTGATTCTTACAAAATTTAGAGTTTTGGGGGCATAAACAAATAAATAATTTTTTGATGTTTTAGTATCATGGCCATTTAAATTATTTTTGCTCAAGATCATTTAATCCTGAATCTTTTCAAAATCATTCATCTTTAGTCCCAGATCTGTAATGATAATGCCAATATCAATAATCATAGTATTGTTTGTAACAGGCTCTTACACTGCAAAAGCATATTTATTTTGGAATAACAATGATAACACTATTAAAACTCTAAAGCATGTGAGAATGTACAACTATTTTGCAAATTCCAATTAAATAAAATATGAACCTATTGTAATGGAACAGACTTTCCCTGGTATGAACAAAGGTGGGTGGGTTCCTTCTAATGGATAAAGAAGTACATCTTTGGTACTCATGTTTATGCATACCCACACAAATTAAATTCATATCTAGGATAGGAGAGATTAAGATTTAGCTAAATAATAATTCTCTACTTAATTTTCCTCATCCATATTGTGCTTCACTTTCACTATTCCAGATTTTAAATCCAGGAAGATTTTATACGATTATCTTGTCCAGGTTATATTTGTATCACTGGAGTATGAGTAGATGCAAAATATGCATATGTTTTCCAGTGGCTGTGGATATGATATCATGTGTTAATAAATACAATGATCGTAGGTATGTGGGCAGATATATTTATTCTTTGTTTCTACTTGCTTTCCATTATTATCCCAAATTCTGAGCCAACAAAAATAGCCACTTAATTTCCCAATTAACCTGAAATAATTAAATATTTACTTCATTAGCATGTAATCAATAACATATATGTGCTTTACACCCAGATAATTGAGGTTTGTAAAAGCAAATAATACCCTGCAGTTTAATAAGCATTTTTGGAAGGCATTGTGCTCCTATAATCATAGCTGCTAAAGGGTGGACAATTATACAAATTTAGTATGACAGTATATGCAAATTAATGCAAAGTGATTAAAGAGACCATTTGAGAGAGAGAGAAAAGCAGGCATTGATGTAGAATTGCTTGCTATATAGCATGCTTTTTTTACCTTACATTTAGTGTCATTTCTTTCAGAACAGACAACAATTGCAGTGATTGGTTGAAAATGTGGCCAGTGGCCCTTTCATGTTTGGCAAAGATTGAATTACATTCTACCTTAATTATAGTCTTATTATAAAGGTATTTATGCTGTGCAATTCTGATTGCAATGTTAGTCCTGGTTTGACTGTAATATAATGCTTGGCAATTGTTCTGAGGGTATGTGATCTTATAAATGACTTGAGGCATAAGTTCAAGTGTGATTCCATCTTTAGTATTGCTGATGAGTTCATTGGTATTGGGTGGTGAATGAAAAGTCACTTCAAAGTCATGGAAGAGTTTGTTGATGAGATGTTTGGCTATTAAGTGGATATATGGGATGAGGATGGGTGGTTTGCTTTCTTTCATGTGATTGTGATTTATTTTATAGAATAATTTGTTATTTATAAGTTCACATGTGATTTATTTTATAGAATAATTTGTTATTTATAAGTTCACATGTCCTCAGAACAATTTCCAAGAATCATATTACGGTGAAACCAGGACTAACATTGCAACCAGAATAGTACAGCATAAATATTTTTATACTAAGAATGTAACTAAGCTAGAAGGTAATTCAATCTTTGCCAAACATGAAAGAGCCACTGGCCACATTTTCCAACCAACCACTGCAATTGTTGTCTGTTCTGAAAGAAATGACACCAAATATAAGGTAAAGGAAGCATGCTATGTAGCAAGCGATCCTACATCAATCAATAGAACGGCCCATGATTTTCTCTCTCTCTCAAAAATAGTCTTTTTAATCACTTTGCATTAATTTGCATATATTTTCATGCTACATTCGTATAGTTCTCAACACTGTAGTAGCTTTGATTATGGAAGCATAAAGCTTTCCAAAAGTGCTCAGCTCATTAAACTGCAGAGTATTGTTTTCTTTACAAACTTCATTATCTGTGCGCAAAGCACATATATATGTCATCAATTAACCTGAATAATTTTGTATTATATTTCTATACATTTTATTTGATTAATATTTTTTCCTTATTTAACATCATGATGGTTTAAGATCCCCTGTTATATACAATGGATGTGCGCTAAATGAGAGATAACCCATGACATAAATAATTAAAAAGAAAATATGAAAGAAAAAAACTAAGTATGGAAATGCACAAATAAGAAAAGTGTATGTGTTGTGAATATATCAAGGTTTAAATTATGTATGTATTAGGTAATGTCTTACCTTTCACCTTTTTATAATGATCGGGCCCTTTGTGCAATCAAATATATGTCATAGAATTATTTTGTTAAATTTGCATTAAAAGTGAACTCTTTTGTCCTATATTAAAGTAAAGAAAATAATATTATCATATCTAATATAAAAACAAATATATGTAGATGAAGTTAACTTTATAACTTGGCTTTAAAGTTTGTATGAAAAATGTCCTAATGACTTATTCCAGTATTTATGTATAGATGGGAATTCATAAATGTTCTTGAACAACTTCTGGGTAGGTCATCTTTAATATTCTTTAGATTGGTGTTTTGAAATGGAAAGTTATAAGGGGAATTTATAATAAATTGGCTGTTGTTTATTAATCCAGGTGTGCAGTGATAGATCAATTCCATCTGATCTTAGGAAGTGATAACTCCATGGACATTGACCTTTCTTCCCCAATGTACTCCTTGCACTTAAAACTGCATGTTTACTTTCATTATTACTTATATTTGCTTTAGAATTTTGTTTCAAATGGAGTATTTTCGATGCTTCTTCTTTTATTGCATGCTTTCAGATCTGGGTTTTGTGATCTATAACAGGGAATTAACTATAATTTTAAAAATTTGAATGCTTTGACTTTACTTATATAGACTAATTTCAAATTCGTTATTCAGTTATGTTTTCTCCTTGCTTTCTCGAATACTTATAAATAAGTTTTCTTGTTAATATTAGCACTCCAAATCGATTGACACTTGCCTTCGAACTTTAACTCCTTCATGTAAGAAAATGAAGTTTCTTCCTCAAGTCATTGATTTTCTTCTCTACATTTTTTGAAACAGTTTATTCTATATTCTAAACATGTTCATAGTCATCCTTTTACTTCATTGTTGACATCATCTTTACTAAATATTCATGTAACTAATTTATTAATAACCATAATAAAAGAAAGATTTGATTTTTCTCTACTTTAATAGTATTATTTTTTGTTTTATTTCTTGATCACATTCACTCATTCAATCTAATACAGTATGTATTGTTATTTTGGGTTTACAATCATGACACATTTAATGTTAATTGTTGTAAGTGATTAGTTGTCATGTCTGTTTGAAAGATTTAATTTAAATCTTTGATTGTTTATTTAAGTTGGGATTTAAAATTTAAATTGTAGTTATTAGTTTATCATTTTGTGTTCCTAATGTTATCTAATCTATTGATTAATAAGTTACCACTTACATCATGGGGCTTGAATTGGGATTGAGCCTCAAGGTGTGCACTATGTATTGGAGGGGTGTTGGTGATATCCGTAATAGAATATATATATATATTATCAGAAAAAAACTTTCATCATTCCTGACAAAGTTTATTATATAATCATACTTTGTTAGTGTTTCTTGAATTATTTTCTTATTAATTTCCTGCTTTAGTTTAGTTTTGTTATATCAAATATAAGCAGAAATAAAAATGGAAAAATAAAATTAAAGATACACAAAAAAAAAAAAAACAGAAATAAACATTTAGATATATCCTTTATTTCTTTTTAACTTTTTGACCTGTGTATTATTGATGGCTATATTATACAAGGCAATATGGCAAAATGCTAATGGATGATTTATTGAAGTCACAGTAAAATCTTTTTTTATGACCTACATCAACTGTACTTAAGTTATATTTTCGTTTAAAATGTTTTTGTATGTATAGTAAGTAAAAGCTATTATTCTAATGTGTATTTAGATTTTAAAAATAAATAAAATGTTTAAATTGGTAACTTTGACAGACGCTGATTTAATGTTTTAATACGTTATCAGTTATTTTTTTGTTCGTGAAAAGCACACATTTAAATATATAGTTGAAATACTAATAACAGCAAAACATTACATTAACAATTTATGTAGAATAAACTTTATCCTTAGAATATATAAAATAGAACATTTAATAAAATAAAATTATATAAATAAAAAACAAGTTTAATATATATATTGATGTTTAATATATTAATTTTATCATGATGTGCTATGCTATAACGTTAAGAATATTAGACCCATGGACATGTGTACAGGAAACATTACACCCTGGATAGTAAATGACTGTGATTAATTCATATAATCATAAGAAAATATATAGATTATATCCTTACAGTTTTCATACTGGAATAATGATTTCATTAGTTGATTCTGGAAATTAACATTCCCCCCTCCCCAAACGACATGGTAATTAGTAGCATGGAGTTCCATTCCTGGCATGCTACTCATAAGTTGTGTCATTTATATTCTAAATATTAAGTTTTTGCTAGAGTTTTATTTTTTATTCTCTGGATTCGATTTATATGTTTCTATTTTTAATAATTGCATAGAATAATCTTTTATATAAAGTAATTAATTAAGTTTATAGAATACAGCCCCTATCATAATATTTATAATTTTTTTAATATTTACATAAATGTGCATTTTTCAGAAGTTTCGTTTTTCCTCTTTTTTGAATACAATCACATAGTTCTAATTTAAATATTAATAGTCATTAAGTTGATGAATAAGAGAAACTGATAGTAATTTCCAAAATCACCTAATAAGATTCTTGGTCCAGGATAAAATAATGTATAGTGATAAATATATAGGGGATTTGAACACAGACTTTTAAGCACTTTTCCACTATGCACATTATCTCATACCACTGATACACATGACAAAACACATGTGAAAAGAAAAATAATCACCAATAGTTGTATTTCATGGTAAACTGGCACTCATCAGTTGGTCCAGATTATCATCTTCCACACATACATATAATCAGTGCTCAGTTTATATTAAGATAGCAATGTGGGCATAACAATAATAGTGGCCTCAGCATGGGATTTGGGCTTTCCATCTTCAGATTTTCAATGGTATGGATGGCTGAAGAGTTAGAGATTGAAGTTGACTGAAACCTGTTCATTAAAGTATGAAGATTTGCTATCTTAATATAAACTGAGCATCAGTTATATATATTTATGTGTGTGGCAGATGATAATCTGGACCTACTGATGAATGCTGGTTCAGCACAAAATACATATATTAGTGATTATTTATCTTTTTTCATGTGTGTGATCATATGTATCAGTGGTTTGATATAGTGTGAATAGTTAAAAGGTGCTTGACCGTCTGGGTTCAAATCCACTACATTTACAATTAACTCCAGGTATATGAAAAATGTCTGTATTTCAAATATTAGTATAGTGATAAAATGATTGTTGTTTTTCTTTGTATATTTATATTGTTGACTAGTTATTTATTCATTTACATACTTGTGGATACTTTGATTTACCAACTTTGTTAAAATTACTTCATCTATTATTTCTATAAAGAAATTTTGAAATTGTTTTTCATTTAATATCAAACATCTTTTGCCTAGGCTAACTTGATCTTAGATCACTAAACATTATATGATCACCATTCTTTATGCTTACACAGAGACAAAACTCTCTATAGACTAGCACCACTCAGTACAAGCCAGAGTAATCAATGGATGTAGGAAGGTTTGTACATAAAATCGCTATCTAATGCCTATTATCCAATATCCCCAGACTAGTTTTCAGCTTGTGGCTTTCATCACTGAGGAGCCTTGAATCTAAAAGCACTGAATGGCTACTGTATGTATAGTTTTGTCTCTGTGTAAACAACTTGTATAAGCATAAAGAATTGTGATCATGCAATGTTTAGTAGTTTAATACCAATCCTGTTCCATAGGATTATGGTGACTGTGATTATTGAAAAACCATAGACACCAAAAAGTATGGATGATGAACTGAATTCAGATCCATGTGAATATACAAGCTAATGAGCTTTAATTGAAAACCTTATTGTGTTTTATTTTGGACTCAAGGCTTTATTGTTAGCTAATAAGGTAAAAGGTGGCTGCTGAAGGATTGCATTAGATTCTAAGATTTAGGTGCAGTGCTCTCAGATCCAAGGCTCCTCACTGATAAAAGCCACAAGCTAGAAACTAGTCTGGGGATATTGGATGAGTTTGAACTAAATAGGGATTTTATGCACAAACCTTTCTGCATCTATTGATTTCTTTGGCTTGCACTGAGAAGTGCTACTGTATGGAGAGTTTGCTTCTGTCTAACTTTATCTTATTACATGTTTTTGATATGCATTTTAGTGCCTTTACTCATATAATTATATTATCCTAATTTTACTTTATTTTCTGCATTACCCATAGATGTTCAATGGGTTCATTTCTTGCATTAGTTTTCAGATTTCAAACTGTTTTTTTTTACATTTTTAGCAGCATTTAATGCATTAGTAGAATAATAAACCCAGGGTACAAAGTGAGTTAGTACAATGATAGAGTGGTGGATTCCCAGCTACTAAATTGTAGGCTTATGATCTCAGAGCTTCTGAGTGATTTAACATAGAAATAGAATGATGACCTTAGAGCTGCTGAAGAATCATGATTCTAAATTGATGCTCAGCTGAGAAAAGTAAAAATAAATACATCACTGAAATTTTCAAACATTACATAATTTAACTAGGTGTTATTTATTTAATGCTCATGATTCACATTCATAGATGAAATTTTACAAAATCCATTGACTAACATATGCTTTTTTAAAATCATTATGCAAAACATATTTTTTAACACTATTGTTGTTCTCAAACAAATTTTATCTAAAGTTGTTTAAAATTTTAAAAGTATATTTTTATTTACACATCCTGATTTAATCAAACTAATATAACTTTTATCATGTGAAACTTTTACTTTATCTTAATGATAAAGATTTTTTAATACCTTTGGAAAAATCTTATTGACTATTCTATCCTATTCTGTTTAGTACATGTATGGGCTCAAGAACTAAAGATCAAACAATCTCAATTTGGTCAACTTAATAAGATTGTTTGCTCATTCTGTCACTTGGGGTTTTGACAATCACATGACCTCCAAAATGACTCACTATCATCATTACATCATTGTCAACCATTATAGATCCACTTCAGGATGAAGATCTCTTCAAGTTCAGTCCACCTTCTCTGATTGCTAGCCTATCTTCTCCACTTCACAGCAGCTCAATCTCTTGGAATCAAGGTTAAGATTTTAACTGTCCACCTATTATAGGTTCTTCCAGTAATATGTCCAATCCAACTCACTTTATTCTCTTACTTTTTTCAATGATGTCAATAACATTTACTTGTTCTTTTACCCAAGTATTTCATTTTTGATTGTTTCTTGTTACTCCTAATATGCATCTCTCTGTACTTCGTTGAATGGTTTGAAGAGTAAGTGACCAAATCTCAGATCCATAAGTAAAAACTGGTATAATACATTTATTAAAAACCTTTCTTTTCAAATGCATAAACATATTGAATAATATATGTGTAGGGTAATTTTCACTACACTACTCTTGTGGAAGGCAGGGACTGGTTTCTATTTGTTTTTAACACCTTTTGGAGGATTATGATCATAAACATATAATCTAAAACGTAAAAAAAATCTATAATCCCCAAGATATCATTTCATGCTGAAACAGCACTCATCAGTTGACCCAGATCATAATCTCTTGCATGTAGGTTTATTAATGTTCAGCATATATATAGATATCAAATTACTATAGTTTAATTGATAAATATGAAATATGTTGCCCTCACAACTTTGACACAAATTACTTAATGAAAGTATACTGATAATTTTTATTAGCCATACATTAGACTAGAGATGAAAAGTGGATAGAAACCAGTTCCCATCTTCTGAGAGAGCTCTGCAGAAAAAATTACACTACAGAAATTTTATTCATCTCTAGTCTAATGAATGACTAATAAAAAAATTTAATGTACTTGCATTATGTGATTTGTGTCAATGTTGTGAGGGCAGCATATTTGACACATCAATTAAACTGTAGTAGTTTACTGTCTATGGGTATACTGTACATTGATAAAGTTATGTATGAGAGATTATACTCTGAGCTAACTTATGAGTGATGGTTCAGCATGAAATGTGCATCTTGGAGATCATAAATCCTTTTCACATGTCTTTGATCCTAGTTTATGATTACATCTCTCCACATGGTGTTAAAAGTGGATAGAAGCCAATCTCTACGTTGCATAAGAATGATGTAGTGAAAATTACACTACAGTAATATTATTCATTATTGTATAACATCTAGTCAAATGAATGTCTAATAAAAATTATTAATATACTTTTATTAATTGATTTGTGTCAAAGTTGTGAGGGCAGCACATGTGACACTTAACAATTAAAGTGTGGCTATTTTCTATATATATATATATATATATATATATATATATATATATATTGTAACTAAAAGATTAGTCAACAGTGACTTGGCTCACATGGGAAGCCAATAAAAACTGTGGCCAAAACATCTTACCCTGAAAAGCTGTTACAATATAATCTGGTGATGGCCAGGGTACACCATGAAGGCTTATCGCATCATTACTTAAAGATGTTAAGTTATCTAATATAAATTGTATGAACCTTTTATTAAATATAATTCTCCATAACAATTGGATCTTAAAACTACATTCCCAAATCTTAATTTACAGCGATATTTACTTAAGATTTGATGGCCAACCATGGACAATCTGGCATGATCTATAAAACTGCCAATCATTACATGGTAAATATGGGTCATTTAATAAGTTAGTAATAAATTTAATCATCTTCATAATATAATTGGCTGTAGCTCAGATATCCTCATGCTTTAAGTATAAAAACATTCTATAAGGTAATGCATTGCAGTGGAAGATGAGCCACATGAGCTTTAAATTCTTTATTCATTAACTCAAATATCAAATCAATAGCAATGAAACTCTTAGTGGAATTAATAAAATAACTATTATAGTATTAGAGAATAGATTCAATTGTCATATTGTCTAGCATATTTATTATTAATTTAAGTATTAATGTTGCAAATATCAATAGAGACAACTGATTCTGGGTTATATTCCAGAATTGACAAAATAAAGAGAAGTAATGCAGAAGGTAAATGTGATTTTATTACATCTTGTACTTCACAAACTACCCAAGAACAAAAGCATTAAAATATTATCTGAATATTTCAGTAGATCTTGTATACATCATCAGGGACAATATAGGCTCTAATATTTATTACTTATTTACTATGTTGAATTTTTGACTCTATGTGCGATAAATAGCAATGGCACAGATAGGTTAAATTATAAATTAACATTTATTTATGACTTAATAAATATTTAAATAGTAATTGGTTAACAATATTCAAAAATTAAATAAACATTAAGTAACAAAATATCATTACATGTAATTGTTCTACATGGATAATGTACATTAATTAAATAAATAAATAAATATCATCACATGTACTTAGTTCTGTACATGGATATGTGCACTAGTTTCTGATAGTACAAATTAAGATTTTATTACAAATGTATTGATTTAAGTCCTTATAGGGACAAGAATAGATTCAAATACCCAGATAGTGGCACCTCCAATACTTCATAATAATAATAATAATAATAATAATAATAATAATAATAATAATAATAATAATAATAATAATAATAATAATAATAATAATAATAATAATAATAATAATAATAATAATAATAATAATAATAATAATAATAATAATAATAATAATAATAATAATAATAATAATAATAATAATAATAATAATAATAATAATAATAATAATAATAATAATAATAACAACAACAACAACAACAATAATTGGTATTAATAAACCTATATAAATTGATCATAATGAGATAATAAATTAAAAGAAAAATTTGGACTTCAATTCAGCTTGAATATCATATAATTAACCTATAATAAATTATGACAATAATTCACTTGAATGCCCTTTTGTGGTTTATAATTGAACACATAATAAACATAAAGATGGGGGAAACAATGTAAGCATCACAATGTATGAAGACTCTGCTCAAGCATGCTTTATATAACCAAGAGCAGTAATATACCTGTGGATGTATTCATCCACACAAGGAATAATAAAGCAGTAAGTACCTGAAGGTTTTCTAACCATAATCAGAGCAAATAGCATAATTTCAGAATATTCAGTGGATTAACCACCAGCACCAAAACAAACTTAAGAGATATACAAAAAATAATGGGAATGACAGAAAAATTTGAAAAAATATGATAAATGGCAAGCAATTATTCTGTGTATTAGACCACCAGCACAGAAAAAGCCATATAACATTAGAGTAGTATTAACACTTACTACCCTAATAAATAGAAATAAATTACCCTAATTAATATATCAGCTCAATTGGAAGACACATGCAGTCTTACAAACATGAATTCAAGCAAGAAATGTAATAAAATTTTATTATAGGAAATAACTGAGATAATAGCTGACCATAGATCAGATGGTATAAAAAAGAAGCCCCCAAATCAAGATGCTTCAGATTGGCCTATATAAGTGGAATGTTAGGTTAAAGATAAGACAGCTGCTCTTATATTTATAAAAGTTGCTATTTTGTGTGGTAGTTTGAGAGGTCCCTCTATGGGCAAAATAAAGATATTGTTTGATTATTATAAATTTCAAGGTGCATTTGATACAGGTTATAGCCTGTCTTAAAAGTAATTATGTATACTTCCTGTGAACTTAATAAATGATTATAACTCTACAACAAATTATATATTTCCAGGTATAAAGATCATAATATTAACTTGTTGTAAATCGCAAGATTTCACAAATGTTAATTTGTATTGGAAATAATGAATTTAAACAGTGTAGAAACTAACAGCTTCATTCTCCCAAATCAAGATGCATCAGATTGGCATATATAAGTGGAAAATTAGGTTAAAGATAAGATGGCTGCTCTTATCTTTATAAAAGTTGCTACCTTGTGTCATGGTTTAAAAGATCCCTCTATTGGCAAAATAAAGATAATGCTTGACTATTATGAATTTCAAGGCATATTTGATTCAGGTTATAGCCTGTCTTAGCCAATCATTTATTTATTTATTGCTCTTTATTTATCTACTTGCTTTATGCACTCATTGTTTTATTTCTATGAAATATATATCACATATATCTTACTCATTGCAAATATGGACACAAAGCAATTATTTATTAATTACAATACCTAATATTATAATATGAGTATAAGCACAGAACCCTGGAAAGAAGTACATGATTAGACCATATGGTGATGATGCATCATAGATACATTGGATTAACCATTAAACTTTATGCAAGTGCTGTTCCCTAAATTGACTCTCTTTAATCCCTATATCTAAGTGAACAAGTAATTATTTAATACACAAAAGATTATATATACCATGAATTTAACATACTCATAAGAGAATATAAAATACAAATAAACAAAATGCATATTCATTAAATTACAATACTAGGTTCAAATATATATTATTTAAATCTATTGGCTATTAGCCAATCAATTAATACTACATTTCTTAAACTTAGTGACAAATATAAATTAAATATGTTTGTTTAATTATGACACAGAATCTTAAAAGTTAATTGTATACTTCATCTCCATTTATAAGGAATATTTATAAATTAATTAATCTACACATAGGTTCTCTGAAGATCCAAGATATTTTGAGAAGTAGGATATCTCATTTTAGTCAGATTATTTTTGAAAGTTAATGAAATTGCATGGCTTTATTTTAGGTATGATTCCAAAATTGAAATATTTTACTACTTTTGATCTATTAGTGTCGAA
This sequence comes from Epiperipatus broadwayi, assembly GCA_028023455.1. Lineage (NCBI taxonomy): Eukaryota > Metazoa > Onychophora > Udeonychophora > Euonychophora > Peripatidae > Epiperipatus > Epiperipatus broadwayi. Next base: position 1,594,691 of record JAQFVV010012478.1, on the reverse strand, counting down.
GGTTAAGAATGGCTGTTCAAGCAAATAATTATCCCACAAGTGCTATAACAGCCAAAATAGTTTCCTGGTTATCTGTTAATTCTTTCCACAACTAGATTGTAATTTTAATAATAAAATAATTCACAATGTTTTTAATATAAGTTCAAAGTGGGATTATAATTAATTCTTTGTTGTTCAGATACTGGCACACAAAAATTGTAAAATAATATTTCATTCCATACATATACAACACTAATTTATGTGTTAAAGTCATGAGAGCAAAACTTTATCCAAAGTTAAATATAGTAATTCATTTTGCACCTTTATAATATTACTATATGCATTAAAGTTATGAAAGTAAAGCATTTTATCCAAGATTAAAATATAGTCTGTAAGCAATATGAATTTTCAAGTAGACTGATCTTTAACACTGCTACTCTTGTTATCATGGTTAACAATAACTCCAGTATATTTCAATTGTAGACATTTGGAAGACTTGAACAGATTTATTAAGAATGACTTGGCTATACATTTTGCTATTAACACTTGATAATATTACAATTTAAATTATTGAAAAAAAGTTTTAATGTAACTTCTCTTCTTTGTCTTTAAATTCTCCTCTTTTTTAAAAAAGAGAGACTTTCATTTTTATTATATGTTTAACAATAAAAAAAATAAAGAAAAGGTTTTTACTTCTTTTCCCACTCTTGCTGTTACTATAGCAGTTTTTAAAAAAATTTCTGGAAGTTCTATTTTGTTTCTTAGCCAATTAAATTTTTTCTTATTTACATGTCTATTAAAAATGAAAATGAAAAAAAAATGTATTTTTCTTATGTATTCTATCAATTAATTAAAGAGAAATTAGATAAATCTTTTAATTAAATCAAAATAATCTTTAGGATTATTTAAAGGAAAAAACAAATAATTATTTATTTATCTCACTAAACTTGATATAATATGCAATTGATTTTGTAGATTAAATACAATTTATTTAACTTAATGTTTGGAAACAGAGCAAAACTAATATATGAAAAAATTATACCATAAGTAAGGCAAAGAATGGAATTATATAATCTCATTATTCAATTAATTTTGAAATGTGTCAAGCATACAAAGTACTAGCTATGATGATCAGATCGTCTAAAAAAAGATAGAGAAATTTTATTAGTTCCATCTAGCTATCTATTTTGTACCAAAATCTAAGGTTACAATATATACATATTGTGCCCATGTATTTAGTACAGTTATTTTAAGTAGGGCTTAAAATATAGCCAGTTTTTTTTTAAAAATTATAATGGCTTATACTATTTTATATTAATTTTACAAATAAAAGCAATATAATGTATGTCATTTAAAGAATAAAATTATTGTTTATTATATTTAACTGATATAATATTAAAACAATAGTTTAATTCCAATATTTAATATTAGATAATGTATTTAATGTATTTTAAATAATTATTTATTTAAATTATTGCTTAAATAATAAATAATTAAATATTAGTCTAGCATGTTGTGAAAGTGTCACATGTCTTCAAGGTGTTTGTGTTCATTTGTGAACTTTCATATTTGTAAACAAAAAATATTGACTTTTAGTTTTGTTAGTAAAATTAGAAACATTTAAATGTTGCAAATTAATATTTGTGAATTTTATTTAAAAGTAATTGTGTTGTTTAAATAATATTTTTGTTTTAAAATTAATATTTTAGGTTATTAAAAATAATTTAAATTGTTTAGTAAAGGTATTTAATATTATAGAGATGATAAATTATTTCAATACATTTAAAATGATGAGTCATAATTTAAAATATTATTTTGTAATGGACAAATTTAATTTATATCTAAATTAGTGTGTGTTAAGAATTTGGATTAACCAATGAGATTACTAAATAAAATCAGTATAAAAAGATCTGTTTGATCAGTCTAGACAGTGAGTGTGAAATTTATTATTAATATTTTATTTAATCTTGTTATGTTAGATTTTATTTAAAGTTGTAATTTTTTATAAAATTATTATTTCTATCTAAAAGTTTTAAAGTATAATTTTAAATAACTATTTTAAAATAATGCCTGAATAAAACAAGTAATTTCCTATCAGCAATAATTTCATTCAAAACTTAATAAAAAACTGTGATAGTTTTATGAAAGCTAATAGTGATTATCAAAGTGTCAGTAAAATGTGTATCAAATGCCATGAAAAGTTTAATCATAGGACTAGAGATTTGGAGATGCTTAAGAACTTTAAATTTAATATATTTATTACATTTGGAATGAGAGAACATTTATTTCTAATGGTTTTATTTAACTCTAATAATTATAAACTGTTAAGAAATTTTAACTTCATAAATGTTAGAAGGATATTTGATAAAAAATTATTCAAGTAGTTTTATGACTTTTAAAAGAAGGAGAAGACATGACAAATTAATGCTGTACATTTAAACTTAAACCTGTATGAAATGATACTATAACACACAAGCATTATTTATAAATACAGATGAAAAATATTTTATTACAAGTTTATCTTAAAAGAGCAACTGGAATGGATTATATATTTGAAAGTGATGATTAGTAAAAATGAGAAAATGACTCTTAAACTTTATATTTTAGAAAATGATTTATTTATAAAAAAAAATTATGGACAAAAGATGCATTTTAAAATAATTTCTTTTATTAAAAACTAAATGGATTGTAATATAATTTTTGAAGATTATTATTGTATGATATAACATTACCTGGATGAAAAAACTATATAACTTTATATTTAAAAAATGATTGATTGAGATATGTGCATTTAAAAGAAAAAAAACTTAATTCCTTTAAAGAAGTATTCATCTTTAAGAAATGCTTATTAGTGAGAAATATCAATATCGTGATGTTTTTGCTATCAAAAGTCTAGACTAGATTGATAAAATATACATATGTGAAAAATATAGTTAATATGAAAGTGGATTCTTGAGTGTTTAACAATGGAATATTAATTTTCCTGATAAATACTTGAGAAAATGGACTCAATAATATATTTCTTCAGGATGGATTAATAATATTTTGCTTAGATTTCTCAAAATTCAACTTTGTGATTGATGGATTTTGTTTTTACAGCATTGGAAGAAATAAGACGTTTTCCTTCAAAACTGTCTCTTGTATCTTAGCAACAAGGGGAGGGGGGATTTTAAAAAAATGCTGGAAAAATGAAGAGAATAAAAGGGTTTTTAGTAATTTTAAATTTTTGCTCTTATATATATTTTTATTATCATTATCTTTTATAATGAGATATTATTTTATATAGCACTATGTTTTTTATGTAATAGTAATATTAGCGATTAAGCCAATACACATGCACTTTAAAGAGATTATATAAATGAATACTCAATTTTTCCAGACACGAGATATAGTATTTTCGAAAGAATGGAATGAATCCACCCATTCTTTCCAACTCAAACATGTATGGGTAAATCTTAAGTGTGTGGAAATAAGAGTGTGAGATGTTACACGATCACTTTAAATTACATTTGTTAAGTTTGAACAAATGACACTTTGCAAAATCTTTACAATTTACGAACCGTCATTTTTTAGTTGAAATTAAACATATATAATGAGATATTATTTTATATAGCACTATGTTTTTTATGTAATAGTAATATTAGCGATTAAGCCAATGCACATGCACTTTAAAGAGATTATATAAATGAATACTCAATTTTTCCAGACACAAGATATAGTATTTTGGAAAGAATGGAATGAATCCACCCATTCTTTCTGACTCAAACATTTATGTATGGGCAAATCTTAAGTGTGTGGAAATAAGAGTGTGAGATGTTACACAATCACTTTAAATTACATTTGTTAAGTTTGAATGAATGACACTTTGCAAAATCTTTACAATTTACGAACCATCATTTTTTAGTTGAAATTAAACATATATAATGAGATATTATTTTATATAGCACTATGTTTTTTATGTAATAGTAATATTAGCAATTAAGCCAATGCACATGCACTTTAAAGAGATTATATAAATGAATACTCAATTTTTCCAGACACAAGATATAGTATTTTAGAAAGAATGGAATGAATCCACCCATTCTTTCCGACCCAAACGTTTATGTATGGGCTATTCTTAAGTGTGTGGAAATAAGTGTGAGATGTTACATGATCACTTTCTTCATTAAAAATATATATTTTAGTTTTAAATATTGACATAACATTTCTTTTAATAAATAAAGAAAAAGGTAATTTTCAAAAATTACTTTTCTGACAGTTTAAATAAAATGCTTATAGCTTATTTGATGTTGGATAATCAAGAAAGGAAGTGGATCACCCTGTATAATTCTAATAATTATTAGAATTATAGGTAATTGATTATGTATTTTTATATTATATTTTTAATAATATTTTAAAATATATTATTTGATGAATGTAGAGTAAAGGTGATAGAATACCTTGTGAATTATTTAAAGGTATTTTTAAGTATTTTTTAAATGCTTGATTATGCATATATTTTTACAATATGATTGAGTTGTTAATATATTGTTATGAATGGTATCTGTTGAGATATGGTAATGTGAAATGTTGATCTCTAAATTATATGCTATAATATAAATGAATAGATGAATGATAATGATGAATATTTTATAAAAATCATTTGTGCATGAAATGCTTTGAACCATTTTGAAGTGAATATTAGATTTTTGTTTTAGAAAAGTGGTTTAGAGATTATTTTTGTAGTATGGTTTGTATTTCTTTGTGATGTTAGCAGAATTATTCAGCATGTAGAAGATAAAGGATACCGATTGGGGAAAATAATTATTAAATGAAATCCTAGGTTCTGGGGATATTAAAGAAAGATATTATATGTGAATCATATTATTATAATTTGATAATTTAAATATATGTAGCAAAGGACAGTTTGTTCTTTCCACAGTTCAGTAAGAACTCTGATAGAAGCCATGACTGGAAAGTGCATGATAAATATTTGATCTTAAACACTGTAATCATGATGATGTTTTCATACTCAGAGCTATTATTATATTTATATCACTCGCTATAATCACTATCAATCGCCACTGTTATTACATCGTAAATGATTTTTTTTTTAAAGATAGCTAAAATAATAACTAGAGTGTTGAAAGTTGCAAATTTTGTGAATACAAGAAGAGATAAAAACTCTATTACAGATGATATTGAATTATTAACTGTTTATAGTAAAGAAGAAATGATTTGATATTCCTATAAATGTTTGAATGTTAGAGATCAGTAAACTAAAGTATTTATGCATATTTTGGATGGATGGTGAGAAAGAGTGATAAAAGCGTGATATCCGAATGCTATAATGGATATAAATTGTCATATTGAATAAATAAAGAATGTCAAGCAATTTAATTCTTTAATATAATTTAAATTTGCTATAAGAAGAGGGAACCCATAAAACAGATGGAAATTATAGGATTATATTTCTAAATGTTTTAAAAGTAATTAATTTTATAAAGTGATGCAATTTTTTATTTATTTAAATTTCCTATTGAAATGCTAAAACATATCCAAAAGATAAAGAGAAATGCCTTACTTGAATGTAAAAAAAGTGCCTAATAATTTATTTTTTAATATTATATTATATGCTAAGTTTTAGATAAGTGATAATTTTGAATTAAAGTATTACCTAATTATAGTTATTTTTAAATAGTATGAAGCACAGTATTCTAGTATGAAGCACAGTATTCGTGTAATAAAACATATTTATTTATTGTCATTGTCTTATTATCATAGTGACAAGAGAATGTTGTTGTATTAATGATAATAATAATAATAATAGACTTCTATTATAATGTACTGTATAATTTTATTTTTCCACTGTAAATAGTCGGAATGAAGGCTACTTTATGTTTGTTTATTTTATTATGGGTTTTTTTCTCTCTTATGTAAATACTTTAATATAATTAATTTTTTATGTTATTTTTTATTGTAAATATTTTAAGTTTATAAATTTAGTGTTATGAACATAGTATTGTTAAATTATAATAAAATTTCATGTGTTTTTTTAATTAATATCGTCTCGAGAATTTGATTTGTCAGTGTGTTTTTCTTTGATTCTTCCTATTTGCACACATATTTTTGCAAAAATTATTTGGAATATTATTATTGCACATGATTAGTTAAAATATATTATCATAATTGTTATTGTTACAGAAGATATAATTATTAGTCATTATGAAAATAACCAATGCCAATTTAAAATATTTAATATTGCAATTACATTAAGAATATATTATTTTTTATAAAATGTCACATAAAAAATAAAAGATTTATATGATGTTTTTATTGAAGAGTATTAATAATCAAATAGATGCGTGATTTTAAGAATCGTTAAAAATATTTTAGTTGTTTGTTGTTATTTTGTGAAGGTAGTTAAATATATGTAAAATCCCTCATTATATTTAACTACATTGTATTAACTTATTTATTATTACATGTATTATTAGAAAATGAACCTGAGCTAATAAATAATTGCCGAGTTGTATGAAATAGTGATAGATAGAAATTTTAATTGATGTTAGATTTAAATATTATTTTTATGAAAGAATAGCAATGGATTTACATAAGTTATAAAGTTAGGATTATTTTATGTGTTTTAAGACATGAGAATATTACAAGGTAGTTTTGTTATATCAATTAAGTAAGGGTAATATTCTTATGCCATTGAAAATGTATCTTTCGAGGTATATTCTCAATGTTAAGCTATTGTACCTTGCTGAATGTCTCATGTGAAAAGTTTCATAAATTTTTTATTAGTATTTTAATTGAACCATTGCTAATTGTAATTAATGAGCTAGTTGTAATTTAAATTATTAGTATAATAGATGAGGTGAGTATTTAATATGTGATGGTTAATTTATTATATTTAATTATTATGAAATTTTTTTTTTCTCATGTGTCATAGCATCAGCCAGGAAGCTATCCCAGGACAACTGCTTGTAAAGTAGCTGTCGCTGACCTTTTGAGCACCAATGAAATATTAATTTGGTTAGATATTATCCATTAGAAGTATATTTTAAGCTAGAGATAATAGTACTTATCTATAATAGTTATTGTTTACATAACTTGATTATAGATTATTACATTTATCGATAGTTAATTGGAGAATCTTTAGGTCAGATTGTTTTAGCAAGGTTACAATATATGTATATATTGAAGCAATGGATCCGGAAGTCAAATCCATGCTACCCAGCCTTATATAAACCAACCAGTATTTCAAACCTGGTTTGAACTTATATTAGAGTATCAACAGAGTTTTGCATTAAATAGAAATATAAAGTGTTTTTTTTTTGTCTGTTTATCGATCCTGGAAATTAGCTATTCAGGTTGAAAGGATTCATTAAAAGTAAATCTAATCAAAATATAAATTGTTCATAAAACTTTTTTTTTCATAATTTATTAAAGAAGCATATATGTATTGTAAGCATATATGTATAATTAATGCAGGATTCTGTTGAAACTAAAACTTCATTTTGTTACAAGAAAAAGATATATATATTTCTGTCTTATTCTATTTAAAAATATGTCGTATGATTTATTTTGAGATAAGCCTGCCAACATTCCTAAATTAATTACATTATAAATTAGAGTTCGTTCGGGGCAATTAAATATGGCCTCTTAATATAAAAAAATACGAAACTAAATCACAATTAGATAGTAAAACCTTAAAAGTTTATTTTTAGTAAAAAAAGTTGCTTTGAAACAAAAGAGTGTGGGGGCTTATCAAGATATGGGATCATACAAAAAACAATAGGTAAAGAGTTGGCTGGAAAGGTATAAAAGGTGGGGTAGAACAAAGGATAAGGACTTCTTATTACTATTCCTCTGCTTGCCCTTCTTATTATTATTCCTTTGTTCAGATATGTTTGCTTAGAATTCTTATTGAGATCGATTCCTAGATTCTTGCAGAGATTCTTGCTCCAGATTCTTAATTTGATTTGAATTATGTGAAATATCAAAAATTATTTTAATCTTGTGGACATGAACTATGTACGGTGGCTAGTTCCATCAGCTTTGCCTGCTGTCGGGACCTTGATCCATCCAATGTCATAAGAGTGTCGATTAGATAAGTGGAACTGAACTGTGAACTGTCTGTATACCTTACATACCAATGCTTCAAATAATAAGCATGTTGTCCAGACAAATGAATCTACAATCGTCAGTCAAGTCAGGCTGTCATGGGAATTGGACAAAGACTAAAATCCTGAGCCGGTAACATTTCATCATAACTCCTCACAAACTTTTATATTTCTTATTTTCAAATCTATACCTTTTTTTTTGTTATTCACAGTTAAAGTTATTAACTTTATATTATGTAATCATCTAAATCTAATATTATATTATATCATTTAAATTGATCATTCTTTATAATTAAATGCTCTCCTTTACTATTCCTCATTTTCTAAAATCAAATAAACACGATATATTTATTTTAGTTTCTTTATGCGGTATGATTATTTATTCTAAAATATATTTCCAATTTATAGATTACTATTTATGTCTTGATGTTAGTTTCCTGATTTTTTTTTTTTTGTTTTTGCCAATTCGATCTCCTCGATAAAGCATATTTTTTTTCTTTTGTCTGCTTAAGGATAATTGTTATTTATTAAAAAAAATATCAAACATTTTAAATCATACGCACAGCACAAATTAGTGATTAAATGCTTTGTAAAATATTTTATTTAACCCTTGCTTTATCGAGATGATCTAATGCTTAGTTAATAGAGTGAATTTAAACATTTTAATTATAGTGACTGTTATGGTGGAGTTTGGGGTTAAGGAAAATTCTTTTAATGCTGCACATATTTGGGTATTCTATTATTAGCTTGGGAAAATTGTTTTTTTTTAGATATATTGTGTTGGGAGGTTGGCTTGTCATGATTTGTTGTCAGATGCAAATGTAGTTGCTCCATTCCATCTACTTATTTGTGGATTTGTTTAGTCAGGAAAGGATTATTACAGCTGCCCTTTTAAATAAATGTTTTCTTGCTTTTCTTAGGAAATGAGGGATTTGGTGCAAATGCTTAACTAGCTGCGCTTGGCTGGTTGACATTTTGTGCCTTCACCTGAAATTTGTCTCTATGTGAGTACGCATAATTATTTCCCATATTGTTTGGGCTTTCGTGTTCAACATTCAGTAAACCTATGGCATATGGGCTAGTTTTATCTTTATGTATTAATAATATTCTTATGTGTAGAGTTGCATCCGCAATTGTTTGATTTTTTGCATTTGACAACAAATCAAGTTTTTAACATTCTATTAATAATGGGATGGGAAAATATCTTTGTCAGAAATTTACAGTATGATTTATTATGTCATGCATCACTAAAAAAAACTGACTAATTTTCTGGAAGCCAGACTCTGAAAAATATTATTGGAGAGTTTCGTTAAGGCATGATTAAATGAGTGTCAAAATTTATTCAGGCTTGCTCATTCAAATTATAATATCAAATTTATTTGCTGCTAAAATAAATTGAATTGGAAAATCAATATTCATATCGCAAAATCATATTTAATTCTTAGATCATCTCATTTATAGTTAATAATTTGATTAGGTGTTACCTGTGGAATAGCGGAGATTAAAGCCTAAATTTTTATATCATTTATTAAAGTATGTCTTTCTTTAAAGTAAAAGCATTAGTCCTTTTTTTGTTGTTTTCTTTCAACCTGATATATTTGATTAATCTATTAGGTTAATTTCTGGTGATCCAAGCATAACACAAGTATTTTATTCATATTTTGATCTATTGGCACATTACCTTAATTTCAGGAACATGAGGTAGTTCTAGTCAATGTTTTCTCTCCTGATGCTAGTGTGATGGGTGGAGAAAATAATTTATGCATGTCTCGGATATGTTGTTGATTCATTGTTAGACTCAAAAAATAGATGAATAGGGCAGAGTCCATAGTATTTTTGATTTTTATATCTCGTGTATTATGATTGGTCTCGAGGTACTTTCATCTAGATTTCGAATTAAACCAGCATACACATTTGACTGGCACAATATATATATATATGTAATCTTATAACTGAATTTTAATAAATACTGTAATTTAAACTTTTATCTATTTAGGTGTTTTTTGACCATCTTCGTAGTCTTTGTCAACTAACACTTTCAAAAGCCAACCTTCCCACAATTCTGTGATTTTTGCATTTGCTGCCTTCCTGTTTATTAAGTCTTGCTTATATTTATATATTAACATGGCTTCCTTTATTTTCCTTTTATTGTTGTTTCTTTCAGTTTATAATATTTTTACATTATTATAAATCAGATTAAAACCATATATACATAATCTACTGTGGTCATAAAAAACCAATGCTGAAACACCATCATTTCCATTACAATTTTGTTTAGTTTTTTGAACCCTTCTTAATAACAGTAAGTACTCTTTGTTTTTTTTCTCAAATGTACATCTTAATTCCACTATATAGTGCCATACTTACATCTTCATTTATAAATGATGCAATTTTTATTTTAAAATGAAGTCTTAATAAAAATTGCAATAAACTCATCACTCTGCATAATATATGTTGGTGAGGAACCCATCAATATTAACAATAATATATAGAACAGACATTAAGAAATTGCCCTGCTTGATTCCCTTAAGACCTCTGAAAGAAATCAAAGGGTCTCCTTTCAGTTAATATCAAATTCCTTTCTGTAGTTGACTAACTATACAATGGTTTTTATTTATCCACCAACTTGATTTATTGATTTTTGAGTCGATTATTAAAAAATATAATATTTCAATAAAAATATAATATAAATAAACAAATCAATTGTATAGTATAAGATCAATTTTCTAACCATATAAAAATTGTGAACTCATAATTTTGTAATATTGCAATACTATAAGCATTTATTAGATGTATAGATCTACAGTAATGTACATAGTGATTTAAATTTGAAGCAGATTTTCATATGACTAGTCAATATTTCCTGTGAAAGAAAAAATAAATAACTTGAAAAAAAGTAGAAATTAAGGACAACGAAATCATAATAATAAATGATTTTGCAATCCCAGATCACCTGATAATATGATGTACCCCATAGTGTAAACTACTTTAATAAAATATATTAACCATTAAGTCACTTAAGAAAATGTTCAACCCCCACACTTGTCAATGAAATGATCACAATAAATAATTTATGTTTAGGATGGATTCAAATTTTAATATCTGCTTTTACAATGTAGAAGTATAATATAAAAATTCTGGGTTAAATTCTTACAATATTACGATTATAGAAAAAAAAATTCTTACAATATTATTATTACAACTCTACATAGAGATAACGACATTCAATGAGACTGCTTTTATAGTGACTTAAGAGCATTTAAATAGTGTTTAGTATACGTGTAATAGCATTTTCTCAACCATGCATATTTACTATTTTTTTTTTTAACATAGTTTATTAAGCTCTTTTATATATTCATAGCTCTGAAGAGAAAGTTATCAGCGGGGATGTATGAATAAATAGATGATAAATTTAAGCGATCAATAAAAAAATATGATTTAATTTAAACGTGTGAAGATGCATATAGCTTTTTAAGTATAAGATTGCAGTCTAAATATTTTATCCATTAATAATGCTTTTTGCAATAAAGCAATATTGAAATTTTATCATTTATTTTTCATTTTTTTAACCTCCACTTTAAAAAAAAAAATTAAATTTCCGAGCTTGTGAGACGCCGCCTGTTTTTCCCATCATCCCTAGGCTAGTGTAAGTGTGAGAGAGTTTAAAATTTCATAATGCTTTATTAGTCTGATTTTAAAAATATTTCTTTAAATTTATTTTTGACATTTAAGTAAAAAAAAGTGAGATGAGAAAATGAGGAAGATTGCTGAAAATAATTAAAAAAATGTGTTGAATTGATAAGATGAATTTTTTAAAAAAATAATAATAAGTGAAATGCTTTTTAAATGTCAAAAATAAAATAATAAAAATACAAAAATCAATACAAATACAAATTCCAAAAAATCAAAAATGACATTAAACAGCATCTAGTTTGTGAAAAAGTTTTAATGTGAGTAATAATGATATTTGAAAAGTTCGCGTATCTTCTTCATTTATGCTGCTGCTTCGGTTTGCTTAATTAAAGAAATCTTAGTAGTGTTGATAATAGTAGTTGCTAAGTTGTTATTGTGTTACTTTTTTAAGATCATTATTATGATTATAATTTTCTTTTGTCATTAAATAATTTATAAGATGTCACTATAAATAGCAGCATATTAAAACAAAATAACAATGCCAAGTGTGTGACATTATATTTGAAAATTCTGCTAAAATTTAAGACGAGAAACACTTGGTTTAAGAAACAGTATGATTACTATTACCAAAATTATTGCATTATAAACTTATATTTCAAAGGCATCAGTACTATTCCATACCTTTTTAGTGTCCAACTTTTACATCGTAAATAGTCATAGAAAATATCATAATCTAATCAAATCTAATCTTTTTATTTTTTTAAAAAAAACATGTTTTTATAATTAAATTGCTTTCAGGACTAAATGCAATTCTAACTAATATCAGTCTAAATCCTTTATTAATGATGTTTGTTCCAAGAAGGCAACAATTGTTGATAATTTCTATGTTCTCACCAACAATTTTAAAACCAGCTATAGGTGAAAACTTTTAAAGGTATCTTGTTTATCAAAGATAAAAATGAAGTAGAGCAGATCTGATTAGACATGAACTTTTAAATAAAGATAAATAATGGAAATGCGGAGATAAACGTTATCGTCATAGTAATAAAAATAACATTAAAAAGCATAAATCAATCAGATGTAAATCATTCTAGAAATATGCCATTTGTGAAATTGTTGAGAGGCAATTTCAACTTGATGGCATCGTATAATAATAGCTATAATAATAGTAATCGGTTTACAACATTATTATTGCTCATTAGCCTTAGTGTGTTAATATCATTCTCACATGTTTTCATTTCTTACCAACCTTTGCACGTTTAACCAATCTACTAACTTGTCTAATTTGAGATGTTTCAGATCTTTTACTTTCTCCTCTCAATAAAAATTTAGTTCTAAACCTATCATTACATCTATATTTTATTTAATTCTTTAAATAAACATGTTCCTATTTACTACTACCTAACCATTGTCTACAAACTCAATGAATATTTTTTTAAAATCTCCATTGAGACATTCACTTACTCTATGTTCAACAATATTTCTCATTTATTTCTCCTCATAATATGTTTTCAATATTTTGCAACATTTTGTTTTTCCACATCAACATTTTATTTGCTTTATTTTATATTTAAGTCATCCTGTTTATGTTTTAAAAATCTTTTTTAAGTACTTATTTGATCTAATGCTTAACTTCTCCTTTTTCAACATTTATTATTAGTATTTTTATGCTTTTCACAGCCCCCGTCCATTTCTTACACTTTCTAAAATATGACTTCATAATTTTTTATCATTTCTATGTGATGTGATGTAAAATGGCTTCTTTTATACATGTTTTTATACATGTTTTAAATGGTTTCTTACACAAAATTAGGAGTTTCTGTGCATAAACTATAAGCTTAAAAACCTTAGCCAAATTAAACATTTTTCTTTTAAAATCCTTGCATACCACAATAAACTTGTCCTCTTCTCACTTCTTATTACTAAGTTATTTTTCTATCCCTGATTCATTTCTTTTGCTGATATTATTTTAATAAAAGTTACTTTGTTAGTTCCATTCTTCTGCTTCATCTCCTTTTTCCCATCCCCAATTTTATTTATAAATATCTAAACAAAAACAAATCATAAAATTTATACCTTTTATTCTTTTTAAAAGTTTTCCCATTCATTGTAAATTTATCCTGATCCTTCTTATACATTAAAAATAAGTGCTCAAATACTCTCCCATCCCTATATAAACTATATTGCATTCAAAATGTTTTTCCTATGTTTGTTTTCTTTATTTAGTATATAAAACTCCTGACTTTTCACCAGATAACAGTAAGCTTTTTTTAGCATTATCATACTTTTTTTTTATTTTATATAATTTTTATTCTTACATAATTCTATTTTTTTATAATTCATTGCCTATTATAATAATTTTTTTCTCTAAATAATTTGTCTATGTTCTTAACACACTTTTCATAATTGTGCACCTGTAATACATTTTCTAAACATTTATTTTATTTCTTATATAAAGTCATGGAAATAAATTATTTGTTTATTGTAAAATCATTCTTGCCTAATTTTCCTCTTCTGAGTATCCAATTACACATTAATTTATTGATCTATTTTCATTCATATATTTCAACCTCCCAAACATTTCTAATTTACTTTTAATTCCAGTTAATAAAAAAGAACTTTATTCCATGTCATCTTATATAGTTTCACTTGCTGTTCTAATTAATTACCCAACATATATGTACTTACTTTTTGCATTCTATCTAAACATTTCTGAATTCCTTGGCCAATACAAAGTGCATGATTTACAAATGTTATTGCCATTAATAGTGCAGTTCCACATTTCAATTTGCAACAATAATTTGAATTGAACTGTTTTTGTAAATAGCAACTATATATTCAAGGACATATTTATGGCAATTTTATATTTCATCCTAAAAATGTTTCTGAACAAAGCTTTTAGCATCTTTTTAATTGTGATCATACTACATATGTATGTATTGTAATGGATATTGTGGTGTGGTACAATTTATGTAATACAACCAGAAGATATCACTAGATAATAATTTAGACTACTACTTATTTAGAACTATCATATAATATCCAATACTACTGAAATATATCTTGGGAAAAGAAGTTACTAACAAGTCACACAAGTACCTAATCACACTAACTATGCAAAGTCAATTTTCTTTTAATAGTCTGGTGGGTCACAGAGATCAGAAACTCTTTTATAATAAATATATGATATATAAAATACTCTTTACATAAATGTATTATGCTTATTGTCCCTTTTATTCATTTATTAAAAATTAATAAGTAAAGAATTGAAATCAATATATGTTTGGTAAAGTAAATTAATATATTATTGAAAAGAAAATAATAAAGTTAATATTATGACTAGTTATAATTTAAAATGTACATGTTAGAAATTGACAAATATACACATGTTTGACAAACTCTCATAAAGGTAAATCAAATACAAATACCATTGATTTGTAATTAATATTGGTAACCATTGCAAAGAATGCTTAAAGAAAGGAAAGATTGGTGAATTCATTATAAACATGAAATAAATTGACTCATCAGAATACAAATTAAATTAATGAAAGTAACATATTAAATATCATTTATAATTCATTAAGATAAGCTGTACTTAAGGATATATAAATGATTTACCCATACTCTTAGAAAAATAATAAAGAAAAAGTTAATACCACAATAATTTTTATAGAAAGTTATAATTGGGGTCAATATTATTAATCATAAACTAAATATTTCTAACTCATCAATATTTTAAACTTGTCAATGCATGCAATATCAAATAATTTTCACATATTAAGTCAAATAATTTTCAACATTAAATATTATTAGGCATCTTAATTGTATCAATAATTATTTTAGTTTGCAATGTAAAAATATTTAATATATTTATTATGATAAAAGTAAACCAAAATTCTATAACATTTGTCTTACATTTCAAATCTACATAAATAACATTTTAAATGTTCCTTTCAGCAATAAAAAAATTTCAAAAAACAATACATATACCAACAAATTAGAAATTAAATATTATTCAAGAATTGAAGTATATATAACAGAGACAATTCATTTTAAATATTCAATAAAAGAAAAATCTAGATTTATAAATTGCATTTATTTATATTTATTTACCTAATGCAAATCTTGTTTCTATTAGTAATTTTATTAAGAGATGTTGGCCAAAATAGCAGGGGTCTTGATGACATTCAATTTTTAGGCTTGTAATAATAACTATAGAAATATTAATATTCATATGATCATATACGTTTTCAGTAACAAACGGATGGTCTTGAAAATCTTCAGATTTATATTTCCAATAAGGACTGGACTGGTTGAAATTGTCCATCATGATTTATATCTATCCTTTAGGATAAACAATGAAATCAATCATGCTTTGCGAAAATTTTACCAAACATTTTTTCTTTTTAAAAATGTTAGCCAAGAAAGAAAAAGGAAACCATGACACACACACCCCCAGTCTTCCTTAATTTAAAAAAAAGTTATCTTTGACAATGCTCCAACAAAACAGTAGATTATGTGTTAGTTTATAACTAAAATATTTAAAAAAATAATCAACCCCAATTCTTTATAAGTCATTATTTTTACATTAATAAAATTACAGTAAATCAATTTTATTATTGTATATATAACAAAAATTGATTTTAATAAAACAGAATGTTTTTATAAAATTGCCAATAAATTAACTATTTAAACAAAAGATGCTTAATGTATTTTAACAGAATAATAATAAAATACCTTTAAATATATTCATTAACCTTCTTATTTAAACATAAAATTTCTTTTTACATTTACACTTTAATATATGCACATATGAAATATGTAATGGAATATCATTCCAATATATATTGTAGTGGAGGCAAATATTTCATATACCCTCATGGCGTGCATTTAGTTAAGAAAAAAAATCAAATTAAAGATAGAAAAAAGTGAACCCAAATGTATAATATAAAAATAAATTATTTAATTATCTTGTAATTCTCAAAATTAATAAGAATGTAATAAAAATAGAGTTAATTAAAAGTAAAATTGTTTTCGATTGTTATCTCTATTGGGATTGACTAAGTATTGACTGTTTTCTTATGGCTATACATATATGAAAATAGTAAATACATGAACTAGCTCAATGAAATATAAAAATACTAATAAAAAACATACTTAATTACTTCTCTATAAAGCTACTTTAATATTTCAACCAGCAGATTGCTTTTCATAATGCATCAATTAAGATTTTGATCTGGAAATGGATCAACATAGTTCAGCTCTTCAGAAGACAAAAATACAATTAAAAAATGAGGCTAAACTTCTGCACTGGATATGAATTCATGACAGAATAAAAGATATGTCTTCAATAAAATTCAATGACTACCATCACCAAGCTATCATCAAATTATAACAAAAATAATCTGTATATAGAAAGCAATGATGAAAGACCTAATATCAATTATATAATTACCCAACTAGCAATCAATGAAAAAAATAAAAGAAGAACTGAAGAAGAAAGCCAAACCAAGAAACTGTGATATAATAAATCTGAAACATCAAAAGATAATTCTTATTTCCAAGTATCCATGATAAATGAAGAATACTGTCAAATGTATGCTGCTATTATATCTAATGTTGTTATGGGATATGAAGAGAAAATATATTTGGATAAAAAAATAACTTAATTCAAGATTAACATACTTATGGAAGGAATTCCCAATCCAGTGTTGGTGGATTATGAAAATCAGATTTTGATAATATTCAAGAAGTTATTCTCAATTTTTGAGAACAAAATAGCCAGTTATTAATATTACCTTTGAAAGCAGCAATAGCTATCAATAAAAAAGCTAAATTGGGACCAGGAAAATTTGGAATAAAATTTAGTTTGAGTTTGATGAAATATATATTCCTAATATACTTGGTCATATTTATGATATAGTTTTAAGCTCAGACTGGAAGCATTTATATTGGAATGATTGATATGCATAAGAATCAAGAAACATGAAAACTACAATTATAAAAAAGACAACATATGGAAAAAATACAATTTTTTTATGTAAAAGTCATATAGAGAATTTGACCAAGAAAAAAAATGTCAGTCAGTTGTAATAACTTACCAGAAACTGCCTCACACTTAAAAAGAACCCATGAATGTAGTAAAAAATGTAAAAAATAATGCTGGATAATAATATTTCAAAAGATCCATACAACATTGGCAACTTAAACCCTTATTATGATAAAGAGAAGCCTGGAGACAAAATATGGAAAAGTACAAATTTAAAACTGTGTATAAAAAGAAATACTTATATTCTCACAGATAAGAGGAAAAAGCCGTTTTATATTTTAAAAAGAAACCAAAGAGATTTATGAGATGAGACAAAGTAACATATGTAATAAAAAGTGGCACTATCAAGCTTTACAAGTCAAATGATCTATAAATGAATAATTTAATAATTGACTTTGCATATGAGGCAAATTGCAAGGAATATGTCAAAGACAACTGGTCTTCTTGAAGAAATGCAGAACAAAATTATACTATCGTTATTGGATCTAATATGCTTTTTTTTCTAAAAAAAAAAAAAAAAAAAAGCCTTAATTTCATTTTTCGTTTGTAACGAACGGTATATAGAGAGGATATTATATACATACATATATATTTTGAGCTTTTTTTTTTACATTTTTATCTTTAATTTTAAACTCATAATTTTGTAATTGTTTTGAGATTGAAGGGTTTTTTTTTTTGTCTCTAAAAATTGTCTAATTATTTGAGAAAATTGCTGAAAAATAATTAATAATATAATTAAAAAATTGAATTAATTAAAAATAAAATTTGTTCTGGATTTTTGCGGAAAAGATTGCTTGAGTTGATAAAAAGCCTATATAAAAGACCATTTACCATTTTGTTATAATTGTTCGGATTATGAAAGGGAGAAAAATATGAAAGAGAAGTAAGCATTTGAAGCAATCAATAAGTCAGAAGAAAAAACTGAACATCTTTGTTTATAAAGACCAACCATCTGAACTATTCCACTGGAAAAGAATCTGCCTTTGAAAAAAATTCTGATCAAATATCTAAGTACAAAACTGAAAAAAACATTTCTCATTCAATTTTTTGTAATGGATAATAACAAACTTTATTAAAACCTACTATAAAAGCAAAGTCAGTTCTTAAGAATCTTTCATCGAGTTAAAACTCAACAACAAAGAATTAATTATTGAGAACGGCTCAGATTTTCATGACTGCAAAACATACATATGAACATTGACTAAGTGAAATCCATTTTAAATAAAACTGAATTCAAAATGTGAGAATTCTCAAATGTATATGCTATCATAAATTTTCTAAAGTTGATAAGACTTTTTTTAACAAATTTATTAAGCATTCCAGAAATAAACTGGGTTAAAAAATAAAATTTTTATTGATTTATTTCTGTCAAACTTTATAATTTATTAACACTGTAGTTATACAAAATAAGGTTTAATATTGGAATTGGGCTAGCTATAAATATTTATAATTTTTTGTGTGCATATCAATTTTTTTCTTAAACTATATTAATATTATAATATTAATGTATTGGAAGAGGAACATTTAATATTAACCCTGTGTAAAACGAAATGAATCATTTATAATAAAAGACTTACACATATTTAAAATTAAATATGTTGTTATTTATTTATATTCACACTAATTTGGTCTATATGTCATAAAACCTCAGTTCTCCTCAAGGTAAATTAGATATATGTCTCGGTAAATAAATAGTATAATGTAAAGAAAGTGATATCTAATTTAAAATAAATTACTTATTTATTTCATTATAAAAAATTGGTGAGTTCTGATCACCATCATCAGCTACCAACCCTTCTTCAAACATTATATATATATATATATATATATATATATATATATATATATATATATATATATATATATATATATATATATATATATATATATATATATAAATATATCATGTGTAGGATATGATTTATAAATATTTCTATATTCAATTTTTGATTTGTGGCAATTTAAAAATTAATTTTGTCAATAAAATCTAAATAATTTTTTTGAGGAATAACTTTATAATTTATTACTATAAATAACTATTAACTGCTAGATGTGATATGTAGTGCAAAAGGACTTTTCAGTCAAGCATTGGTGGCTCAGTGGTTAGTATACCTGCCTTCCAAGCAGCTGGATCGTTGCTTCCTGGTCAACACATTTGACATATGAAAAAAAGGGCTTTTTTAAAGACAGAAGCTTTCATATGTAGATTTTATGTTTAAAAGTTTAGATAAACATTCCCTATTTCAGAAATCATGACATACCATAATGCAGTTTTTCTTCTCTTATTTCATTTTAATAAAAACTGCTTCACTAAGTCTACTGCTTTGCATAGTTTAGTACATAGGCTGAATGGAAAACTCTGAGCTCATAACCCATGAATTATGGTCCAGTTCTGTTACTTCTTTTGCTAGAATATTTTAAGAATTCCCACAGTAAAATAATTTATTCTATTGCTTTATTAATTTTATTGTCGTATTCTTTACGCTCCCTTATTTTCATTATAAAGATCTAAACAAAGAATTACAAAATCTTTATCTTTTTTTATTTTATTTTTAAAATTTTCATACTTTCTAAACAATTCATTCTTTTATTTAAACATCAATACAATGTACAATGCTCTCCTTGTCATCTTTCTATAAACTATATCTACAGTTCAAATTCTTATTCCATTTTTGCCTTTTTTTATTATTATTACCTAGAGCTGCTGCCCTTGCACCAAATAACAATATGCTCCATTTTATTTATCAAATTATTTTTATTCATATTTATCCTGCATTACTCAACATCTTTTTTTTTATAGTCATCTTACATCTTTTTCCATTCCTCATAATACATTATGTATCTATTAACTTTGTAAATTATAAAATCTTTTTTTTTCAATTGCATCATAGAGAACTAATATACTCTTATTTAGATAAATAAAAGCACTTTGTATGTGTGTGTGTATATATATAAGTAAGTAAGCTTATCATGGTATTCTATTTGGTTTTTAAAAAAAACATTCATATTTAAATTATTTGGTTAAATTTAACATAAATATGAATAATTAATATTTATTTGCAATTTTGACAGCATATGTTATGTTATTAATAATGTTTACTCATTACTGTATATTTTGTAATAACTACTTGCATATTAATTATTAATAATTGTTTCATTGTGAAAAAGTGTTTCTTGTTTAAACTATTAATAAGAAGTATCATATTAATTGATCATTAATAATTTTGTGCATATATCAAACTATTTTGTAAACATTAATTTTTATTAAATTACTAACTTGTTAAAAACATTCTTAGACTTTTAATATTTCCAAAAAAAGTTTATTTACATTGAAAATAAATAAATTCTATAATGTTTGGCTGAAAATTGATTATGATGGCATTTTATTTATAATTATATGTTTGATCATTCCCATCATCTAATTTTAATTCTTAGATATTTTTAGAAAAATTCAAACTCTATTTAAACTTTTCACATACATTCAACTATCAGTAATAATATACAGATTAATATATGCAGCATTTTCATTAGTATTATTTTTGTCTATTCTTTGGGTATTTCTAAACTTAGATAACGCTTGTAGATAAATTTATAATATTTCTACTGATAGTTATTTTTAACAAAATAAAATCTATTTGGTAAAACATCACATTAAATTTAATATTCTTGAATCTAAAGATGGTTTAGTTCTATTCCTATGGTCAAGCTTGCAATATCTGAAGAAGAGAGGAAAATAATACCATTTAAAATTTTGTGTTATATACTACTCTATATGTTACTACTAACAGATGAACATATTTTAATGTTTACATAAAGTTTGAATTTTTTTATTTTATTGTAGTAAACTTGACATTTTCTCAAAATAATTTAAGAATATTCTAAGCTTCTTTTTGTAAATGCCCAATTTTTTAATGTGCTTATATTTTCTACTTAACATAGTTAGAAACTTTTTTTACATTACTGAATTTTCTCCTAAGTGGAATTCTGAATTTAGTATAAGTTGAAAAATCTGCTTATTTATATACAATAATCTCTCAAAACTAATAAAAATTGCCATCATAGTTTGGTCTTTTCATAGCTACCATATTATCATTGGTATTACTGATTCAGATTGCTTTGGACTTACTTTAACTAAAAATATCTACATGTGCAATTGAAACAATACAAAAGTAATGAATTTAAAAAATTGATTTCCAAATGATCAAATAAAACAAAAGTTTGTTCAATTGAATAAAATTTTTATGACCAAATTTAAGGTTTTCCTGAGCAATGAATCATATGATTATTTTACCTCTTGTACTAACAAATTTTTGATGTCTAGCTGCGCTGTAATTCACATCTATTCTGAGTTTGAACTCCAGATTATAAGCATGGCAAACTATTGCTAAATCAATCCAGATTTTAGGAATCCCATTATTTTTAAGAAAATAAATTATAAAGTAATGACTTTGTGGTTTTATTTTACTTTTTATCTTTGTAATTTCTTACTTCAGATATATATATATATATATATATGATATATATATATATATATATATATATATATATATATATATCTGATATATATATATATATATATCAAACAATTGTTTTAATGTAACTTTTGTAAAATAATTTTTAATTATCGTGCAACTTTTTTGTTTATTTGCTAGTCTATTAATTTAAACACAATAATTGTGAATTGTAAATTTACCTTTTGCAAAAGTCTTTTACAAAATATATTCATATCTTTCATGTAACATATAATCTGTTTCCAAATTCATTTGAAGCCTATTAATTACAATATATACACAAATACGTATATATGCTGAATGCTAAACTAAGATTATTGACAAGGTGTGTATGTATAAATACTACAATAACTTTTATATATGAGAATTAACTCTGAATAAGCAATAAGCAATATCTAATCAATAACATGATCTACTATCTTGAAGGATATTCTGACTCATGAAAAATTAATTGTTGTCTCTTATATGCCTATTTATATGTAATCTCTATTCCTTTTTTAATTTTCCTAGGTTTTCTTTTATTTGAAAGTGATCTACAGCTATAAATATTTAAATCAAATATCAACACTAAATAATAATCTAAGTATACAATAAAAAAAAATGTAGTATCCTCTACTTTGATTTCTAATATTCTTAGGAATGAATGCAGTAATTTAATTTTGTTTTTCATATTCTCAGTTTGACTTCAAAAAATCCCAATTAATGTTTCAAAAAAGAATTATCATGCAACTGATCATTATATATTTTGGCCTTAAACTAAAAGATGAAAAGTCAGTAAATGCATCACATTGGTGATACATATTAGTGACTGGTCTATTCATGTCCTTTTTTTATATGAATAATACATATTACAGTTTCAACAGTAAGGTATAGAATAGGTATTAGAAATTTATCCTGCTTGATTTTTTAAAATCTCAAAGAGAAATCATAGATCTTCTTTCAGTTAATAACAAACTTCTTTCTACATCTCTCTCTATATAAATAACTATAGCCATCATCATTTTTTAGTTTCTAACACATCATAAACAAATGGCTTAATAATTGAATTGTAATGTTTCTTCAGTTAGTATTAAGCATTGAATGGTATATATACACACACATATATATATTGAGATGGTTGCTCCTCATGACATACACAATACAGTAGTGTGCATAATATATATATGAAAAAATAATAAAACTTTACTTATTAATCTATTTTTTACCTTCTTTACATAAAATATTAAATCATATCTAAAGTAAATATTAGAATATAATACTAACTCTCTACTTTAAACAAATATACCTATATTTTTGTAATCTACATAACTACAATTTTTAATATTTTTTTTACATAAATACCTTTACTTTCTTCAATAATAGATTCAATACTATTGATTGATGAGATCAGACCCATATACTATCTTTTATTGATTTAAACATTATCTAAAATTCACCTCATGAATAGAAATTATAACCAGATTTTATTTAGATATTTTATTCTCTTTCAGAATACAAATAAATCATATCTGAAAGTGATATAGTAGAATATAATACTAATACTTGACTTAAAAAAACATATTTTAATTTCATAAAAACTCATTTTTAACTTATTTTTTTTACATAACCTTTGATTTTCAATAAAATAAATATTATTGAATGAACAACCATATATATTTTTTATTATTGAAAATCTATTCACCTTCAATGAATAGAAATTTTCATAACTCAGATTTTATTAGATTATTTCTTTATTCCTGTCTTTCATGAATAAATAAAATATATTGAAAGTAATATAGTAGAATAAATACTAACTACTTATTTATGAAAAAACGAAGGTTTTGAGCACTGTGAAAATTTATTTTGTTTTCATAAAGCCTTTGGGCTTTCTTCAATGAAAGATTGCAGATCCTATGGGACTGACTGGACGCACCGTTGTGGTTGAGACGGAAAATTCCCCCTGAAAGAAATTCACTTATTTGATTCTTTTTCTTCCTGGCAAACAAACAAAAGGGATAAGTGAAGGAACCGCCGTTGGGCCGTTTAATTTTGTTTATCATAAAGCCTGAGCTTCTCAATGAAGCCTAGGGAGGCGGCGCAACCGTTTTGAGTTGAGTGCAAACCGAGAGCCGGATACTTCTTTCTGTCTTTCCTGCGCAAAGGAAACAGCGAGGGATGGCCCCCGAGGTTTGGCGCACTCTTTGTTTCCTCCGAGGGGCGGGGGGGGCCCGTTGGGGGCGCCGGGTTCTCCGGCGCGGTTGATATATATAGTTGAAAGGAAAAGTAAAAATAAACACAAACAAAAAATTGTGTATTATTGTATTACTCTGGAATAACAATTAAGAGTTAAATAAGAATTTTGAATTTAAAAAATTATTATAAATTAAGCAATTAAAAAGGTCTATTTAATATTTTATTCTGATTTTGATAATTAAAAAAGAAATTTAAAACAAGCTTGGTTTTATGTTACAATAAATATTATAGGTAATTATAAAATCCCCCTATCTATTTTTAGTTAGATTATGATATTTTTTAATTAAATACTTTGACAATATCCTAAAAAGTTGTTTTTGAAAGGATTAAGGTGAACTGAAAAGTCATTAACTTTTTCAGTCAAGATAAAGAATTTGTGTCACTGTTGTGTTTTCTAAAATTCCACCACTGAGTATAAAAAGGTGGAAAGAAATTATTCATAATTATTATATTACAAACTTTGACAGCATTATTATTAGGCAAGAAGTAGAGCTGTTTTAATGTCACAATGGTAGAGTTTGAATTCACATGGAAGCCAGGGCCAGATTTTATGTATTTCATAGCCCATATTTTATACTAGATGCTATACCTGAAGTCTATCAAATTATAGAGACTGAATGGAGCTGTCTGAATTCCAACAATTTTTTGATTTATACCTATACCAGAAATGTCAATAGGACAGTCCTATGCTAATTGGATTCCTGGAGAATTATCATGATATGACTTTATATATACATGCTGACTAATCTAATATGGAAGGAAGCACAAATGAAGTTATTATAGCCATATATCTTATATAATATGCTTACAGGAGATATATTTCTTGAATAGATATTAGTTGGTGTGTGAAAAAATAATTTATTGAAATATTTTTTTAAATAATGAACTAAACAGTTAAAATCTCTAATTTATAAGTTTAAAAGTAAAGAAGTTTGCTTAAATAAATGACATTTGTCTCCTGATGATTTCTTCCCATTGAAGTGGTAAATCTGTAGTACATATTTAACTTCACTGCCTGATGACATTATATACATTTAAAGTAGGGTTTGAACCAGTTTATATGTTTATTTGGTCATCTAGGAATGTTAAGCACACACATATACACATATCACTTCCATCCTGTTTATTTAAAATGGTTATGTGTAACCAGTTGAATTATTATTTTAGCTTAAGTATATTTTATTTCCAAGCTTGTAAATTCCCTTCACTTAGATAATTGTGTATGTGTGTATATGTATTACAGATATAAAAATAAATACAATTAATGTAAAGCTAAAGCAATGCCAGAAAATTTTAGAAAGTATTATTTTAATTTTAAATTGTCATTTTCATTTAACTATTTCAAGTCTAACCAAAAATCATATTTTAAAGTTATTTGCAATTTTAAAAATACATTTAAATAAGGCTTTCTGGAACATATTGTTTACATCTTCCAATATTGCCAAATTTCAAGTATAGGAGAAGCAGAAGTTCTAGGAACATGCAAAAGTAGTTCAAATTGCTCTTCTCTCTCGTATTCGTTTAGAGAGTGGAAACAAAATGAACTGTGAGTAAAAGGAATTTGCCTCTCTGATCATAAATCATCTCTGTCCTGCCTTCCTACTATGCCATTGCTGCTTGAAAACTGTTATGTTTAACTGTGAAAGAACTATTGGAAGATGTTTACTATTATTTTGTCAATATTGTGCTTTTGCATCCAAACTTCGTGTAATCATTCTAAATGACTGCCATAAATACTAAAGGTAATCCGTTTTGCCAAAGAATGAACTCTTATATTCCTCACTTCTTTCCTAAATCTTAATTGTAATCATAATGTAATCTTTATTTATTTGGTAACTGACTATAAACTTAATTATCGTTAAATTTGTGATTTTAAGTTTTTAAAACTCGTTCTTTGAAACGCTAGCACAGAATTATGTACTTTAAATCTATCATTAGCTTTTTTAAGTTTCACACTCTAATTATTTTATTTTCATCCGGCAAAACTTATTTTAAATATGTATTTTATTAAATTAATTTTGGTATGCTAATGCTTAATCTAGCAAACTTATATTATTTTAGCCACCACCATTTTGATATTTTTTGGAAAAGTTAAATGTAAAATTTCTTATTGAATGCTAGTTCACTCGATTAAATATTTTGAAGTAAATGCTTAATGGCGGATTGTTTAAAATGTCATATTATGAGATAAAATAAACTTTTTGTTGTTGACAATATTTATTTAGATGCATTCTATGTTTTCTAAAATAATTTTAATTATTAACCTATTTTAAATAATTATTTATTGCTTTCACGCCATCAAGCATTAACTTGCTTATAATATATTGTCATTTAAGAATACTTGGGCTTGTTAAATAGGAAAAATAATATTTTTCCCTCTTCTATATTTGACATTCTAAATTTATTTAAGTTATATGTATGATGCTGAGTGGTTATTATTTGTCATGGCATTACGCATGATATTATTGCTTTATTTAAGCTTAAATTATTTCATTAGTCATTTAAGACTTAAGCCATATTTGTGTTGCTTACTTATGATAATATTTTAAAGAATTTATATTTTGCTTTATCATATTTATTCATCCGAACTCCAGATTTTTTTCATGTAACTTTTGTAAGAATGAGGTTTGGTAGAACCGATCTCAGGACAAATGTTAGAGTATTAAGGCTCTGCATATGAAACATCAGCAAGCATATCATGGAATCCTTACCACTCATATTTTCGAATACTGCCTTGTGATAAATACAAGCAGAATCATATATGTGATAAAGCCTTTCAGTCCAAAAATGGACATCTTCTCCATTTTAAACACTGTCATTATAGTTAGCACTGCGAGTTCTTTTATGTGTAGTTCTCATATTATCTATAAGACGTGGCATAGTGATGTTTGTAAACCACTCATTTAATAATTAGTTGAATATTTTAGGATTGTCACAGTAAGGCTGTTAGGCCAATCCATTCCTTATTTGTACTGGCCCAGATATGTTCATGAATGATAAATTATGTAACTGTCATATCAAGAGTAAACTTCTCTTTGGAGATGGATTTATAAACATCATTATCTTTACTTAAAGTAATGGTCACAGCATTAATAACATTAATTTATTATTATTTATAGCTCATTGGCATACTAAATCAGTTGTCTATTTGCAAAATATTAACCGCATTAAATCTGTGCTATGCTTCTGATGTAAATTAAGTTGTCTATGTTCATTAAATTATGTTGAATTACTTAAGCATTTGTGTCTTATTGAATCTCACTCATTGAATCCCATTTAATCTTTATAATAGTGTTAGTAATATTTAAAAGTTATAACTGATTATTTTAAATGGACATTTATCTCTGGGTTATTTTGTTTTTGCTCATTCTGGATGAATACTATATAAATTTCATGTTTATTTTGCAATGTTAGCTATATGCAATTCATTTAAATTTATAGATTGTCCCTTCACATAAGGTATTTGATTGAGCCAATATTTGGTATTTATTTACATTAATTACCCTATAGATCTCATGTTTCTCTGCTGTGTCTCTGGGACCAGAATGAATAAAATTTCATCTGTTATCATCAGAAGTGTTGTTTATAATGTTATAGGTTTAGAGAAGAACAAATAGGGCAGAATTCATGATTGCTCCTGACCTGTGTATCTCAGGCATGAGTTGATTTAGGGTACTTTTGCTTAGATTCTAAATCTTGTTAAATGAACATACAATTCTGACCGGTACAGGGGTTTTTTTTCTTTAAATATTGTAAAGGAAGCAAAAAAACAAAGAGTTTTTAAAAGGATTTTCTAGTAACTTTTTTAAAAGATGTTTACAATTAAAAGTAATTTGGAAAAAAGGGAAAAGAAACTTTTATGCAGGATTTTTTCAAAAAAAGAACATTTTTCTTTAACTTTTTAAATTGTTTCATTTGGTAGAAGTAATTACAATTAGTAATAAAAATATTTTATTTAACAAGTTTATTTATTAACAAATGAAATAGCATTAGAATATAAACATCAGTGTGAACATCCATTAGAATGGATACCCATATATATTAAAATCAGTCATCAACCACATATATGTTAAAATTAATTATTTATGTATCATTAAACTGTGATACTTCACTTCTTTATTATTATATAACAATTCAAATATGTTACAGTACATCTATGTGATTATATGGATGGATTAGACACATATATGTTGAAATCAGTCATATTTTATGGACTATTAAAATGAATTGGGTTCTCTATACAGGCACATCTGTGTGTTTATATATAGGTGTGTTTTAGTAAAATGTATTGAGATATATATAAATTACAATATATTAGCATATTTTTGTATTTTAAATTAAAATTAGAGTGCTGAATTTATATTTATAACTCAAGAGACCTTAATTTAATTTTATTGTTATTAATAAATTTATATTTGTTTAAGTTATTCCAATTAATTTATTTAATTTTAAAATAGGTTTAAAATATTATATTTTATTTATATATTTCTTGACCACATTAACAGTTACAGAGTTCTTGCTCTCTGACCTGTATTCACAGCATAACATTCAGTTATATGGATTGGAGTGTATATTTAGAGTTATGTACATTCAGTTAATGATTTTCTGGATGGTGCAAAGGTTTATCCTTTAAAATCCATGCACTATTAGAAATTACATTCATATTTGGCCAGTACCTTAATGGTACTAAATGGCCAGAGCATTCATGATGATCAACATGTTTCTGTACCCAATCATTTTTTAATTATTATATTCTGATGAATGAGCGTTTAAGTTTGTGCATTCAAATTATTGTTTACATAATCTGCCCAAAGTTTGGTAAGGGATAAATAATTAGTCTGGTCTATAGTTTCAAATCCAATCACAAGTTTAACTATGGATTTTATTTTTTTGATCATTCATGATGATGAATGGTTATTATTCTTCTCTATAATTTTGGTGAACTTATATTTAGTCTTGGTTTTGCAGATCTCTCATGCTCAATCATTAAAGTCATATTCATCATGATCAGTCCTTTTATATCTAATATTATACTTTCTTTATTTGGGAATAATGATGGTTTCCCATCTCCTCATAATTCACTCCTAGTTTCTTCATACCATTGCAATATATATTTAAAACTTGGATAAAATATCTATTTTTTAATTAATGCTTGTATTTCTATTATCTACTTTAAAAATCTTTGATAAGATTTTCAAATATAGCTTTTTAATCAAAAATGCTTTTGGAGGAATTAAAATTGTTTTCAATCAAGAGAGAAAAGAAAAAACACAGTTTTTAAATTAGTGTTGTTGTCATCTCAGATAATTCTATAAAAGGACTAAGGTTGGCTTACAGTTTTTATAAGTATTGCCAGAAGAATCTGGTTTTTAGTTTTGAACAGTCTGGTTTAATTTTTTGAGAGACAGTGGCCTAATTGGCCAGCTGCAAAGTTGGTTATAATATTTTGTTGCAGATTGATGAAGTTTGCAGCAGTTGGTAATAGCTAGCTACAGAGCTGGTTGGCACATTTATACAGAGCTCCCATGAGATGTAGCTGAAGTCAAGGCAGGAGATCCATCATCAGCCTACAGTTCAATGGTGGAGTTTGAATTCACATAGAGGAAATGACCCACTTCTTTGTGTTGAAATCCATAGCCTTAAAAGTGTTCTGGAAAACAGTTTGCTGGTCTGAAGTTCATCAAACTCTAGACAGAAGGGAGCTCATGGTATGCCAACAAATTACTTGAATACTTTTCCCTGATGATGACAACAAGCCTGGGTTATATTTTTCTGATGAACCAAAAACCAAGCTTACCAAGAAAAAGCTTAAAGAAATTAGAATATGTATGCTTCTGTTTATCTGGACATGCAGGGAACCATGGATAAACATGTTGCATGTATATACAATGAGTTAATTATTTTAATATTCTTTGTTCTGAAATGACATTTTAAAATTTAAAGTTATATAATATAGAACAGTATTATATTAAGTTGTTTAATTAAATTCTATATTTTTTAAAAAAGAGTAATGCAAATAAATAACTGCTTGAATTTAAAAAATCCAAGAGTCAGAATTAACAGGTAGAGGATATTTTAAAATTTTTTAGAGAAGCGAATTTGATAATGCAATAATAATTTTGTTTGAATTAAAATCAAAAAGCAAATCTTTTACATTAATTTAAAAGCATTGATAATTAATTAATCAACAATCAAAAAGTGAGCTGTCATAAAATTGACTATACTTTTTTTAAAGAAAAAAAAGATAGTAAACTATTATGAAAGAATTAAACAACCTGATTTATATATTTTCAATAAAGAATAATTGTGAAAATAACTTTCAATAACTTTTATCATTGTGTCAAATTGAATATGTGGTTTAAATGATAGCATGCACATACATTTCTATGTACATGCATATTATGTTAATAGATATCTGTATCATTAAAATGTAATAAGTTAAAATTTTAATCATTCATTATTTTATGATGATTGAAATATAGCCATCAAATGTACTGCACTCAAATACACACATTTATGTAAAAATTAATGTAATTCTATTATTTTGATAAATTCAAATATATTATGTAAATAAATTAATATATCCCACTGATATGCATGTATATAATTAGTAAACCTAACATAGGTATTTGTATTATTAAAAATATAACTTAAAAGTTTAATCATGTATTATTGTAGGACAATTTAAATATGTTCAGAAATTACATGCATATATATATATATATATATATATATATATATATATATATATATATATATATGAATGTGTGTAAATGTGTGTGTGTGTGTCAATTGCATTGCAAATACCAATATTTGTCAAATAAAGCCTTATATGTAAAATTTTAATCATTTTTATTATTAAACATCAATTCAAACATGTTCATTTTATACCAAACCACATGTCTGTGTGCTAAATGGGTTTTAGGTAAACCTAATAGAACTTAAATGTAAACCACCATAATGTAATAATTTGAATATTGTAAATCACATATATGTAGATCACGATGTAATATTTTTTATTGTATGTTAATCAAAATCAGAAGACTTATATGTGTAGGTAATTCTAGAGACCTTAATTTTTTTATTGTTGTTAATAAACTTATTCAATTGTTAAAATTGTATTGCATCATTATCTCTTGGTCACCATAACAGTACTTGAGCTTGTGTTCTCTGAGCTAAATTCAAGTAAAATGGTCTATATATATATATGAATGGGGATGTTATATTTAATATATGGGCATCCAGATGATGATGATGATGATGATTCCTAGGTTGACATAAAGATGATGTTCTTTAAAATCCATACACTACATTTTTTGGTTTAATCTTACTAGAAATTAAGTTTATAATGACCAGTGCATTAGTGGCACTAAGTAGCCAGAGCATTGATGATGATCAGCATGTTTTAATGTCCCAGCATTATTGTTTACATTTTTTGATTATGTATTCTAATGGATGAGCACTTAGTTGGTATATTCAAGTTATGTTTAAATAATTGTCTAAGCTGTCAATGGCTCAATAGTTAGCCTGGTCTACAGAAGACCCACTTCCAATTCAGTCACCAGATTAACTGATGATTTATATTTTTTATTGTTTAAATCCAGTCACAAGATGGACTGTTGATTTTATTCTGATGTAGTTTGATTAATGAATCATTCATGATGATGAATGGTTATTTTGAGTATTACTTTATAATGCTGGTTGAATTTATAGTTAATCATAACTGACCTAACTGGACTGATCTCTCACAATGTGATCTCTCAGACATTTCTCTCTCATGCTCTCTTTAATATATAAAATTATTTATTTATATTTCATGATATTAAACGTTACTTTTATATTTTATCTCATTATTTAAATTAACATTATTTGAAATATCTTGAACTTGGGAGTGATGATGATTTGCCATCATCTCATTTCAAACCACTTCTTTACCATCACTCCATCTTTTCCATTACTCCCCTCACCCCATTACAATATATATATATGTGTGTGTGTGTGTGTGTGTGTGTAATTATTTTAAAATTGACAATTTGAAACAATAAAGTTGCTTTTATGAAAAATTGATTTGAAAAAAATTTTGCCAGAAAAAGTGTCTAAATTAAACTATGCTTGCTTATCATGACAGTAAATATCTTAAAATATGATCATGAAAAATAAAGGTAAAATAGAATTTGATATAGTTGGCCTAACATTAAAGAGTTCTTTATGTATTAAAACTTATGTAAAAATAACTACAGCATTGAATTTAAAATATGTGAAGACTGATTCATATAAAAGTAAAAATATCTTAGCTGCACAAATAACTCAAGATAGTATATAAAAAAAATTTTTGAATCAATCTTGAAGTGATGGATAATGAAATTGCTGTCACTGCAAAAGATATAAATGAAGTGAAAACTAGCATTAAAAACTGGACCATTTAAGCACATCTGAAATGAAGCAAACTAGATGAAATAAAATTGAAAAAATAGTATGCATGTTTCAATTATGAATCAACCATTAGAAATTATACATATGGATGTTGTGGAATTAGTGGAACCAACATCATAAGTTACATTTGTATTAGTTTTAAAAATTAACAGCAAATAAATACTAAATTTGATGCTTCCTAGTTGAATGGAATATCTGAAAAAATGCTGAATGAAGAAAAACATGAACTTATTGTTAACTTCAAATTATTAACATTATGTGGATCAAAAGATTGCAACATATAATACATATATAGTCAATCAAAATTTTGATGAATCTATCGATAAATAAACAGAGCAAAACTCTCCATACAGTATTGCCACTTGTGTCAAACAGAGTAATCAATGGATGCCAGAAGGCTTGTACATAAAATCCCTATATAATGCCTACTCATCCAATATCCCCAGACTAGTTTCTGGCTTGTGGCCTTCATCAGTGAGGAGCTTTGGATCTGAGAGCACTGGATCTAGATCTTAGGATCTAATGCAACCCTCTAGCAACCACCTTTTATCTCTACTTAACTACAAAACTATGAGAATGAAATTGAAAACACAAAAAATATTTTCAATCTAAGTAGGCATTAGATAGGGATTTTATGCACAAGCCTTCTGGCATCCATTGATTACTCTGTTTGGCACAGGTAGCAATACTGTATGGAGAGTTTTGCTCTGTTTATCAACAACTAATGTGCTAGTATAGGAAATGTGATCATGTGATGCTATCGATAAATACCAATAAAATTATGAACAAATAAACCTGATATATAAACAAGGCAAAAAAAACATCTATTTAAGTTATGATCTGAACTGTTATATACTATAAGATTATAAATCAAAAAAGGTAGTTTATTATGAGACATTAAGTGTAAAAAAGTTCTATTAAAAAATTCCAAAATTAATAGTGATGATTGTGAAACAATGAGAACAGAAGTTATTACTGAAGATATGGAGCATAAAAAAAATTAAACCTGAAGATAATGCTGAATGTGATTTTAAAAAAAACATTCAGATGCTAAAAGCAACAAAATATAGACAAATTTCATTAAAAGTTAACTATAATAATTTCTAAAGAGGCCATGACCAGTAGGAAAATTAATAAAAGTATATTTTTTAAAAAGAAATTAATTGATTGCTAATTGCGATCTTTATGGCAGATAAATTAAGTCAGTAGCATCAATGATAAACTAGAAGAATAACTAATAAGTTTGAAAACAAGTTTAAAATAAAGGGTGAAAGAATGCTTTGTTATTTACTAAAATGGAAATTTTCACTATCGTAGTAAAATAAAAATTATTCATAATGAATACATGAAATAACTATTTGAAAATTTTAACATTATCTCCAAAGATTCACTGAATCCTCTAAGTAAGACAAAATTAAAACTGAGTGGAGAATAATTAATGTATTTCTTTGTAGAAATCAATTAATTATATCTTTTAATCAAAACTTAAATAGATAATGATCATTCAATGAATGTAGCCAAAAGATACATTTAAAACCTGTAAAGAATAATATATTATTTTAAAGAAACATTAAAACAATTCTTATAATACTATAATATATTCTAACATAAATTATGCAAATGACACTGATATAGGAATACACCCATGGAATTTTTTTTTTCATTTATTGATAGAAAACATGAATAGCATTCAAAATGGCAACTCATCATTGTTTTGTCAGCAGTAAAAACACATACGCATCTAGAAAGATACCTGTAAAAAAATTATATTTATAAAATCTCTGATGCAAGATTTTATAAATATAGAAATAAAACCAATATTAAAAATTAATAAACTGAGTGTAATACAACTCATAGGAATTTTCTTTTTATAATAATTATCTTTTTTCTAAATACATAAATGATTTTTAATGTTTATTAGGTTTGAATTCTTTATCATATTCCACTTTAAATGTAGATATTATATTTAATTTTAATATAATATAATAATCAGAAAATAATAATAAATTATTTATAATACCTATATAAATATTAATAATAATTTTTATACATTAAAAACCTTTTTCAGAACATGGTTTGGTGCTCTTTTCAAATGTTAATCGTTAATAAACTATTTCAGACATAAAACCATCTAGTGTTCAATAATGGAATTAAAACAAACAATAGCAATATAAATCATTAAAATAAATCAAAACCCTCATATATAAATCCAGTAATTACAAAATTATTGACTATATCAAAACAATACAATAAATAAATTGCATGCATTTTTATATAGAATTATATAATATGTCATTTTATATCATTTTTCATTCACCTTTAATTAACCAATTGTTAACCAAATTTATAGAAGTCTCATAAATATTAACACAATTATTTAAATTATTTTTAGGTAATGGTATGAATACTGAACCCTACTGTTTGATGGTGCTCTTTTTCACCCAATGCACATCAATATACTGATTAACGGGCCATCTGTTTGTTTACATAATATTACAGTAAAAGATTTTGTTTTTTTTCCAACTGCTTTTTAATTTTTTTCATCATTGGCCCATCTGTTTGGTTTACATAATATTACAGTAAACCACCAAAGTTTTTTTTTATTTCAACCAGGGTTTCTTTTTCGATTTTTAATAAACAAATACTTTGTTTTTAGATGGTCTAAGGGTGTTGGTTTGTTTTTAAATTATCAACTAACAGTTCATCAGTTTCTTTGCATAATATTACTTACGGTAAACCAAAGTTTTTTTTCCCCTGGTTTTTTTAATTTTTTTTTGGTTTGTTTTTTTAAGAAACAAACACTTTGTTTTTAGATGGTGTTAGGGGTGTTAGTTTGCTTTTAAAATATCGATTAACGCTCTATTGGTTTGTTTACACAAAAATACAGTAACAAAGACTTTGTTGTTTTTAGATGATGGAGGGGGAGTTGGTTGTTTTTTGAACTTATCTTCTTCTTCTTTTTTTTGGTTGATGTTTTGATTTGCTGAAAGACTTCAACATTTTTGGTACTCTTAAATAAACAAACACTTAGTTTTTTAGAGGGTGGAGAGGAGAGGGGTTGTTTTGATTTTGAATTGTCATCTTTTTTTTTTTATTAATTTATTACAAGGCTTTTCTATTTCTTTGTTTCAAATCTTTACACTACAGAAAGCTATATTATATGATAGCAAAAAGTTCTTTAATTTTTGGGCCTTTAATTTTAAAAAAGACATAAACAGTTCGTTTTTAAAAAAACACTTTTTTAAGCCGGGGGGAGGTGGGGTGGGATGGCAGGGAAGGTTTGTTTTGGTTTTTAATTATCGAATTATGGATTTTCTTTTTGAATATTTTATTATGTTACCGCACAGTTCTTTATTATTATTTTATATATATATTTTTGGGTGGGGCCTTTTGAATAAACTCTTAAACACTTCTTTTTTATTTTGGTATAATAAAATATTACCTACTTTAAATAACTGTTAATGAAACTTATCAAATATTACCTGCCTACTTTCTAATCATGGGAACAACAACAAAAAACAACAGCTTCCCATAAAATAATTTATTGAATCAAAAATAAATGAAACTTTGGACAAGTTGTGAACCAAAACAAATAACAAAAAAAAACACCATTTTCGGGGGCATAAAAAAAGCCAAAAGTAACACACAAATAAAATAACAGGGAAGCCTCAAAGCTGTAAGAAAAGTAACATGCAAATAAAATAACAGGGAAGCTTCAAAGCTGTAAGTAACAGGAATTTGGAGCCCTTGAACCAACTTCCCTTACAGTTCTTGCCCGGATTCACGTATAAACAGGCATTTGCACTTGAAATTGAAAACACCTCTGCTGAAAAGAAGAATCTTTTCAAGTTGTGTGCAGTTCAAAAACATAAGGAAGTGTGTGTGATGACATGACAATTCTTAATATGGCATACTAATTCCACTATGCTTTCTAAAAAATTTCTGACAATGAATTTTTGCAGAGTTTCATCTCTTTCAAATATGGCCACCATTAAATCAGACTGTAGCAGAGTTCAATAGTGCTCACTTGATTAATACTGTCACAATGCAATGGGCAGAGTATTTTGTTATGTAATCATAGAATACACCACCTGTTATGGCTCAAAAAACATCTATTGTAGTGTCAGCTGTAAATTAAGACTGCTAAAATGGTATAGTGATGTGTATTTTGTGAAAAACGATGCCATCAAGCAGTGGGGTACAGTATTCATACCTATTTTTAATATAGTATGTTTCATTTATTTGCCTTCTTTTTGGTCTTTGGTGTAATTTAAATGTTTAATGCTTTATGTATGATCTATTCTATGCCTATATTTCAAGTAATGAATACATAATGCAGATTTATCATCTCTTTTATTAATTGCATTATTATTTTCTTTGGCTCTTACCATTAATTGTTTGCCAGTATGCCTGAAGTAAATCATTTTACAATTCCACATGTAATTTTATATACAATTCCTTTTTTATACTGTATATCATCTCTTAACTTATAATTACCTATTAATTGATTGAGATTTTTACTATTTGACCAGCTGATATTTATATTCTTCTCAATTTAATTTTTGTTATATCTTAATGTATTATATCCTAGGATAATATGAAAGTCTAATCCATTTCTTATTTGATTCATTATTAAGAAATGGATTAGACTTTCATATTATCCTAGGATATATAATACATTAAGATATAACAAACATTATATTGAGAAGAATATAAATATCAGCTGGTCAAATATAAAAATCTCAATCAATTAATAGGTAATTATAAGTTAAGAGATGATATATGGTACAAAAAATTACATGTGAAATTTGTAAAATGATTTACTTTGGGCATACTAGCAAACAATTAGAGGTAAGAGCCAAAGAACATAATAATGCAATTAATATAAGAGATGATAAATTTGCATTATAGATTCATTACTTGAAATATGGGCATAGAATAGATACTACAAAAAGTATTAAATATTTAAATTACATCAAAGATCTAAAAGGAAGATAAATATACGAAGCATACTATATTAAAAATAATTTGAATCATTGTATGAATATTTGTTAACAATTGGTTAATTAGAAATGAATGGAAAATGATATAAAATGACATATATATAATTGTAAAAAAATGCATATAATTTATTTATTGTATTATTAATACATTGCACAGGCTTAAACCTATAGTATTATAATTTATTCAATTATTTTGTAATTACTGGATTTATATATGAGGATTTTGATTTATTTTAATAATTTATATTATTAAACAAGGCAAAACTCTCTCCATGCTGCTAGTATAAGAGATGGTGATCGTGTAAAATTTATATTGTTATTGTTTGTTTTAATTCCATTATTGAACACTAGATGGTTTTATATCTGAAATAGTTCATTAATGTTAAGTAGATAATTAACATTTGAAAAGAATACCAAACCATAAACTGAAAAAGGCTTTTAATGTATAAAAAAAATATTATTGATATTTATACAGCTGAAGTAACTAAATTCTTATTATTATTTGATTATTATTTTATGGAAGAACAGCAAAAAGATTTTTATTCTTTTCCAATTTTGTTGAAGTATTTAATTTTATATTTAAACAGCATTTTATGCATTTAACAAGGAAGGATTACAGATTTATAAAGTGTTTAACTTGCTGAGCATGCTTTTGATGTTTATGGTCAGATTCATGGATGATATTTGAAGAGCAATATGGAACTTACATTAGCTGAAAATAGCGGGTTGTCAAAATCTATTTTAGGAGCATTAACATTGTTGCCATTCTTTTCCAATGTCTGCTATCATATGTTTAAAATATAAAAGTGAGCATTGATTGAAGGTTTTAGAAATAATTAATAACAGCTGAAATTATGCATAAAAATAACAAACATTTTGATGTTGGAAGAGGTTTTTACATCAAGTAACAAGTGTAAACTTTTGTTCTACTAATAATCACTTTAGTAAACATGTATTAGGCTATTTTTATCATTTAATAATATTAAATATTGAATGTCTTTAGTAAAATCAAACCTTGTTTAAATTTTTCAAATACATTCAAATATTAACGCTTATAATGCATGACTCGTCTAAAAACGAGAAGATTTGACATCACTCTAAATCGGCTACTTTTTATCCCACGTATACATATAATATGTTATTCGAAAGAAAATCAAAAGTTCTGTAAGATGGTGCCCTCTTCAGATTTATTTTACAAGTAAAAAATCAATAAAAATGACCATATATGTCAAACAAAACCAAAGCACCACCTCCTCACCAACTTTTCTTGAATCTTATTGGCTGTCCCACTTCTGTCAGAAAGGGAAATGGCTGCCAAAAAGTAAAAAATTACATTCGTTTTGATTTTTATTACGAAAATTATAAACGAATGTTTACAACATTTTAAACAATATTTGAATTGAATTACAAATTATTATTGATAAAATAATACTAAAAATCAAATTATTTTAGAAAAATAGTTAAGATATTACCAAGAATTATTTATTTATTGCTACATATTGATCGTAACGTTAAAGTAAAAAAAAAAGATTGCTGACGCAATCTTTTTTGGTTGGTTGAATAGCGGTTACTTTTATTTCACCGCAATTGAATATTTTTTAAATTATAAATCAAATTTTATTTTTGAAAAGACTTTCGTTTGTTTCATAATCTGACAATTCAGTAATATACTTTTTACAAATGAAACTAATGTATTTATATTATTAAAAGTGATCTATTTTAACAATAGATTTTGTTAAAGTTGTGAGTTGGCCAATTACAAGTTTTGATTTTTAACTCATTCGGCCAATTAAATAATAATCATTGAAAGGGTTAATAATAGCAGACATGTTAATATTTAATGCAATATTTCAAATAATATTATTTTCTTCTCTTTTATATATGTTGCTGTCCTGCCCAGTAACAGTACTAGCATAACAATCAAATCTAAACTTTTAGATTTGTAAATATTGAATTTAAAGTAATGCTCTAACCAAATGAGCTATTCTGCCAAAGGCAGCAGTCTGTATAAATTTTATATACTTATGTATGAGAGTACTCCTAATTTCTTTATAAAAAAGCTGCATCTTTGGAATACTATGTTAATGTGGGAAGATGTACATTGGTGAAACCAATTGTTTCATTGAAAAGTGATTAAAAGAGCACATACTGATGGTTAGATAAAATTAAGTAAACATATCTAAAATAGCAGACTATATATGTACCAATAAACATATGTTTGATTGGGAAAATACAAAAATATTAAATAGAGAGGAAAACATGAAAAAAAATAAAATTCAAAGAATCTTTTCACATGATAATGGCAAAAAAACCAATAAGTCAACTCAGTGTAATAATATATGGTGTCTGGAAGACTAATTTATCTAGCTCTTATAAAATAGAGAAATTGTGAGCACTTCCATAGGTAAATATATGAAATTTTTATTCCCTGTTGCTTTGGCAGAATACCTAAATTGGTTAGAGTATTAAGGCTAATTCAATATTCATGAATCTAAAAGTTCAAGTTCCATTCCTACACTAGTACTGCTACTGGTAGGACAGCAACAACTGAAGAAAAAAGAATATGCACTCAAAATGCTGTGTTATATACTAATCTTTGTGCTATTACTAACAGGTGAATGCAATTAGAAAATTTAAATAAAGTTTGAATTTTTTTAAATTAGATTATGTAAATAGTCCAAATTATAATTAATACTAAAACTCATCATCACAAATTTTCAGAAAATCTTTAGCAGACATATATCCAACTGCAACCAATAAGCTATGAATTTTGAGAGGGGGAGAGGATGTTCTTATTGTTTTTAAAGATATTTGTAATTTGATTTTTTTTTAAATTTAAAATAAAATAAAGGCAGCTTTATTTAATAAGTTTATTTTGAAGTTTATTTTTATTTAATAAGTTCTTGATAAATCTTAACAAAAATTAAGAGTTCTTTGTCATGTAATTAGCAAAACAAAGTCAAGAAAGAGGGATAGAAATTGTTATGTTGTAAACAGATCAGAATAAATAAAAATATCAAAAGTAAAAAAAAAAAGAACGGATCGGAGGAGAGTAACTGTAATTTTGTGTACAATATTCTTAGATATATTTAAATATTTATTTTCTGTTATTGAAATAACGTTTTTAATGAAAACCATATGCTAAATTTGTATTTGTTATTCCAACAAAAGCAACGCTAATACCTAATTATCTGAATCAACTTTTATTAAGTCTTACTGGTTGAATATTTAATAAAAGACTAATATTCTTTAGATACTGTTTGAACGTTAAATAATTTCATTCCTTATAAAAAAAAAAAATCAAGCATTTATTGGAGCAAATGGTACGTCCACACTATGATAATAATATCTCAGATTTTTCTGTCCTTACATCTATACATACATCAAAAAGTTGAATGGTCTTATGTTGCAATGTAGCATATTCGTCTTTCGTGCTCTCAAATTAAGTTCAAACCCAATCCAAGTAAATTTGAATATTTTTGATATTTCTTTTTCAGATAGTTATACCATAGCCAACCCTAGTATCCACTATTAATTGATAAATAAGTATTATATGTGAATATTCTTAGCCTGCAAGTACGCAAAAATAAAAAATTATTCAAATCCTCACCATCGAATGATTGTTGAACCAGGCAATTATTTCTCTTTAACTGTTTTTTTTTTTATGATAGGCTTTTGAAAAGATTTTTGTGCTGTGTGCGCGTGTCATTTAATTGGCTGTTTTAGTCTTATATGTAGTATATCAAAGGATTTAGAAATATTGTAGAGACTTATTATATATGCGTATGGGAGGTGATAATATGGACCAACTGATGAGTGTTAGTTCATCACGAAATACATATATTAGAGATCATTTGTCTTTTTCACCTGAATGTGGTCATGTGTATCAGTTATATAAGATGGAATGGATTGCTGTAGTTAACTTGAAAGTTAAGTTCAAATCCCTTCTAATTAAAATATGTATAGTAGATATATAAATGTAAACTGAAAACAAGAGAATGATAGATAAAAAAAACACTCAAATTTAATTGGACAAATATTAAATTATGCTAAATTAGTTTTTAAAAAAAACTATTTTTTGTGACAAAAAGTTTATTGCAAGAAAACAATTTTTTATTATTTTTTATTAACGTAGTTTTATAGTGTCTTAATAATTAAAGTTCATTTAAAGATGTTATTCAATCCTTTTTATAGTTTTTTTGTCATTCATCTTTCGTTTATTTTTATTTTTGTTGGTGTTATTGCTGTTGTTTTTTTCTTACATTTATGCTTTTTACAATGGAATCATTGAGTTAATAAATGTATATAAATTGGCAAGGGATCTTGGGAAATGATTATAAATAT
Source organism: Epiperipatus broadwayi (assembly GCA_028023455.1). Lineage (NCBI taxonomy): Eukaryota > Metazoa > Onychophora > Udeonychophora > Euonychophora > Peripatidae > Epiperipatus > Epiperipatus broadwayi. The sequence goes on along the minus strand of JAQFVV010012478.1, from coordinate 1,552,399 downwards.
TGAATGATAGTTCTGGATATATTTGGAATAACTCGTTCTGTATAAAAATAAAAAAAAAGAATTTATCGAAACTTTTTACTGAAAATCTATTCATTGTTTCATATTGGTGTATGAATGAATGAGTATATATTTATTTAAACAATATACTTTACACATTTATTAATTATGTTTTATATAAACCTAAACAGCCATAATTAGTCTACTGGCGAAGATCTCTATTCAAAAGTTAAATAGTGAAGATACTTTTTTTTTTAGTAATAAAAAATATTTTCCTCTTTATTATCTTTGTCTTTTTGTAAATATACAATAGGATTACCTTTGCATTATGTGGCAACACTTGATATCCTTCACTCACAATGGCAGTAAAATTTTCTAAAGGACATAATTGTCACAATTTGATAATTTGATATTTAGTGGCTTTTCACTGGAAAAGTTTTTCAGCAACATATGAATGAAATAAGTTTGATTTACCTCATGTAATTCAAGCATTAGAGTACTACCTATAGGTATTTTTGATTGTGAAAATTATCCAAAATAGTCAAAACAGGACCAATTATTCCATCATGGGTGGAATACATCCATAATTTTCTTCCTTCAAAAAACTTTTGATTCATTGTCCATTCCTTTATTTTGGTTGATAATATAAGATATCAAAAGTCCTCCAAGTAAAACTATTGTCACCATAAAATCATTTAAAAGTAAAAATAATGTCACATATTTCACCAGCAATTTTTAACACAGTTGCATTTACCCAAGATGGCTGCTTCATTTTATTTTTAAGAAAATTCTGATATTTTATATGCATCAATAAAATAACTGAGGGGTTTAATATCATATATATTGATGCCTGATTTTTGAAGTAGAAACTGAATAAACTCTTGTTTAGGTTTCAAAGCATTCTCTCATTCTTTCAGTTGAGATAATTCTTTGAGATGTTTTCTATGTTTTCTACATTTACTGGTTGTCAAATCTTCAAAGGTTGGGTACATTCCATCTAGAGTACCAAAAGCACTGGTTATTGTACAATCAGATTCACTGCTTCTTACATAAAATTTCTTCTGGAACATACTTTGAACTTAAAAAATTTGAATAAAAATTCCAAAGATACTTTCCATTCTTATACATTTGTTGTTTACCAAAATTAGAAAGATGTTGGAATCCATCTTCATAACTTTTAAGATGGTTTGGATCATTAGGATAAATACTTAATGCGGCCCTATGTCCATGCTGATAAATATGTTAGTTTCTTTACTCCGATATAAAAAGTTAGTTTAGTGAGTTACTTTTAGGTCATTTTAGCACAGTTGATATAGGGCTTTTATGATATTACTTTGTTTTACTCTCTAATTAAAAATATCAAGATATCCACTTACTAACTCATAATTGAATAATAATTAGAATTGATGTATATTGTCTGTCTAAAAAAAGTTTAAACAGGATTAGAAATTTTTGGCTATGTAATAAAAATAGAGAGATTTTTAAAGCAGACTTTAAATTCCAAGAAAAATATAATTTACTATATCAATATTTTTTCAAAAGAATATATATATATATATATATATATATATACACAGAAGAGAGAATAAAAAAGAATGGTATTGTTGATGTATGATCATTTTGCCAATTATTTTCTTCTTCATACTTTTAAATAGTTGTCAATTAATTATTTAAAGAATTGATAATATTAACAAAAATAGTGTATTAAATGATATGTGAATGTGGGCAGTCTTTTGTAAATTAGCATTTTTTTTAAAGATGATAAGTGTAAATGAAATGTATAAAAAAAATTTGAAATGTGAATAAGTGTGATGAATCAGTTTTTGTAGAATCTGCAGGAAGAATCTTGTCATTGGATACAATGCTGAAAATGAGGGATCAATTCAATTTGTCGAAAATCATTTACTGTAAAAAGTAATTGTGGTCTAACAATACAAGCAAATGAAAAAAAATAAAAATTGCCAAAACAAACTTTGACAAAACTTGTAGTCAAGATATAATTTTTGTTACTGAACATTAGATACAATTAAAATTAGAAATTAAAATAAGAATATGTTTGTTGGTCATTATGAGTCTAAAGAAAACAACCAATGAACTTTATAAACTCAATATTTTTATTTTAATTAAGCAGCAAAAAAAATATCCAGAAGCATATTTTATGATTTATTCATGCATACACTTATGAGTGACATTGAATAAAAACTGCAAGTGTTTTCAGTAATTTAGATGTAACTTAGAAAACAGAATTGTTTTTAGGAATCAGAAATTATTGTAAAGTTTTGGGTAGTTGGTGGTAAATCATTTGATCTGTGGATACAAATGAATGAATAATTTTTAAAAACTTTTGAAAAAAATGATGAATAAGATTTTTAAAATATGAAAAAAAAAATTTTTTAAAAAAAAGCAATAGTAATTGCAATAATAAAAAATGAAGGTAAGCTAAAACTGAAATGAATACAATTTTAAGAAGTATTGAGAAAAAAAACAAAGAAAAATTTTATGATATTAAAAATGGAAACAGACTTGGAAAAATGTAAGGTATTTTTTCAGAAGATTATTGAGATCAAAATGAAGTTTTAGCCATAAATAAGTTTTCTGGATTATAACTATAGTGGCAAAGATTGAGCAATGAAATGAAAATATAGAAAAAATATATACCAAAAGACAGCAACCAAGACACACTTGGTAAGATGTCTTCAACAGAAGAAACTAAAGTCAATTTAGTCTTCAAATCACTGTCAAAAAAAAAAAAAATCACTTGATTATTTGAAATAATGATTTACTAATTGTAATCTTATTTCCTCAATTCTATATTGATATAGTTTTCAAAATTGAAAATTAGCATTATTTCTAATATCTGTGTTTTGGATGTTCATTCACAATCTTACATATGAGAGCTACCATTGAGATTGTCTTTTAAAAATGAAGGTTTGTTGCAAATAATTAATCAACAGACTGGCCAAAAATACTTTCTGCTTTCTTATAAGGTGTAATATTGATTCACGATATAGGTTAATGTTGTTTCATTATGACTGGATATTATTTCTCTCTGTGCTATTTTTTCTATTTTCTAACATTTTTTTATCTTTCTGTCTTTAGTCACTTATGTTGTTATATTATAAAATTATCATAAGCTTCTTATGATGTCAGAGACCTCTCTGTATTCTGATTGTGCAATCATGTTTCATGCACTACAAATTTGGTTTTAATTTTTGTGTGTATACAAACTATTGTCAGTATTACAAAGCTACGTTTGTAAGCATATATCATTGTTTTAATAATGATATATATATATATATATAATTTATTTTACTGCAGTATTTACATCACTGGAAGTTATAAAAAGCTTAATAAAGCTATTGCTATGTCACTTCAAATGATCTATCCTATCAGGGCGTTATTATTATTTCCAATGCTCTCTAAATATTACTTTTATGATAAAGTTATTAAAAATAAATTTATTGCCTTCTGTAATGCTCTGCACTTCAACCTAGACCAATTTCTCATGAATCATCAAGGATGTAAGAAGAAAGTCTATAATATTTTTTGTCCTCAAATGCTTTTTATATGATATAAAAAAATTTGTAGTAAGTTTTTTTTTTTTGCCTTACCTCCTACATTCACTTCTACTCAATGTGCCTTCAACATTTTCTATCTCTAACAATGAAATTAACAATGTTTAAAGTTTTTTTATATGTATCTGGGTGTTTGTGCCTTTAAAGATAGTAATTTTTAAACTTTTTAATTCTTATAGATGAAAAAACTCAAAATTAGGCAGCAAATCGATCAAAGTGACCAAAAACATGTTTAAGACTTACTAATAAAATTTTAGTGGAAACACTTTAACTTTTTCGATGAAGATGAGAGGGGGGCAACTGTTCTTTTTTTGTTTCTGATTGTCAATTGTTCAGCATTATATATTAACTACATAAGTATATATATATAACATAAAATTGATATTTATATATTTTTTAATTTTCATTTCTAAATTAATAGAATCCAAAATAAATGAAAAAGATGTTTTTTCTTATCCTTTCTAGCATTTGCATTAGTTTACTTATCAAAGCGTAATAGGAAATTAATCTTTTTTTCCGTTAGGTTTTGCAAGAGCTTTACTGCGACTGAACTGTAAAAAAGTCAATAAAAAGATTCTTTTACGTTGCATAATGTTCACATCTAAAATTGATTAGTATTGATAAAATTGTTGATTAAAAAAAAGAAGACATTTATTCGATGATATTTGTACATTAACAGAAAAAAATATTTATATTATACTTTCCAAATCAACTATACATATTTTTGTACAGTTTGGCTCGTGTACTATATGTACAGCGTATATTATGTGTATTGCTTTTTATGTATAATGTATGCATGTGTTGCAGAACTGTTAAAACTAACATTTTAAAATAATTATCCATTTTCTTATATTAAGAAATGTTGTTGTTGTTGTTGTTATATGCAATCTTAAACTACTTCCATATATTATGTTAAAACCCACCAGGATGCATTGGCCAATTTGATTGCACTTAATAAAAATAATGATAATTAATGAATTTATTCAATTTATTTATAAAAATATAAACCAGTTTCTTTCCATTATAGTGTGGATAGTTGATGGATACTTGAAAGTCTGAGTTCAAATCCCCTATATTTACAATTAGGCTCCAGGTATGTGAAGAGTGCCTGTATTTTTTTTTTCTTAAGACATTTCAACATATTTCATTGACTGACATTTTATTTGTTAAATAAGCTGTATTAAATTTTTCTTCATAGTAACAAAAGGTTTGGAAATTGTGGGAAACATTGTCAGAGTTCATGCTAATAAGATACTTCTATGTTTTTAATGTTATTGCAAATTCCATCTTCACAATACTATATTAAATCATCTTTATCACTTACATGACTCATGATCAATTCAATATGATCTATTTGTAATAACTCTCAACATCTGGAAACAGTGTGTGATACAGCTATCAATTTTTAAATGCCTTAATATCATATTATTTTTTAATTGAGCAAGTGTCCATCTCAGTAATTTTTAAATATATCTTTATTTTGAAAAAATTAAATTAGTTTGAATTTAGTTCATATAATATAAATTTTATGCCTCCCTTTTTTGATTTAGTTGTATCTTATATTGTTTGTAGTTGAAACAGCTGTAAATTTTTTTCATCTTTTTCAAATGACTGCTTTTTTCTTATATTTTAATAAAACAAATATTATAAAACTTATTGCAACTAATGGCAACAATAATAAAAAGCAAATTTAATTCATTATAATAATTGATTATAAAAAAAAAACAATCTACTGAATCCAGTTAAATAAAAGTAATTATATTTTATCTTTGCAATTTTATGGCTATATTTTTTATATATCAATATAAATTGTAAATAATTCCTACAATAAAAAAATTAATTTGAAATATTTATATAAAACAAATACTCTTCTTAGTAGCATTATGAGATAGCACTTTTGGCTATGCATTGAAATAAATCCAAATACAACATTGTTGCTGATTGGTTCTCTGAATTATTATTAAATACAGTTATTGGAACCTAGGATTAACAAGTATTCTTTTTACAGCTAACTTCAACTAAAGTTATAAATTGACAAATCAATTCTGATGTCATATACTGGAGTAACATTATAAAGCATAAAAATCATACTCAAATTCTAAAATTTGTACCACTTATTTATATAATATTATTTAATACATGCTTTGTAAATAAATAAAATTATTTTTAAAACATGTTATTTTTCAGCAAAAAATAATATACAAAGTCAATTAACATTTTTTTTTTTCAGTTAAGCAACATATTCAATTTATTGTTTATAATATTTTTGAATCTGACTGCATGTAGGAGAAGCCTGACAAACTTAAAATTTATCGAAAAGACCTGAACTATTCAAATGATTACTTATTTAAGAACATGGTCATGTGGAGTAATTATGTTTTTAATGAATTAAATTAAAGCGATTTTAAAATAAATTCTAAAAAGAAAAAATTATAGATTTTAATTAACAATGTTGTCATGCAATTTAAAACTGATAAAAAAGAGCCTTTATTTATACAAAATAGAGATAGAAAGGAAGATCATTAAAACAAAAAAAGGAAAAGATATTTGATAGAAATGTAAATATCCACTTTTATATGAGTGTGAAAGTTGATAAATGATTCAGCACGAGATTTAAAAATTATACAACTCAGATGAGATTCAAGTAATAAGAGTAAGAGGAAATAGAGTATTATGGAAAAGAACATGCATAAATCTATTTCTCTGAGATCTATTTGTTGAATAATGCAGTGGGTAATGGATAGACCACATGCTATAGTGACATGAAATATTGATAATAAAAATCTAGCATTAAGATGTATCTAAAACAATGAAGAGATAAACTTTAGAAAAATAAATTTAGAAATAGAAAAAATCATGAATTGAAGTTAAAAAAATAAAAGAAAATAGATCTGAGTGGAGATCCTTTTTTGTGGCTTATTATTTACACTGGATGGCAATTCATGATTTAATAATAAAACTTTTAATAAGAAGATAAATGATATAACAGAGATTTTTCAAAAATAAATCAACTAATTTTATTTTATTAAAAGAACTAGATTCATAAGATTGGTTGTAAAGATTTATAACCATTTTCCCAAATTCACTTTGTGTGATATTATATATATATATAGTAATGGCAATAATTTCTATTCACAATTCTTTCAATACCAAATATAGTGATTAAATTAAATATAGCAAAACATTGTGTGATGATGGTCAAAATGGCATTAGTACTCTGAAATTATATTCTGCATAATTACTCCAAAAGCATTTTTTTTTCTTTTTTAAATTCCATTTAAATTAATCTTAGACATCACTTTCTTTATAGAAAGAGCACTTCTGAATGCTTTCTTATCTCTGATCATCATCATTTAAAGTACTTTCATTATTCCAGCAGTTCAAAGAGCAAAATAACTAAATTTGATCAAATAACCTAATTTACTTACATGAATTATAAAATAAATAAAATTATTGTTAATATATTCATAACTACCATAAAATCATAAAATAAATAAAATACAAAATATTAAAATTAACAAAATTATAAATATTAAATTTAAAAATAATTATGAATATACAAAAATCCTTATTAATATAATTTTAAGACATTACATTTGAATATAAAATAAAAAATTTATCCTTACAATAAAATGTTTTTATCATGGTTTTTTGTTGATGATGTAAGCCTATCTTCTATATTTTACACACATCTTTGACAATAGTTTTTATAAATTCAGTTTTTATTTCAATTAACATCTTTGCATATCAATGATGGTAGACAATGAAAATGTGTCCTACTATAGGAAAATACATTCTAGAACTTATGGCAGAGTCCCCTTCTTTTCTTATGGCATGGTTTTCTTCTTATAAAGAGGAAAAATTGTATCATATGCACTATTACTGCTCAAGTCTAAATAAAAGTACATAATTCCAAGTCTTTGGCTGATGTACCTTGAGTTGTTTAGCTACTCATGAAAAATAAGCTTCTGATAGCAAATATTATCATAATTATTAAAGTTGAATGTAATATTAAAAAATACATTTTAAAACAGTCAGCAACATAAAGCTATTTGAAGCTATTCGGTAGAAAAATATTTTAACTTAGCAATTTTCATTTTAATTACGGATTAAGTTACAACAGTTACTGTGTGAAACTTACTTTTTGGTATGTTATAGTCCTTAATTGTTTCTTCTTTCTTGATAGAAACAATTGCTCTATTTCTCTAGCGACATTTCTCCCTCTGTTTTCTTTATAGTTTTTCAAACCTATTTATACTATTTGCCCCAAAGCAAGAACACCATATTTTATCATCCTAAGTTTTTAATGGTATTTATTTTTGTTATCTTGATAAATATGTTTATAGCACTGAACAAACTAATTAACTCTGTATTAATTTTTTATATTGGAATATTTTTTTAAAAGACCTTTTATCTCAAATTCAAATATCAGATTTAACTTTGCAGAACTTTTTTTTCACATTCAGATAGTTATTTTTTAAATAATTATAAAATAGTTTTTTTTATTTATTTATCCTCATTGGAAAGAAAGAGAAAGAAAAGGGAGAAAAAGAGAAAAAAAATTATGACTGACCTTTTAAATCTATACTCTATCTTTTTTAATTTTAATGCTTTATAATTTTTAATAAAATATTTGAATTTAGCTTCAAATTTATCATAAGAAAAAGGCAACTTATTTTATGAAGTCTCTTTGAGAAGGCAAATTTGAAAGGTCATAAAATATGGTACATTTTTTTCTTTTTTTTTTAAATCGCGTCTATGTAAAAAAAAACTTAAATTAATATTTTAAATACAAGTATATTTTATATACTTGGAGTCTATATTTAATATAAGGGATATGAACACAAACCTTCAAAATCTCTTCAGCCATCCACTCTATCTCATACAACCGATACATATAGCCACACACATGTGAAAAAGATAAATGATCTCCATTATAAAGATTTCATAATAAACCAGCAGTTATCATGTTGGTCCAGATCATCATTTCTCAGACATATGTATATAATCAGTGCTCGGTTTATATTAAGACAGCAAATCTTGACACTTTAATGGACAGGCTTCAATCTTCTCTATTACAAAATATTTCATGGCTTTATTAAATCTATAAACCAATTTTTTTATTAATTTCTTAGACTAATATAATTTATATATATATATATTGTAACAAAATAAATGATCGTTCAAATAATTATTACCTAAGTAAAGGAGTCCAAATATCAAAAATTGTAGTATAGGTTCAAAATATAACACTATCAAGAATTATAAGCAAATTATTATAACTCAGGTATATGAAATCACGTGAAGTGAGTACACTAGTAATTCAATAAAATATAACTCAGGTATACAGGCAGTAGGTTTTATCCACTTTCATTTCTTGGTTTGATGTTAAGTGCATGTTTAAACAAATACTAAGTGAATATGGTCTAGCAGGGCGCCACTAGATTATCTGAATCTAGACACGGTTATATCTAATAACCTTTTACATGTACCGGGTTTGAATCCCTTTTTGGTACTTTATTTCAATAAAAAATGAGAGATTTTGCTTTTTGAGCCATATCACTATACGCACTAATATTTAGGTAAAAGTAAAACATCTTTAAACCAAAGTGGAGTTCATTGAACATAAATCATTTCTCAGATCTTAACATAACAAATGTGTTTCAATATTTTTATAAGTTCACTAGCTCAGATTATATATAACTAATTTAGGATGGCAATTCACTCATCCTTGCATGAAATAGATGATGGGATGTGGTTATAATAATACTAAGAAAAAAATCACTAAATATTATGAAATCAATATTTATTTATGGCCTTTAAACAGTTAAACAGCTCATTAATTAAAATGTTGATGACGATGATGATGATGATAATAATAACAATAATGACAAGGGTTTCAACTACAGCTCTAGGACTAAGCCTAAACATAAAACTAATTTTTATAAAGAAATTCATAATTATTGCTTAATTTTAGCATATTTACTTATATCTTAAATAACTAATATTCAACCATTGATGATGATGAATAATCACACTTAACCAAGACTACACTTAATGAAATATATACGCCTCGTTTAATAAAACAAACTAATATTTATTACTACATTTCTAACATATACATAAAAATTTCTAGATAATATGAAAACTGACATGAATAATAATAATAATAATTGGTTATATAACAATCCTCAGATTAATTTTAAGTTCTTCCCCCTTTCCCTTCAAATGTATTTTGTATTAAGTTGGACGTCACATTGACCATGAAAAGTATTTCAAGACAAAAAATATTATCTGCTCATTAACACACATACTTTAAAATCCAACATGTAAATAGAATGTAAAAAAAAAATGTTAGTAGAATTGAAAGAGCAAGTTTTAGAAAAGAGTTTTAAATTATTTTCTCCCCCCTCTCTTCTACCTCTGAAATGCTATACTTAACTTGAAACAAAATAATCTAATATTCTAATACTACTCATTATTTCACATTCACTCCCAATTATACACATATAAAAATACCATTATGTATGTGCGTGTTTTATCCCATGATAACAAAATATTATTTAAAACCAAAATAATAATATATTAGTTAAAACTAAAATCATAATACCATAAAAAAAAATTGTTTTACACATTAATATTTTTCATAACTGTAAAATTAATAAACAAATAATTTTCATACATTCAAGATAATTTATGAAGCTCAAAGTTATTATTAGTAAGACATTCTTGTTTTTAATTGATCTGAATAGTCTTTAAAAGTTCTTTAAATAAAATATACCACTTTATTGCTAAAATGTTTATTAAGACTGATATCATAAAGAAAATAGATATAAAAAGTCATATTACCGATCTTTTGTTTGTGGCAAATTTCCAAGGGTTCAAACTTGTCTTGTATATTGTCTATAGTTCTGCAGCTACTATTTCCATTTTATGTGGGAACAATCTCTTTCTTGAGGTGTATAACTATTTGATGATGATGACTCTATTGAGGTTATTTGCTTTAGTGGATAATTTGGAAATCATTATATTAATTTTTCTTCTCTTCCTGTCAAGCATGTGGATGAAATACAGCAGTTGTTTTCCCATTTGTAAATTTTCTTGAGTTTAAAATCAGTTGTTGTAACAATTAATTGGACTTGATGATTAATATTTATCAGTAGATTAATTCATCTTCTTTGAATGCAGGTGAATGCTTTCTTCCTTCTATTAAAAACATCTTATTTCTCTGGTCAGTTGAAAGGTGTAGAATATTATTTTAGACACATCTTTTCTTTCCTATGTGATGTGCAGCTTCCCCAGATGGTCCAGCAAATGGGACATACATATAATTTTTCTAGCCTGCCATTTCTTATATTTTTAACATTCAATTTGATAGTTTAATAATCTGAATCATTAACAATCATCCTAATAATAACTCAAGATAGCTTTTTATATCCAATTTTTAGCTACCTTAACCAATCAGAGATAGCATCACTTGCTATTTTTGGACAAATTTGTTTTAATTAGATCTGTAATTTATTTTCAACTAAATTATTTTTCAACTGAAAAGTTTAATCCTTTTTCAAGACACTTTTGTTTAAAAAAAAAATAGACTCAATCCTTATTTCCTTTCTTTTCTTTTTCTTTTTTCTTTTAACATCCAGGTAACACTTCAAATCTTTGAGCTTCCTTCTTTAGATCTTGAGATAAGACAATTTCAAAATTAGAGCTCTGACTCATTATAAGCTTCCAAAGTGAAAAACAATTATTTACAAAAAAAAAATTTGCTACAAAGATTGATATCTGATTAAACAGATTTCCTCTTTTAACAAAAAAAATTGTACAAAAAAAATAATTTGACAGATTTAATACTTCCTTTTCTTTCAATATTTAGGAAATGTAAATTTTTGTATGTAATGTACACACATCCTTCATTCTTTCAAATCATTCATAAACTAACATTAAATACTATAATTGCTAGCTTAGTAATTATAACCCAATTATTTAATTAAATCTGTAACTTTTAAATCCCACTTATAATTAAAGAAAAGCAAAATAAAGCATAGAATAAAATATTAGAATTGATCAAGCATAGGTTAGTTTTAAAGAAAGTTAAAATGTTTAATATTTGAAATATAAAACAATTAAATAATTTACACATACATTGCCTATATGTATGCATTATAACTTTGCTTTTTAAAGAAAAATTAAATATTAAATAGTTTAAATGTGTGTATTACCTTTCTATCAACACACAAACAAATAAAGCATATAATTGTTGACCCATTCTCTGTCTAAAGTGTTTAAGAACTGGACCTTGTAGGGTTTAAACTTGGATGCCCTACAGCTTCTTTTATGGTTATATAAAATTGTGATGATGATTTTTGGTTTACCTTTTCTACATGCACATTACTATAAATTTAGCTAGTGACTAAATTGTAATGGCACAATATATATCTTACATGCTCACAATTATGGCAATTTGGAAAGTTTACAAATCAATTCATGATATTATTTTATTAAGCTATCTTTAATAATTTGGTAACAATGCAGCTTTTGTAATACAAATGATTCTAATTGCAGTCTATTTGCACTGTTGCACTATATATATATACACACACAAGATATACATATATATATATATATATATATATACACACAAGATGAACAATGGAAAAGTGATTTCATTTACATGTTACATTATTATCATATAATAAGGTGTTAGTGTGTATTTTTATTGTAGTAGCATTTAAAAACAATTGTTTTTTATTGTTATATATATATATATATTCATAATGTTTATTGCAAGCTATAAAAAAAAAAGTAATTTCTTTACTTTGTTAATAAAAGCCAATATGCTTGATCACTATAAGAACAACAAAAATAATTAGTTCTATTATAAAATTAAGCTAATACAGTTAGTAATGTATATATAGAGAGGTGGGTATTTAAATGTAAATTAACCCTTTTCCCGCGCTCGACGAGACTCCTCGTCGACATCTAAAATCACTCTAACTCAGTTCGTTTTTATACGATAAAATTCGTTAAATACGTATTGAATTCGTTTTTAAAAGTTCTGTACGATGGTGACATCTTCCGATTTATTTTAGAAGTAAAAAATAAAAAAAAATGCATTTAAACCTAAACAAAGAAGGAACATTATTTGTGATTGGTTCTTAGCATGCTCTCAGCCGAAAAAGACATTCTGATTGGCTGGAAAGAACAAAGAAACTGCCTGATCAAAGAAAATAAAGAAAAATGCTGAGATTTTCATTTCGAATACGATTTAAATTATTATTAAATAATATTTATGGAAATTAAACATAATTTTCAGAGAGAATAATAAAAAAACAAAATTATTTTCGAAAAATATTGAAGATTTAAGTAAATATATTGAAGATGTAGTAAAAAGAAATATTTACTTTTCTATAACGTAAAAGTCGATCTTTTTGTTTACATTATAACTTTTATGTTGCCGATATAGAATATCTTAGAATAAATAAATAGCAATTTATTTTTGAAAGAACTTTCGTTTTCTTCATGACCTGAAAAATTAATTATATACTTTTTATAAACGTATCTGAGTTGAATTTAATATTATAGGCGAATATGTTTTAACAATAGACTTTGTCTTCAGTTTGTGAGTTGGCCAATTAAAAGATTTGATTTTTATCTGATACAACCAATGATAAAATTAGCGGTTTAAGGGTTAACCAATAGCTAAGTATGTAGGTAAATATCGTCACTCAATATAACCTTGACATATTGTATAGTTTTGAATGGTCCTAATTTTACATAATAAAATATCAGTAATTGCATATCTATAAGAATATTTCTAAAAGTAATACAACTTTATGTTTAAAATTGTATGGTTTTGACCAACACCAGGATTAGTCACTATCATATTCAAATTTCTTTAAACAAGGCTCTCTATTTGATACACCAAAATGCTTAACCCTGTCAACCATAGAAAGATGTGGTCATGGTCATATGACATTCTTTTAGATGCTATATTATCAATATTTTATTGCCTCACTCATTACCATCAATATCTTAAATATCATGGCAAGTAGATGTTTTATTGAGTCATACAAAAATTATTATAAACATATTATAAAATATTTTACATCATTCTAAGTTTGTCATTCATTATTTGGGTATCATAGTATCCTATTGCTATAATACTTTAGTATTATATCAACAAATCATACTAATGTTAATCTGGTAAGTATATAAATAAATTATACATTAAATTAACTTTTAAATTAACCATCCAATAAGCTCGCATATAATACACTTATCAAAGTTGACCTCACATTGTATTTTAATACTCAGTATATTCACAAACCTTAAAATTATCACATATGAAGAGTAAATTAGTGTCAATTTATAATGTTATGGTAATATTGATAAGTTTTGTCTAAGTTTACTGGCTGGTTTGTTTGTTTGATGATTATATAGTTATTAGTTTAGTTTAGCACATTTGATTTATTATACAGTGGATTATTAATTAATATTAATGAATGTTGAAGGTGATAATTTATGGTTGATTTCAACCATACTTTAAGAAATTTTACTATAACATTTAAAATCTTGATATTAGAGAAGACTACATCATAATTATTTTTTGCATTAATATCTAAATAGTCTACAGTTTTGTATATATTAAGAAAAGATTTTGTAGATTACATTGGGTTACTACCAAATGGTTGTGTAGTTATCTGAGAAGAGGCATTTACAAGCCTTAAAACAATCATCCTGAAAATTATTAGTAGTTGTTTTGATATATCAAAAATAATTTTATTGGCTAGTTAATTTAAAACTTTATTTGATTAGTAATTTAGTTACTATATGTATGACTTTTCATACATATTGACTAGCAATAGTTAATATTCTAACAGCTTTTATGATGCCTCCTATAATATGATATATACTGTAACAATATAAATGGGACAGGTTATAGTATGATGCCCAAATGTATTTAAACTAATATTACTTGAAATATTATATCAATGAATTCTTATTTATTTATATCCCTTAATTACTTGAAATGAATAAGATTTAAAACTTTTAATTTTGTAATAATAATAATAATAATTTATTTACATCAAGTATTCATAAATGAGTTGCTAAAACATCAGTGAATAAATTCAATATGTGATAATTATCTGATTGTTAAAACTCATTGTGATGTTAAACAATAGTCATAAATTGATTACCAGAAGAAAATCTATATTTACATTCATTTATTAAGTTTTCAAAATTTATAAAGTTTTATAACTTATTCGGTTTTGAGATTATAACAATATAAAATCTAATTAAGTTATTCAAAATATTAAATTATTGATTAATTGCAATTTTTAATAATTGTACTGATTTTTTTTGGTCACATGTAAATTTAAAACATTTATTCATAACTAAACACATACATTTACACATTAAATATCCTTTTAAATAAACAACTAATTAAATTTGATATGGAATTGAAAAGTTGATGAAGTGAAGACATGCATAATATCCATAACACACCTGTGTATTTTAAAATCCAATGTCTGCTGGGTTATCACACATCTGTGGAACCACTAAACACCACACAATCACCATCTCATACTAGCACATAATTGTTGTAAACAAAGGCAAAACTCTCCATACAGTAGTGCCTTCCTGTGCCAACCAGAGTAATCAATGGATGCCAGAAGGCTTGTGCATAAAATCCCTATCTAGTGTCTACTCATCCAATATCCCCAGACTAGTTTCTGGCTTTGTTTACAACAATTATGTGCTAGTATGAGATGGTGATTGTTTGGTGTTTAGTGGTTTAACACCAATCCTGCCTAATGGGATAGTGGTGGCTATGGTTGTTTAAGAGCCAAAGACACCAAAATGTATGGGTGCTGAATTGAGTTCAGACCCATATGACTATATAGGCTATTGATCTTAGATTGAAAATATTTTTGTGTTTTCAATTTCATTCTCATAGTTTTGTAGTAAAGTAGAGTTAAAAGGTGGCTGCTGGAGGGTTGTATTAAATCCTAAGATGTAGGTGCAGTGTTCTCAGATCCAAGGCTCCTCACTGATGATGGCCACAAGCCAGAAACTAGTCTGTGGATATTGGATGAGTAGGCACTAGATAGGGATTTTATGCACAAGTCTTCTGACATCCATTGATTACTCTAGTTGGCACAGGATGGCACTACTGTATGGAGAGTTTTGCCTTTGTTTACAACAATTATGTGCTAGTATGAGATGGTGATCGTGTGGTGTTTAGTGGTTTAACACCAATCCTGTCTAATGGGATAGTGGTGGCTATGGTTGTTTAAAAGCCACAGATGCCAAAATGTATGGGTGCTGAATTGAGTTCAGACCCATCTATGACTATATAGGCTACTGAGCTTAGATTGAAAATATTTTTGTGTTTTAAATTTCATTCTTATAGTTTTGTAGTAAAGTAGAGTTAAAAGGTGACTGCTGGAGGGTTGCATTAGATCTTAAGATCTAGGTGCAGTGCTTTCAGATCCAAGGCTCCTCACTGATGATGGCCACAAGCCAGAAATTAGTCTGGGGATATTGGATGAGTAGGCACTAGATAGGGATTTTATGCACAAGCCTTCTGGCATCCATTGATTACTCTGATTGGCACAGGATGGCACTACAGTATGGAGAGTTTTGCCTTTGTTTACATCTATGGAAGATTAATGATTCCAACACTGCTTAAAATTATTTTGTAGTAAATAAGTAATATAATATTGTTCATTAGTATTTACTGTTTTAATCATATTTAGCTGTTTTTCATAACACAGTGTTCTATAATTTAGGTCTTTTAGCAACATATATATAATATTCGGAGCTACTAAACATTTCTTTTTAGATATTCCAATTTTGTCATATATTATTTCTAAAATAATAATAATAATAATAATAATAATAATAATAATAATAATAATAATAATAATAATAATAATAATAATAATAATAATAATAATAATAATAATAATAATAATAATAATAATAATAATAATAATAATAATAATAATAATAATAATAATAAAATAATATTAATAATAATAATAATAATAATAATAATAATAATACAATATATGATCCGCAAGTATTGGGACATGTGTAAACACTACACCAGATTTTTAGAGATTTTGATAATGTAAGAAAACAATAGTAATATATATATATATGTATATCCTGTAGATGTAGTAATAAAAGTATGAGAAATCAAAATTTAATTTTCTACAATAGAAAATTTATCCAATTTTAATTGCTAGTATGATTTTAGTTTTCTTGACAACATTATCACCATTATCCATAAGCTTTCATATCCTATTTCTGATGAACATATATATATATTATTCAAATTTAAATGTGTATACTTGTAATTTCCATTAAAAGTAAATAAACTTTTACAGTGCATTATTAATTGCAATTCAATTGTTATAGAGCCTTAATTTAAATGTAGACTTGCCCTTCAAAATAGATATTAACTTTCTCTTTAGCTATTCCTGTTAGGTTTCTCTTCAACATATAAGTTCTTAAATAAATACCTCTCTCCTTGTTCTTTATAACAAAAAAAATTGTTGTCATTACAAAACTTTTCCTTTTGGAAATAAGCAATATCTATACATAAAAAAAATCCCCTGCTAAAAGAATAAAGGTCTTTCTCTTTTAATGACTTGTTTGTTGTCTCTTTGATTTTCTAGTGATGCAAAGGATTCACTGTGGTTATACATATGATTTACTGGAAGCATTGCTTTATAAAATTTACTAAGCAACTGTTGTTACACTTAAATTCGTTTTAATGTTATTTACAAGTAAAACATACAAAACAAATTTATACACATTTAAGTGTAATGTATTATTTATTTATTAGGTCTTATTGAAATATGTATGTGCAAAAAAGTATGATTTTATAAAATAGATTTAAATTATGTCTTTATTCTTGAAAGTGAAATGTCATTTTAATTGCAGTGAAACATATTTTCTTTAAAATTGAGTGATGTTTTGGAAATGAAAATGTTCCTTTAAAATAATAAAATCATTCTAAATCATTATTATCTTCTATATTTCTATTTACAACTATTAAAAAATATATTGTCATCATATAGTGAGATGAAGATTAAGAAGGGCATCAATTAGACATTTCAATAATCAAAAATCCTATTTAAAAAATATTCATAGTATATATCTATGGCTAATGGCACAATACATATAAATAAAAAACATGTCATTGCATCATTTTAACAAAACATATTTAATAAAGTGCATCATAGTTACATCATAATAAAAATATTTTCTACACTATGACTATATGTATAGTCTTTCTTTTGTACAAATGTATATGTGTGTATGTTATCTATATATATAAATTTATATTTTTTAAAAATTATTTCCCTCTAGAAAGTCTATAGAATATAGATTAAACACTTGAAATATTTTATTATGTATTTTAATACAATTTATTAAACAATTCAGATATAAAATATTTTTGATATTGATTAATATTATGTTAAAATTATATTTAAAAAATGAAATATATATATATAAGAATATCAAAATATTTAATTCAAACTGAGCAGAATATAAAATTTTTAAAATCTGGGAATTCTAAAATTAAACAATTTTTTAATTAATAAAAGTCCAATTTTTTGGGGTTTGTATATGGATACGAAAGTTGAATCCTCTTCAAAAAGACAGAACAAATTAATTTCTTTTGAAGTTTGGGGTGAGAGAATTTATTGCATGTTCCATGAAGTGGTAGTAGAGTTAAGTTTTTAATATTAAATAAGATAAAAATGAAATGAATGCAAAGATAGTTAAACAAAAGTTCTTATAATTTGATTACTATTATGCCAGTAGTATTAAATATTGAATATCTTTAGAAAAATTCAACTTTATTTAAACTTTCCAAATATATTCAGGTTAGTGAATAACACAATGTTTTGGGTAGTAATATTCTTTTTTTCCTCACGCATTGCTGATCTGACCAGAGACAATAGTAACATAAGAATCAAACCTGAATCTTTATATTCTTGAATACTAAATTTAAAATAACACTCTAATCCACTGAGCTATTTCTGTCAAAGACAACAATCAATATAAATTTAATATCCTGATTTTTCCACTTTTCTCTAAAAGTAAGAATAAGTTGTGCTTCTAAACATTATATATTATCATACTAAATTGACTTGTGTAAATATTTGCCATTATTATGTGAGCACCTTCTTTGAATTTTCTTTTTGTATTTTTCCCTCTTTATCCAATATTTTTGCATTTTTCCAGTTCAACATGTGTTCATTGTGGTATGATGGAAATAGTGCAACATATAATTACTATAAAATGCCACCATTCCAACATTTCAAGAAAACAATAGATCATAATGCATTGCAAAGTTATGAGAAAAAAGAAAAACATTATCAGTGTAAAATATCAATAATGTACTTAAAATAGTAATTTTATGTTGAACTATGTCCATTATCTAATATTAAAGAGTGACTTTTTAAAAAAAAAAAATTTTAACTTTTTTTACATTTCCCAATTACATTCAACTCTTTGTTATAACACATAGGTTAATATAAACAAAATGTTTTGAGTGGTAATAATCTCCTCTCTTCTTCCAACATTGCTGGAATGATCAGTAGCAATACTAACATGGGAATAGAACCTGGACTTTTAGATTTTTGGTTAGCATGGGAATTAAATCTGATCTTTAAGATTTTTGGATATTGCATTTTAAAGTAATGCTCTTATCAGAATTTCAATATCCAAAAATCTAACAGTCAAGGTTCTATTCCTGTACAAGTACTGTCACTGGTCTATGTGCTATAACTAATATAATTGGAAAATTTACTTTTCAGTGTTAACATTTTCTAAAGACATTCAATATATAATATTAGTTTATGGAAGTAGTCCAACATATTAATACAATTAAAATGCCATTATCACAAATCTTCAGGCATGTGTTTGAAATGTTTTATGGTTGGAAATTAAAATAAATAAAGATGAAACGCCTTTAAAACATTAAGTAATGATATTAAAGAATGGTGTGAGATGTCCGCAATTATTCACTATTCTTGTAAGAGACTATAAAATTAAAATAATATTTGATGGCAAAAAAAAATCATTATATATCTATTATGTTAAGTTTGAGTTTGTAGTTCCTGATAACTAATTGCATTCAAAGAAAGTATAAATTCTGATATATATATATATGTATAAAAAAATATATAAAGTCAAAAATAATTTGACAAAACATTATGATGATGATGATGATAGTGGGTGATGATAAGAGTTAATAAAGAGACTGAAAAATATAATTTTATAAATTAATAAAAATTAGAATAAACTGTTGTCACTTTTTAAAATTAATAATGTATTTAATCAAAAGCACTGGAAGTTGTAAATGTCTTTTTCTCTTTACTTTGACCTCATAGAGATGTTTTAGATGTAAAGATAGCCAAATGATTCCGTTATCTTTCACTAACGAAGAATACTATATATTTCATCTTAATGAATAATAACACGTCTGCCTCTTAGCTAGCTTCATTTAAAAAAAAAAAACTTTTGTGCACTCTTTCATTACTCAAATTCACATCTTTTAAATTTTACGATTATTTTTATTACGATTATTTATACTTGGTATTAGCCAGGAAAAAGTAATGAAAGCTTTTAATGATTTTACAAACTTATAAAAAGAATTTATAAACCAAAGTTAAAATAGAAAGTGTATTTTAGATTTATTGATGGCATAATAAACAAAAAAGTAATAACATTTTAAAGTGATGTTGATAGCTCTAATAAAATACTCTTAGATCTTTTCGTAATAAAATCGTCTTTCTATTATAATGTGTGTATCTTGAAAAAAAAAAACCGTTCTTTAGTAGAGAATAAACTTACTTTTTATATAATGAAAATTCTATGCCTTTTCATATGTATTTCTGCATAAATTTTATATTCCAATTGCACAATTATTTGATGCAAAAAAGAGTAATGCAAAAAGGCAAACTACCAGACGAATGCTAAATTAGATTTGATCTGAACCTTCTCCTACAAAAATTATTTGGATATGGTAAATCATTGTAGAAAAATAACAGATATGATTATCAGAAGTTGACACCAACTTGATGACACATAATAATTGATATAATGGAACTTTTTGAATTAATAATTAGTGCATTAGATCCACATCTGTAATTTGGTATTTGAAATTCTGAATATCGGAAAATTTTCAAATAATTGAAAATCTAAAACAAGAGCTCGATTTTTTTATGGTAGCTATATTTTATACAATCTTTTATTAGAAATGAGGTAGTGAGTATTTAATTATTTTCATTTGGAGGATTTAAATCTGAACACTCTCTAGTAAACAATGTTTTTTCCCCCAATATTTCCAACATTTGGGATTTGTATTACTTAAAACATTTATATCTAATTAATGTATGAAATCTTCCTTGATTTTCAGTAACTTTTTGCTTAAATTTTAAAAGAATAATAATTTAAGAAACTGATATGAATCAAATAACTAAAACAGCAAATGCATTTATGGGGCAATAAAGGTTTGTTTTGATTTACTTTTTTTTTTTTTCTAATTCACTTTTACGGGCCTTCGAATCACTTTTTTTTTTTTTTTTTTTAAATTGAATAATTTGTTGTTTAGAAAGTCCTAAAACATTTGAGCATCAGAAGTGACAGAACTAAGTTTCCTGAATCTTTAGTTCTTAAGTCTATCTCTCTGCCATTGCAGTAAACCACACAGGGCTAAGGGCACTTATTTTTAAATAACAATGCTGTTAAATAAGTTATATCCTATTAAATTTCATATGTACTTAAATTAAATATAAAAAAATAAATGTTTTAAAAATGCTTTTAATTTTTAAAAAATATATGCTGTTTAATAATTCATAAAAGCAAAATAACGATGATGTGTGTGAATAAAACATTAATGCACTTCATTACTTTAGAACAAAAATGAAATCCAGGTGATACATATATATATATAAAACATTGATCATCTCAAAACTATTGCATGAATATATGTTTTCAAATTCTCACATGCAACACAAATTTTACAATACAAATGCATTTTTATTTAAAATATTAAATTATTTACAATAAAAATATTAAACTAAAGAAATAAATACATCAGAGGGGGTTGTTGTAATTGAGATATTTTTTAACAAAGAGTTTATTATTATTATTATTATTATTATTATTATTATTATTATTATTATTATTATTATTATTGTTGTTGTTGTTGTTGTTGTTGTTGTTGTTATATAAATTTTAATCTAAAATAAAAATTGTTAGTTGTAAAAATATCAAGTGTTTTTCAACTTTTCTTAAAGCAATATTAATTAACGTTTTCTTATAAAAAATGAAAACTATCAACACCTACAAAGTATGACCTCTCCACTTCTTCATCAATGATAAAAACAGTAACCTATTACAATTATAATTTTATCTCATGATCAGTGTATAGAGCAACGCAAATTAATTTGGAATATTCTACACATATTTAAAAATCATCAAAATCATCACTACCTGGAAACATTTTATATTTTACTCTGATTCAAATCCCAGATTATGAATGTGTAAAATAGATGCACTAAAAATCAAACCAAGAAATATCAATGACATTTGTGGCATTATATAAACTATCTGGTATATTTTATTTTTTTATTTAAAGTATGATTTTTTAAAAATATATATATAATAAAAAAAGCTAAATATTCATAATGTTTTTTAAAAAATCTATATATTTTAATCAGGAGAAACATTCTCTGGTTATTTTATTGTTTTTACATTTTAATATTATATATATAGACTAGACAGTCATTAAATGTGTGGAATAGTGTTTTGTATTCATTTATATAATCTTTTTAAATTCCACTCTTGAAGCAGATAGTCATAGAAACCATGTAAACCAGTATATGAGATTCATTAATATCTAAAAAAATATCCAATCCGACTTGTTTCATTCTTATATTTGGGAAAAAAGCTTCACAAGAAGTTAGAATATCCAGAAACGAGACCTGAATTTAAAGTATGTCTTATTTGAAGTGTCTGTTAAAAAATAAAACTATGTATTGAGTTAGCAGTAAATCTGATCTTCTTAATGGCTTTTCATATATTTTCTGTGAGGCAACTTATTTTCTGATATCTAGTGGAAGAATGTGTTAAAAAAAACAGTAAGCTTGAGTATGCCATTAATATTTCTCTTTGTAATGTTTAATACTTAATTTGGATATCTAATTTAGTGTTATTAAATATGACTTCACATTAGAAATTGCAAAGTCTTGAATCATTATGAACCAAAGTCTAATATGCCATTGATTATATCACACTGAGAAGCTTATAGATGCTAGTAATATTTTAAATATTTTGCCTTTTGGAAATCATTTAGTTTACAGTCATTTGAATATTTCAAGTGTTATTAACTACAAAAAGTATCAAATGATAATATTAGAAAATAGATTGTGTCAGTTTCAATATCATTGACCCTTTTCTATGAGTGATTCAGTATCTTTGAGTCACAATTATTCTACCAATAAAAATAAGTTACAAATGATGGTGTCAAATTCCTAATATCTATTTATACCCTTTAATGTTATTCAATTGCCTTTCTTTAAATGAATATATTTATAACTTCACTGAATATCAGTATATATATAAAAAAAAGTAATAGAGATATATATATAAAAAAAAGTAATAGAGATAACAATGTCTAGTGATTGCATTATTGGTAAAATCCTAAAATGCTTCTTCAAAATTAAAAGGATAATATTACTGTAGCCATTATAAAGTGTTTCCCCACTAAAGCAAAAAATAAAATGTATAAGTAAATATGTTATGATTTTATTATCTTCCTTTTTTATATTAGAAAGTGATGTCCTCTGACTTTATTTGTGGCAATTTGTAAACATTAATTCAGTTAATTGTCAATGAATGGCCTTGATTATAGACTGTCATGTTTGTTTTCTGAATGATCTGTTGCAAACTATTCAAATATTCTGGAAAACAAGATAATGTTCTTATTTAGCTATAAGGTTTGATACTAGACTAGCAATCTTTTTTTTTAAATGCTCTCAGTTATAAGCTAATTGTAGGCATTTTTGGATTTTGCATATATCAAACAAACATCACATGACTCACAGTTTCCTTTCTACCTTTGCATTTATAAGTAATAATCTATTCCATTTATTCTTTGTAAGCTTCATTAGTCAGTGAACTTTAGATTGTAATGCTTTCTAAATCACGGGTAAAACATACAAATTAAATCTAATGACTACCCAACTTAGATACAATATATATTTTGCTCAATAATTAGTGACTGTTCAAATTATCTATTATTTTAATAATGCATGTTAATAATATTTAAATACATATATCTTGAAATGTTCGAAGTAAATTAAAAGTGCAGTGATAGAGTTGTTACCTCGAATTAAAAATTCTTGAATTTATTTTCAGCTGTATTATTACAACATCTAACATATTAAACAAACAATTATTTCTATTAAACGATAAGATAGAAAAGTAAGTTTTATCCAGTTTAATCCAATTTTTTTCAATCTATAACCACTTTTTTTTTGTACTACTCAAACATTTATTGTTTTATCCATTCATCTTGCATATAATTTTTTTCTAGGTTCTTACAATCTATTGGAGTTCAGTTCTGAAATTCATTTGACAATCAATTGGCAACTATTCTAAAAACATGTTGGACATTGCTTCATTCCAACCTCTTAATTCTTTCAAAGATGTCAGTAATACTTATTTATTAACTCAGTCTTCTGTTTTGATTGATTCTTTTTTGATAAAATCACTGGACATTTTTTTCAATAGTTTTCTATATAAACTACAGCTTATAATAGAGATATTTAAGTCTCAGATTCAAAAGTAAACAATGGTAGAAAATATTTATTGTAGTAGTCATCTTTTAATATTAGATTCTTTCAATCAAAAACATTATATGCAAATTTCATTCTAAGACTAATTATATTCTATGTTAATATTTTGACCAACCCACAGTTCTATTTTTCTAATTCATCTTTATAAATGTTTTTAGAAAATTACTGAACATTACTTAGTGTTCTTAGCATTTATCTTAAGTTTATTTTAATTTTATGTCCCTTGTAATACTTATTTGGGTCCAAAACCTTATTTACAAAAATTGACTGCATCTTTTGTAAAATTTAGATTAGTTATATACTCTCCATTTTTATTTTCTTTGCTTATTATTTTAATTCATGAAATGCTTTAAACAGATCTAAAGAAATGTAACATAAATTATATTGTTATATTTGATAAATATTTTTTAGAATTCGGCAATAACAAGATTTTTTGAAACTTTAATCATAGCAGAAATCCTTATAGAATAATGTTATATTTATATACAATAACAATTTATGATCATTGGTTTTTTTTAATATTTGGATGTTATCTATGTACTATAACCATTTTTAAATCAAACGTTTTTATTTGATTAATTTAAATCTAAAGTTTTCTGTAGTAGATTTGTAATGATTTTATTAAATATTTTATACACAAATGATAGAGATTATTAGATTTATAACTCTTGATATTTCCTTTTTATATTTCTTAAATAATATTATCACAATTGCATTTTTATTGAATCATTAGCATATCTTTATCGTTTAAACATTTTAACTTTGTCAACATTTTTCTATTTCTACTAAGTTCTAATGGAAATAACATTTTTATGCACTTAATACAACTTAATATCTTTATTAAATTCTTCAGTTCAACTGACAATAATTTTGAGATTTTTAAATACATAATACATGTAAGTACAAATGTTATTACAAAATTACTATGTACATATAATATAAAATGTTTACAGATGTTTTTAAATATGAGGTTTAACAATTAAGTTTGTGAATTCATTCTAGAAAAAGTGGTACATATCATATTTCTGAATATCATTATGGACCTCTTTGAAGTTAGTTTCCTTGAGAAGCTATGTACTGATGATAATGCTTCAAAATAATTTGGAGCCCTTTTTCTGAAATGGCAATTAGAGTTGTCATTGTATAACCTTTGGTATCTGAATGTCATCAAAATATCTTCCTTTCAATATTATCTTTATCTTTGAGTAAAGAAAAAAATTATTGGAGTCCAAAAAATGTTATAATATAGCTATTTGTTTATTAACTAAATATAAACCATCTCATTGTCAATGATATGTGAGCTGGTGCATTTTTGCACAAACTTTTCTCATAATAATTTTCAATTAACATTTTCCTGTTTCTCTATTGATTTGTATTTGGTCTACTATGTTTCTCATGGACAGTTAATAACTTTTGCAAACAATTTGATAAAGTTTTGCAGTGTTTTTGTCAGTTCTGTTTATTACTGGTACCCTGATCTCTTTTCAACAGTGATGTTTTCTCTCCACTCATACCAGTATCTCCATAAACTTGGACTAATATATCCCTGACTTTTATTTCCACTTTTTCCAAGTATAAAAATAATTAAATTTGTTTATTGGTCTAATTCAAGCTGACATTTTCATGTCAGACACAAAAACATGTAGCAATAATAGTGATTACCATTCAGTAAGATGCCATTACACATTGACATAACATCAGTTGTTTGTACAGCATTGCCAATGTAAGCCCATGATGAAAAGTTCCATGAACTCAATTATCAGACCTTATATATTATATTAAATATTTATATAAAAAAACCTGCATATTAAATTTATTTAATTTAAATGTGAGTTTGATATTATTTATTTTAATTATGTTTAATTTGAAATTTAATCCATTTTTATGGCTTAAAATATAACATATCTTGGATATATATGCTTTCTTTATACATTTATAACATTATTTTTAAAAATATTATTTATAATTATCACTAAAATCTTTTCCATATCTATTAAACTATAACAATATATACACCTATATATATCATTTAAGTTATTAAAAGTTTTTACCTTTTTACTGTTCCATCTATATATAATGTTAAAACATGATTTTTCTTCTATCTGTCACTCTCTCTGTAGTTATTTTTTAACAAATCTGTACTTTTCTTGTAGCAATTTTAATATATTTTTAATAAATATGAAAATATGAACAGTCCATACACATTGCATTTGTATATGTATATTATGATAACATTGACATTTATATCTATTGTGTATTTACAACTGTGGGAAAACTTGTACAATCAAAACTGTCCACTACATTGGAGATATTGTATTGTATTCATTATGTAAATATTATTTCTGTTCATATTAGAACTAATATAATCATTGAAGAAAATTAATTTAATTACGTGTCTCATCTCTTCACTTAATCCATGGAATATTTCAAAGTTTCTATCACAATTTAATGATTTATTTTGTTTCTTGTCTTTTTTAATATATTAGCTCCTCGTATATCATGCACCAAAGGTTTAGTAATTATCCCATTCTTTTTTCTTATTGCTCATATAACTTTTCTTCCAATACTAAGATGATGTTATAAATATTTGAGATTTTTATTATTTTCACAGCTTTTTGTGCTTTTTCTCAAATATATTTTCTTGCATCTGGTGGTTTTAACTCTTTTTAATCATTAATAAAATTTTAGAGATTCACTTCTTGAGTCGTTTTAAAATGTTTGTATACACAGTCTTTCCTACAACCAATGATTTTAGTTGAAATTTTTCTTGTCAGTTGCTGGCTTTAGGAAAATAAACAATCTCTTAATGATTTATTCAAGACTGATTAATTTTTAAAGTATTTGTAAGTTTTGATTAAAGGTACTAAAATATATTATTGAAAATTATAGGTATCAGCTATTGATAATGTCTTAATATGTTTTATCCTATTGATTGGAAGTAACACATAATATATTTATAGTATATGCACAATACCATATATAGTATTTATATATTATTATATCTAGGCTACTTTTCAATAGAATATTTAATATTAAACTCTTAAAAATGAATCATAATTTACTTATTTAATTAAGAGCTTAAATATCAAGAAAAAGTTTTATTAGATGATAAATGTAAAAATATTTTTGAACTACTAATGTAAATTCAGACTTGTGTAGTGAAACTCTGATATCATCTTCAATTTGCTGCAGGTAATTATTATCTAAGATTGAATGTTGTTTCTTTCAACTTTCAGCAATTTTCAAAAAGTTAAATTTACCGAGACAGAAATTTAATGAGAGAAAAACAGCATAAACTAATTAAAGATTATGAAAAAAATTTTTAGGTAGAGTATGTAAATACATATTTCAAATCAAAATTTTGATCTAGCGTTTTGAAATTATATTTTTAAGAAATTATTATAACCTCTCTTTTTTTAATTTTATAAAATTATATTTTATAATAAAATATAAAAATGATGTCTCTGTAAAGAATGTAATAGAAAACATTTTATTTTTGAAACTATTTGATTAATCAATTTATTGGCACTCAACAAGATATGACTACTAGTGTCACGGCAGTAATTTCTTTCATATCACCATAATCATAAGTTATCCGTGAATCATGAGTAGATACTAATATGTTAATGCCAAACAAATCTCTTATTTTTTAATTATTGGCTATCCTTGGTGGAGAAGCATTTCCTGCTTATAAATAGACATTGGCCACTTTTTACTTCTGTTATGCTATTAAAGCTAAGCTATTAAACTGAAATATATTTATCTGTTTAAATTAATGAGTATGATTAAAAAAGGAAAGCTTGAATAGCATAATAGAAAGAAAAAAGGAATAGTAAATGCTACAAACGGTAGATCTATTTTTTTAATGGTAATAGCCATCATCCAGAAATGATTTGAACAATCTACTTAGAACTATTATAAGATATATATTGATTACTCAAAATGACATGAATGGTTTATGACTGTGTAAATTACTGCTTTCAATTTCCATTTAAGCATAATCTAAAAGAGACTTTTGAGCTACTTTATTTTTAAATACAGTCTTTCCATTTTCATTTATAGACAGCATTATTTCATATGAGGTCAGTCTCTAATGGAGATTATGTATATAATTCAGTAATAATGTCATTGTTGTAATATCTGAATCTGTCTCATACAGAAAATATAAATCAAGTGTTAAACATCATTGCAGGAAAAAAATTCTTTAGTAAGCTGATTTTATTTTTTTAAAAGAGGTCAATCCATTTTAAATAATTCTCTAACTTGAGTAATCATGTAAATTAAATAATATTTTTCATTAATTGAAATTGAGAATATTGTTCATGTAATGTTAGAACATAGATGCTTACTCAAACTTAATTTTATTAGGCAGTAAAGAAGATTTGAATGTAAAAAAAAATTAACAACTAGACTGATTAGAAAGTGAATGTGAGAAATATTCTAATTTAAAATCATAGACAGTACCCCAAGTAATTCATTTTAACTCTCATAAGAGCATAAATACTTTCACTTCAATTCAGAAGGCAAGTTTATACTGAGAGTTTTGTCTGCATGAACACTGTTTATAGTAAATCTCTAGTAAGTGATTTGCTTAGTATGGAGTCCAATCTCATTTATGTAAATAAATGAACATTTTTCAAAGCCAAATTTACACATGTCATAAAAAATCAATAGCCATAAAAAAACCATGACATTTGTTTTATCATTTGATGAAGTCAGTGAAGATCAGTTAATTAAAAAACATATGTTATATAATGTGAAGTACACTGATTTTTTTTTCGTAATCAAAGTCAGACATGTCTTATAATATAACCAGAAAATGTGCTAATCAAATTGAACATTCCCAACTTCTAAAATTATTAAATATAAAAAATATCCACTTCTACCCCCTTATTACCTCTTCCATTCTGCAATTATTAAATCATTTTCTTAACATTTGTACATTTTTTTTCTTATATCTTCATAAAATCTGTTTTATTAGTTTCAGTATTCTATTTCCATATGTTTTGTTCTTATTCTAAAAACATAAACAATAAAACAAAACAATTTTTTTTACCCCTTTTGCTTCTTTTTTTTTTTTTCAATATCTTATATATCTTTAAAAACCCAAGGTTCAATATTATGTTTTCTATTGCTATATAAACTACATTATAATTTAAAGGTTTATCCTATTTTTGTTCCTTTCTTTGGTATACAAAGCTCCTGTTTTTGAAAAAAATATCTAAAATCTTTTCTTAAGTGTTATTATACATAATTTTATTTTTTAATAATTCTAAACTATTTTTATTCATTTTACATAATCATACTTCTTTTCTCTAAACAACTAATCAATGTTTCTCTCATAATTTTATACCTATAATATATTGTCTATATATTTAGCCCACTTCTTATACAAATAAGTGAAAATAAGTTTTCTGTTTATTAACTTTGCACATGGTACCACATTTTTTACCCATACTGTTTATTGTTAAATATTATTTTTACTAACATTTCCATTCATAAATTGCAGTTTTTCAAACATTTTCAATTTGCTTTTAATCTTACCTCACCAAAAAACATGCCCATCCCATTTTTCCATTAATAGACTCTTTTTTTAATTATTTATAATTCACCACTCAGTATACATAGGTCCCCCTGATCAATGCAGGAACGAAGTCAAGTTTTTTCAAATTATTCTATATGAGTTAATAGTTCAGATTTTTTTATTTAATCTCATTGTAATTTTTGATCTTTCACAATTGTAATACCTGGCTATCAATATTTTTTTCTATTTAACAAAATATCTAAATACATTTATTTCTCCATTTTTTCAAAACAAATACTTCCCAGTTTTTATATTTCAAGTTCATCCTTTTTATTTATTACTTATATCTTAGACTTTCCTCACTGAATGTAATTTTTATATTCCATTTAACAGTTTCTTTTATTCATGCTATTTATTTTTTAAATGCCTCATCATTCTCAAAAAAAGACAGATATCCACATTATGTATCTCCTGGTTGCTACTATAAAGTTCAATCTTTAATTTCAAACTCCAATTTTTGATAAGGCAAAATAAATAATAAACATTACAATCGATATCTCTGTTTTAACTCATCTTTATGTTAATTTCCACCAATCTTATATTCCTTAATTAATATTTATAAAAATTATTATTTAAAAATAATTCATCACTCTTAATAATTCCATATATACTCTCATATTTTCAAAATTATTAAAAATCTATAAACCTTTCTACATCTAAAAGATTTCATGCTTTTCTATCAAAATCCTGCAATATCCATTAAAATATGTGTAAATATTTTATAAATTATGACTATAATTAGTTAACATCATAAAATCTTTTTTCTTTATGTAATAATATAGTTTTTGCACTTTTTCATTCTTCTGGGATCTTATTTATAATTTTATTAAAGCTTTCTTTTAAACTAACTTGCATGCTGTCCCATGTTTACTAACATTTCAGCTGCCATACTATTTTGTCTTCTTGCTTTTTTTTTTTTTCAATATACATATTATTCTCTTTAATTTTAAATCTTTTTCTCTAACTTATTTTGAATGAATCTAATAAAATGATTTTTTCCTCAAATCCCTTTACTCAATGTTTTTATTCAAATTAATTCAATATTTTTAAATTCTTTCCTAATCTCAAATTCTATTTCCACAGTTAACAATATAATTTTTTTTTTCTAATTTCTTTATCTTTCATAATTTTTTCTATTTTTTAAGTTATTTCGTTTACACTCGTGCATTATTTTTTTTATTCATCCCTCTCAAAAAATATTATCCTCCCTTCTTGTTTACTTAATTCTTTCAGTTAAAAACTATGTTTATCACATTTCCATCTTAATTTTATAATTTCTTTTTTAAATAACAATACAATGTAACTGTAGTCTTTTCCTTATTTTAGTTCTTAACAGTCTATTTATACTTGTACATACTCATTTTATTTTTTCAACTGTTTGAAGCATATTTATTATAGTTTTGTTATTCCTGTTTATTGTTATGAACACTCATTAATCTTCATCTGTTTTAAATTTATTAGTTTTATATATCTTTTTTAAAGATATTATAAAACCAGTTCAAAATAGATTTAACACTAATTTTATATTTATCTCTGTCAACTCTTTTATACAGTCTTATCATGATATCTGTTTTGATACTGATGTTTAATATTTTTTAAGTAAATGACTTAAGTGTTTTGTTTTATAGGTATCAAAACTTATTTGAAAAACCATAATACCAATAAACACTGGCATGACATCAGGCTACACATTACTTTTAAATAAAAAATTCTGTCACATTGAGTAAGCTTAAATAATCAATAGATCCTTAATTATAGGGCTATCTTATGCATATTCACAAATTAGCTTATAAATTAAGACTTTCACCAGTGAGAAGTTTTAAATCTTAATCTAATGCACCTGTAAATATAACTTTCTTCAAGCAGTCACGTTTATTCCTTTTATTGTTATCAAATTATCAGCCTCAAATTCAAAAACATCTTGCTGTTTTGAATCTAAATTTGTTTGGCTAGATGACAAAGATTTATACTTGTTTGAGAAACTCTAAGCCACCTAAAAAAAACATTTCAAAATCCACCTAGATTTAAACTACAAATTACTATACTGAATTGTTTTGACTGTAGTTACTAAAGAACATCATTTTTAGCAAATGGTATACAATTTATGTGTTTAATAGATCGATGAATTTTTGCTTGAGGAGTAAAATGTCAACTTATCAGGTTGAGTTCATTAAATTTAATTAACCAAACTAATTTTCCAATGTGCATACCATAAGAATTATTTTCAAGTCAGCCTTCTAGAATGATTTAAATAAAGTTACAAAAATACCTTCCTCATCATATCAATGCTAATCCACTAATCAGACAAAAAATATGCCAACTTTTATTTAATTGCCACATTGATGTATGGATAATAAATCAATCACTGATAACTGAAAGGTTACAACGTTATATTAATTTAAATCATTGGAAAGTCTCAATCAGACAGTTTTCCGTTTCATATAATACATAAGATATAAATTCTAATAATTTTTAATAAGCAATGGCCATTAAATATATATTGCTGAAAATATATTACTTGCAAGTTTATTAAAATGATCCTAGAAAGTGTGATGTGTAAGTTATTCTTATGATATATGCATTAAAAGAAAATCGCATGATTACCATCTCTTATACTAGCACATAATGACATCCATTGATTACTCTGGTTGGCACAGGGTGGCACTACTGTATGGAGAGTTTTGCCTTGTTTATTGAAAGAATATTTTAAATATATTATTATTATCAGTGCTACCTATTTAATAGCCATTATTTATTTACAAATTAATAAAAAAATTTAAATATTCTCAACTGAGACTCAGTCTAAGAACTTAATTGAGGAGAGGAAAATAAAAAAATTATTATGAGTTTAATTTTCTCTGTTTTAACTTATTCTTAAAATAATATCAGCCCTTTGCTACCAAACCTTTAACTGGTTTTATATGTAATGCTGTTAATATAACCTAATCAACAGATGATCTCTGTGGCACAATTAAAAATATGGCAGCATTTAAATTATATAAGATCAGTTGTTGCGATAATAAGTAGTCTACATATATAATGCTGACTATGTATGCAATATAAAAAAGTTAACAAACCTCTCTGGTAATGTACTTTTTACAAATTTATGCACTTTTGCGTATCAGTTTAAAAAGCATAAATGGGTCAATTATGCTTAGAGCTTATCATTATATAAGCCAATCTTTTCTCACTATGCTGAGATCAGGGCTTTAATCTATTGTGTTTCTGAAGTATAACTTAATAAATGAATTGTACAAACTTATTCATTCTGATGCTCATGGGCTAATGCATGTAAATTCATAAAAAGTGCATGAACAGAGGTTTGTCATCTTCTTTATAAGATGAATTGTTGTAATAACTATCTCATCTCTGAGGTATCAGTAGTCTTTCCAATTCAGAAAGTTTGAATTTACAATATATAATTACTAATAATCTCAACTAATTAAAATTAGTAATTTTCATTTAAAACTTAGTATCTAATTTAGTTGATTATATCATCATCATTAAATCTTATAAATTTCTTTACAGAATGAAGATCTCTCCAAGTTTAATCCAGTTTCTTGGATCTCTAGTTTATCTTTTCCACATCATCCTAAGCACATGTTCTTATTTCATCTATCCATCCATCTCTCATGGTCTCTTGCTAGGTCTTTTAAAATCTCTGGAACTCAGTTTAATATTTTAACTATCCATCACTTATCACCTCTACTAGAAACATATCTTACCTAGACTTACTTCAGTGTCCTAATTTAGCAATGATGTGTTTGTTCTTTGACCCAAGTATTTTGTTTTCTGTCTTTTTTTGTTACTCCTGATTACATTTCTCCATACTTTGTTGTGTGATCTGAAGTCATTGTCTTGTTCTTTTATTAAGGGTCCAAGTCTCATATCAATAAATAACAAATATTAATAAACCACATTTATCAAAAATTTTCCTTTTCAAATAAATAGACATATTTCCTTTTAATATTAAATTATTTTTACCAAAAGCACTCGATCCAAGTTTATGTCTATGATTAATTTCACATTTTATGTTTCCATTTACATTAATTACCCTGACAAGATATTTGTATTATTAACTTCTTCTATTCATGATTGTCAGTCTTTATTTTCTTCTGATAAAATCCATTGTATATAACTTTAGTCTTTTTAGCATTAATCTTTAGTCCTTTTTTCTTACTTTCATCATGTGTTAACTCTTGGAACATTTTCTGAAGGTCTGAAGCTTATTTACATATTCTCCACAGTTGGTAGAATATCCAACTTGAGATCAGGAGGTTCCAGGATTGTTTATGGCATTTGCAAGTATGGCACATGAACTTCTTATGAACTCCCAAGCAATAAAGCCATGTGCCTTGTTTTTATCTCCATTTAATTTTATTCTCTTAGCTTCCCATTTTAAACCACAAAGTACATCTGGCAAAACTGCTGTAAAAAAGTTTTGAAGATATGGAGTCACCTTGTTTTGCATCCTTTTCAATGTTAATGTTCTTGTATCACTATGTGATCTCATCATAGCTGCTGCATTTTGATAAATATTTTTCACAATATGACACTATCATAGGTTTAAGTTTTGATGATTCAAGGCTTTAATGACTGATATAGAGTATTCAAGGGAAAAGGTGACTGTGTTTCTCTTCAAACCATAATGCCATTTCTAAATCAATTCATGTGTTATATAGTGACATAGTAGGAATCATGAGTTGTCACATGAAACATGACAGTATGTTTTGTATCTTCATAGATTATATTCAGAATATCTCTGACATTAAATCTTGCAAACCATCAATGCTATACACAGTTGTAGTTTTATCCAATTTAAAATAAAATTTTGTGTTAGCATGTTATACCATCTTAGGTTCAGATGTGAAACACTCCATCATATCTCGTGTCATAATGTATAATCTAGACATCCTAATGTCTTAAAATTAATGTGGTGAACAACTAAACTATATTGCTATATAACACATTCATTGATTCACAGATGGCACTATAGGAAGTGTAGAGAAAGAATCATCACCAATCATCTTGTCTCTGGATCATACTGTGGATATACACAACTAATTTGTTCAGCAATTGTTATATAATAATTAAACCACTAAACATTACATGATCACCATTTGTTATGCTTGCACATAACTGTTATTAAAACAAGCAAAACTCTCCATACAGTAGTGCCACTCAGTGCCAGACAGAGTAATCAATGGATGCCAGAAGGCTTGTGCATAAAATCTCCATCAAGTACCTACTCATCCAATATCCCCGGATTAGTTTTTGGCATCCATTGATTACTCTGGCTGGCACTGAGTGGTACTACTGTATGGAGAGTTTTACCTGTTTTATGTAATATTTACTGAACAAAAAAAATTTTTACAATATTTTTTTACATCTGGCAGTTAAAAGTTTTTCTTTGCTATGGTGATTTAGCGACTTTTTATCTCCTTATGTTACTATTTTTACACTTGTTCATTTTTTATGATGTTTTTTTTTGCTCTGGTGATCTGGAAAGTCTTCTTCTTTCTCTTACTTAAGATTTTCTCACTGCTGAAGATACTCCTAACCAAAACTATACTACATTTTCCTCTTCCACATACTTTTATAACATCTGTCTCTAACAGACTATTTTTTCCATTCTATTTTTCAGGTAATCTTTACATTATTTTCTTGGTATTTCTTTTCTCTTTCTATACTTCCCAATCAATCATTCTCTTTAGTTTTTCTCTTATTCATTTTTAATATGTTTATATCATCTTTATTTATCATTATCATATTTTTAGCTTCAATAACTTCTGTTATCTCTTTATTTGTCATTTTCTGTAGTCTTAATAGACTTGTTAATCTTTTCCAATAATCCATTTCTGTTGCCAGCAAATTTGGTTCATTTTCCTTTATTATAAAATCAAAAATTTAAGTCAAGCATTTTCTTACTAATTTCTAATCCTATTCAAATTATTTTCAGTTGCTACCAATTAATCAAACCAGTAATTATCTAAACCACTATGTTTTTTCATCTTCTAAAAAATGTCTCTGTCTACTCTTGGTTCAAATATTAGATAATATTTATTTGGAATTTTTTATTACTTCGTAAAAAAAAAAAAGATTTATATTTAAAACTATATAGACTATAATATAAATTTTTTTTCCTCCCTTATTTATATTAATTATAATTTTTAACTTTAAAAAGGTCTGAAAAATAAAGGGGAGGGCCCCCATGTTTTTTTAAAACCCAAAAGGGCCCCCCCCCCCTTATTTTTCAGACGCTTATTTCTAAGGTTACAGCCTTAGTAAATTATTACTTTATATAGACTATAATAAATTCCAAATGTATGTATTTTTTAATGTTTTGTTTATTTATAAATCATTTCCTGAATTAGTTTTTTTTATTATTATTTATATTTTAAAATACTTTATAATTTAATTATGTTTTGTTACATATAAACTGGGAATTCACATGTGTGTTTGATTATTTGAATTATTTAATTAACTGAATCATCTTTGATCTACTGTACTTAAAAATAACTCTTAAAAAATTCATATTCAGTTCAATTCACTCGTTTATTTTTTCCCATGTTGTTTATGGATTGTAATTAATTTCACATTCAAAGAATAGTTTCTCAACAAAATATTAAAACAAAATATATAGATTAATGATTTGATTTATATAGGTTAAAAGTTTTTTCTACACACAAAAAAAAATCATATTTTTTTTTAATATATTCATTTGGAAAATATATTTATAGACATTTCTTTTCATATATTACACCCATTAATTTGCTGTAATGTAATATGATGTCAAATGGTTTCTCCTTGAAAACCCTGTTAATCTTCTTTGAAATCGTTATACACCACATTTATGTTCTTCTTACAACATGATCTAATAATTTTTCCAACCATCTCTCATTTCTTTTTTTTTCTATTTCATTTTAATTAAAGCTATTCCATTACTTCCATTATCTTTTCATTCCCCACATTCCATTCTAAAAATTAATGATAAATTATTTTTCCTCCTAAATACACATATAATCATATCTTTGGTTAAAATCCTTGCTCCATTTTTTTTCCTGACATCTAAAGCTTCAGCTTTTGCTCAAAACAATAGTAATTTCCTCTATATCTTTTATATTTTATATATATTTTTATTCATATTTATTTTCTTTAATTTTACTTTTTTTCTAACCAATTATTTTTTTCCAACTCTCATAATTATTTAAATTGTAGTATACTCTCTATATATTTATTTCATTTGTCATATAAATATAGAGAAATATATTTTCCATCTATTAACTTTCCATAATGTAAAATCCTGCTTGAGTGATATATTTGTTAGATTCTCCTATTTATCCCAATTAATATAAATTTTTTATTAATTTATTTTCATTCATACATCGCAGTCGTGAAAACATTTTTAATTTGCTTTTTAATTTTCTTCATTAAAAAAAAACCATCTTATTTTCTTTTGAAAAGCCTCATTTGCTGTCCACAATTCATCATCAAATACATATCCAACTTTTTTTATATATTTTTAAATACTTAATCAATACTAAGCATTTCATTTTCAAATGCAAGTCCCATCAACCCTTTCCAAATTCTTCTATACACTTTATATTTATTGTATGAGAAACATGCCAAATATTAAATCAATCCTATTCTCTCTCTCTTTTTTTTTTTTTTGCTTTTCTTTCTAACTTTCTGTGTATAATTCATAAATCCCTAAATTTTTTCGTTTCTTCAAGATATATACCTCCCACTTCCTAATCCTCATTTTTCTCCTTCTTACTAAATATTAATATATTTCTTCACTGAATTATTGTCATATTTTTCCTCTCTCCCCATCCTTCTCTAATAATAACTCTATGCCATTTATATTATTTCCAAAGTATATCATATTATATAAAAAAAATAAGGCACCATATTATGTATTGCACAATCTTC
Source organism: Epiperipatus broadwayi (assembly GCA_028023455.1). Taxonomy (NCBI): domain Eukaryota; kingdom Metazoa; phylum Onychophora; class Udeonychophora; order Euonychophora; family Peripatidae; genus Epiperipatus; species Epiperipatus broadwayi. The sequence continues at coordinate 1,514,417 of JAQFVV010012478.1, read as the reverse complement.
CATTATAAAAATCCATTATTACCCATAATCTTTTCATTTCAACTTCTAATTTTTTAAGAAACAAAATAAATAATAAAGTATATGATGTACATTATTGTTTTATTCTAATTTAATTCACACTAATTCTATATCTGTATTAAATTATCTATTAAAAAATTTGATAAAAAGTCTTAATCATACTTAACAATACCAAGTCTATCCCTATATTTTTAAAACTTCTCCACAATATATTATTAACTGCCCGATTATAATCTTTTTCTTTATCTTAACATGCAATAAATAATAATTTGATATTGAATAAAAATGAATAAATTATTTCTATTCATCTTTCTGGATATAATTTTTTTTCTGAATTTCCTTCCAGATAATGCTCTCTTTATTTCAGCGTTTAACCTTAGCCATTAATATATGTGTAATTACTTTAAAAACTATCCAAATTTTTGTTACATGCCCTAATTCTTCCACTTTTCCATTTGTCTGGAATTTTATTATTATCTACAATTTTATTAAAATTTTTAAATAATTAATCTTAGAGGGATTTTACGTAAGTTAATTTGTAAAGGAAATAGTGGATTTAAACAGTGGAGAAAAACAACTACTTCATGCTTCCAAATCAAGATTCTTCAGATTCGCTATATAAATGGACATTTAGGTTAAAGATAAGATGGCTGCTCTTATCTTTATAAAAGTTGCTATCTTGTGTCGTGATTTGGGAGATCCCTCTATCAGCAAAATATGCTTGATTATTGCAAATTTTAAAGCACATTGAATACAAGTTAGTGCTTGTTCAGACTATTTACATAAGCTCTCTGTGCACTCTATAAATTAATTACTACTCTTCATTGTTTATCATAAGAGCATCTGTGTTCCAAACTGTAGAGGAGGGGATTGTGCTTCTTGGATATTGAGGTCCAGTTCTCTGATATCACTATGGGTGGTTTTCTATATATTGGAGCTATCTTGGGAATAGTTGACATATCACTTTTGTTGTTAATATCTAGTGGGTTTATTATTACTTTTTCTATTGAGCTGTTGAGGACTAATTTTAGTAACATTAGCATATATTTGTATTATCTTTGAACTTTGGAATTCAGTGTTAGTGAAATTAGAAGTGGGTGAAATATTACTTTTATTATTTATGACTATTGGATTGTTATTACTTTTGCTATTGATCTGATGAGTATTATTTTTAGCATCATTAGTATCTGTTTGTATTATCTTTTGAACTTTGAAATTCGGTGTTAATGAAATTGATGCCAGCCACCTGGTCATGTGACAGCTCAGTCACCATATTAATCACCAAATTATCATTAGACAAATTACATACTTTGTAAATTTTGAATGCCAAATATAAACAAATTTCATAAATAAGGTATGAAGCAATTGAAGGCAAAATTTTGTAATAAAAGATAAGAATTTTATCTTGTCAAATGAAAGCTTTAAATGAATTATAAGCAAATAAAACTGGATCGTTTTACCCAGGTTATTGATAGATGAATAAGTGCAGAGCTGCTATATTATTATTATTATTATTATTATTATTATTATTATTATCATCATCATCATCATCATCATCATTATCATCATCATCATCATCATACATCTCTTATGCTGAAATAAAACAGTATCAAATTTACAAAATATTTTTATTTAGTCTAAACAATGAAATATAAAAGTTATAAAATGCTACAAACTAAAGTATCACTTTGCAAATCATTATAAATTTTGAAATATATATATAAACAACATTAAAACTAGAAATATATTATCTTAGTCATAAAAAAAGACTTGTAACTATTTCTGAATATGCATCTTAAATTTTCATCTGCAAAATATATAACATGTTTCAAAATAAATAAGTATTGATGATTTCTCTGTTGAACAGATTAAAATAAATTCTTTAAGAATAGAGATTTTTCAAAAAATTAAATACTTGTATTTACTGTGTACTAAAAATAAAAAAATTGTTTCTTCAACCATGATATTTTTTTAGATTTAATTTGAAATAAAAGCATGGAGAATCTAGAAATTAATTAAGTCAATTCATTGTTATAAAAAATAGCATTTAAAATAATTTTATCTTTATTATTTTTAACTTTTTATTATTGGAACAGTAAATAAAAATGACAAACTATATTGTACTTTAAATTGACATGACACTTGTAGTTGATATATATCACTAGAGATGTCTGCTATAGATTAATAAGTATACCCCCTATGTATATTTTATATTTAGTATGTGTGCATAATAATTAAGTGACTAAAAATATGAAATATCCTTTTAAAGAAAAAAAGTGATTGCTATTTTTACTTTTGATTGGAAATTTTTATTTTTTTTATTTAAAAAAATACTATAAAAATTATATTGTAAATGAATTTCACTTAATACATAAAATTTTACTAAAAATCATTTTGATACTTATAGTTTATATATATCACTAGATATTTCTGCAATACATTAATATGTATACTCTTTGGGTATATATCATATTTAGTATGTGTACACAATCATATATATATATAATAAAAAATTTTAAATAAAAACCTTAACAAAACTATATTGTAAACTAACTTTTTTGCTTTAACTTAACACCTTGAGTAAAAAATCTCTGCTGTCAATTAGAAACTAGTGAATCATTTGTTAAAAATGCCTTTATGTTTGACATTTTATTTTTATAATTGAACTTTTTTCTATATATTATATAATTAATTCTTATCAAATAATTTATAACTGTAAGCTTTCAAGTAATAACAGTTTTAAACATTCATTTTTTTAAATATGAAAACAAATATTCTCATGAAGTGGATGTAATTTACCTATTCAAAAAGTTAGAACAAACTATTAGAAGAATATAGGATAATTATAATGTAATCGGGCTTGGCCACTTGATGGTGTTGTTGGCAGTCAAAAATAATAATATACAATGCATTGAATCGCTGTTTTTTTTTTTGGTTATTAATTTATTGATTGCTATAACTGTTTTTATTTAAAAAGTTGTTTAACATTAATTTATATAACTTTTTTTTATTTAAAAAGTTGTTTAATTTTAATTTTGGATTTAGTAAATGACAAGCTTTTTTTTATTTTTAAATCGCTGTTTTTTGACAAAGCTGCTACTCTGCAATGTCTATTTAGCAATGTCTTTCACTTAATTATTGGTAAACGACAACCTTTTTTTCTTTAAATCGCTGTTTTTGGACAAATTATCATCATTCCTCCTTTCCCTTAATTATTGCTTTCTACATAACAAAACAACTGTGTAGGGTTAGGGTTAGTTTTAGGGTTAGTTTAGGGTTAGTTTTAGGGTTAGTTTAGGGTTAGTTTTATGGTTAGTTTAGGGTTAGTGTTCTGTTGTTTGTAATGCTAAAATAAAAAATATTGTAACCGTAGTCAAACAAAAGAAAGAAACTCAAACTTTTTTAAACAACAAAAAACACATATAAATGTCTTCTTTACTTATTAAACATGTTTATAATATGTGCTTTCTATGAAATTTACAAAAAATTGTGTATATTTTTATTGGACATCAGAAATACTCGGCTTCTGTTTTCAGCAACTGCAGAAAAAGTTACGATCACCAGACATTTTATGAACTACGTGGTATTTCACGTGAAAACGAGATTTCGCATGCGAACTCAGCTGAATTCCTTTGACGTACTCTCAGCAAGCTTTTACACATTACACCTTATATAAATAAAGGTGTGGCCATTTGAAAAATTACTATAAAGTCAGGTTTCTTAAATACATTACAAATACAAAGATTGTGTAACGTATATTGTAAAAATTTGACTAATCAAAATATACACAAATATATATCAAACTGTACACGAAAAATAAGTGTGTGGATTCACAATAACTGTCACAAAGCAGAAATAGGCCATATTATTTCTGCATTATGTCATCATCAACGGCCTTCTAATGGCTAAGACAAACATTAGATGTTTTCTATAGCCGTAATAAAGGCCTTGTAAATGGCATTTGTTAGGTGTTTGGTGAGCCAGACCACCATCAAGTGGTCAAGCCTGATTAGGTTATAAGTACCTAATCAGTTAGGATTAGTTATTGTGAAAGAAAGAAAAAAATCTAAAAGTTAATAATTTCTTTATTGTTATTAAAATTTTAAAGAATATTCTATTTACCATTTTAATAAAAGCTATTTTTTATCAAATAGAAATACTTCTGGTTGCCATAAAAAACTTTTTAAGAGTTGAACTTTTTAAAAATAAAATATTTTTAAAGACAATTTTCTATTACCGACATAGCTTTTGGTTTAGAAATAAATATTCTACAAAAAAATTGCATCATAATCATTAATTTGTAAAATAATTACATTTTTTTTTACAAATCTATAGTATTCAATAATTTAGCCTCAGTCTAAAGTATTCTAAAATAGTGTTTCTCAATCTTTTTGCTGCATGACTTAATAGAATTCATTGAAATAGTTCTGTGACACAAATGTTTATTACATAAATAATAATATAAGATAAAAAAGATATTACATCAACATGCAGATCAATTTGAAAATATTTATAATGAACAAATAATAAGTTAAAAATTGAGTTAAAGTTAGACTACATATTTTTTATTTTAAAGCTTAACACATTTTGTTGACTACTAAAAATAAAGTGTTTTATTTTCAAATAAATTATACAAAATTTTATTTAAGTTACAAATGAAAAATTTAAAAAATAGTCTACTTTGATGTATCAGTTTGATTTCAATATTGTTTGAAGTTTCTGTAAAAAATTTAACATTATGGTTATTTAAGTTCAAATTTACAATTGAATTTGAGAAAACTACACAAAGCTTAGGTAATATTACTTATTAATTTTTTTTATTAATACTAATATTTTCTCAAAGTGTAAAAAGATTTTTGCTATTAGATATTTATGTTTTTATTTCTTGGTGAATATTTGTGGCCCATTAAAAATTTAATGTGACCCAAAGGTTAAAAAACACTGCTCTAAAATACTCAGCTAATCAGAAATTAGTCAACTCTTTTATATCTTTACCATAACAATAGGGAACTGTCAATTATACAAAAGATCCACATAATGCTGGCATTTTCAGAATTTTTTTAATTAATGTTAAAATTGTAACAGCAAAGAAAAGGGAAATCTGCAAACCATTATAAACTGTAATATAGGGTTATAGATAGGCATAAACAGTGTAGAAAAATAGCAATCACAGCACCAATGTAGTACCTAAAATGTCAAAAATCATAGAGACATCACTGCTAATCTTATAAAGCAGTTAAATGAAAATAAAATTATCCAACATTACTAAACAATACATATTTTATTCTAATCAGTATTAATCAACAAAACATAAGCTATTGTATGCTATATGCAGTTCATAGTCTTCTATATATCTAATTAGACAGTTTAGCTATTAATAATATATTATAAAGTGTAAAAATTCAAGGAAGAAGGTAATATTCACTAGTATTTTTAAAGACTTTCAATTCTGCAAATGTAGACATAGGTTTGATAGTCTTTGATTATGTGGTTCATGCTTTATATTTGTCCATATCTATATAGGTCAGAATCTATTAAATTCCAATTATAAAACAAATTAGCAGAATGACCATGAGTTATCTGAATCTATATTGGTGAGATTTCTGCTACATTTAGAAAAATCATTTCCAACTAGTTTTTCTGTTAGAGCTGGAAAAAGAAATTTGTTTAGAAATTCAGCTTTAGTTGATTGTTCTTGGTGCAACAACTCAAAATGGGATTTAAAGTTGAAATATTTCTTAGATAATGAAACTACATATAGCTTTTTATGTATTTTTTGTGAATCAACTTCTCTTCTGATAACTAGTTGAAGAATGTATGAAAGAAGAGGAAGTCATTCCAAAAGAATAGACTTGAATGTGTTAATAGTATTTTTCATAATAATATTTAATCGAGTATCCAGCAGTTAATGTGGGTATTTTTTCTTCCAAGCAGGGGAACAAAATTCACTAGTAAAATATAATAATGCTAAAAAAGCTGTCGTAACACTGGGCTCATGATTTATCTTTAATGAACTCCATTTTAATTTATTGATAAAGAACAATTATTTTGACAAAAATATTAGTATACCGAAGTCTACAATAAAAACGTGTTAATATTCTTAGATTTTGTTTTATTGCAAACAAAAATATTGATACTTTATTTAAAAGAAAAATTGGTTGAGTTATTATGATAGTATATAAATCTCTAAATGAATATAACATACTAAATTTGTAATGTCTTTACAGTAATCTGTTTCAAATGTAAGAACTTATATCCTTATTTTTTTAAGCTAAACAGTTTTTTTATATTTATGTTAATGTGGACCACCAACCTATATTTACAATATATATATTGTAAAGGAGAAAGTCTCCAAGTGCTGGAGAAATTAAGAAATTATAATTATTAACCCCCACTAAATACCCTTTTTTGATATTGATGATGATGATCAAGTCTGTATTTATTTCTTCTATAAGTACCCTGGTTATATTTTCTGATCATCACCATTTTTCAAAGAACTGAGACTCCTGGCAATTACCAGAATTTCAGGGCACTATCTTCCCTTACAGAAAAGCTACCAATGCACACAACCAAATAAATACTAACTTCAACTTTATATTCCTTTTATTTTACTGTGAATTTTCCAAGCAGTAGTTCCATTCAGAAAATGAATTTATACACAGTTCAAATGGTGGGATGGTGAGATCAATAAAAAAAAATAAGTGTGGGTTTTTAAGATAATTTGTGAGATCAGACAAATAACAGGAATAATTATGCATTTTTATTATCTTAATGGTAAACTTAGCAATAAGAAATCAAAAAAATTATAAATACAATAAGCACAATAATAAATTAATCATTAATGAATTAATGTCAGTTTTAATGTAATACAAAAAATAACATAAATAAATAATTATAAATATACACCTGATAAAATATGTAATATCAATGGGTGGTTGTTTCTAATGCATACAAAAAAAATTCAAATAACATCAAAGTTCATATATCATAACAATAAAGATAAGAATAAATTTTGGCAGGTAGTAGTATCCCTCCATTAATACTCCCACTATGCTAATATATAGTACTTAATCATAAAAATGTATACTATAAGCACATGGGCAGAACTTTAAATGCAAAGTTCATAAAAATATTCTCCAAATCAGTATCTTAATAAATTATAATCTTGCAATTACAATTGCCATAGGTTGCAATAGAATAAAAGAGTCAATCATTGAATAGCATCATCATCATCATCATCATCATCATCATCATAATAATAATAATAATAATAATAATAATAATAATAATAATAATAATAATAATAATAATAATAATAATAATAATAATAATAATAATAATAATAATAATAATAATAATAATAATAATAATAATAATAATAATAATAATAATAATAATAATAATAATAATAATAATAATAATAATAATAATAATAATAATAATAATAATAATAATAATAATAATAATAATAATAATAATAATAATAATAATAATAATAATAATAATAATAATAATAATAATAATAATAATAATAATAATAATAATAATAATAATAATAATAATAATAATAATAATAATAATAATAATAATATGCTTATGAAGACAGCATTCCATGAAATAAATATATTATATCCTTAGAAAAAAAAAAAACATGTCCTTACCATAGACAAATTTGTTAATATATTCTTTGTAACAGTTGCAGAAATAGCTTGTATGCATTTCACTTTGTAATCCCAACCAATAAGAAATGTTAACTTCCCAAAGATGTTTCAGCATAGATTTGAATAATAAGTAGAACACAGTTTAAATTAGCACAAATCATTCATTACATTTTTTATTCTGGACATGCATAGAGATGAGCATTTAAACAATAAAGGTGATAATAAAACAAATTTAATTTTTAACAAGTTAATATTAATTGTATATTCTAATATTGAAAATTATTATTTTTTTATTTTTAAACAATCTTTTTTTTTCCTCCCCGTGTTTTAGGGCTCAAAAGCACAAATTAAAATAATTCACTCTCTATAATATTATTATTTATCATCTGATATTACAAAATTCTATGCATCTTGATTTGTTAATATTACAATTTATTATTATTTTATTAACCAAGATAATATTATAACTATTCTATTTTATAATTAAAGATTTATTTTAATCTTTTGTACAAAGAGATTTACAAATATATTTGTTTGAATCAACACAAATAAAACATATACCAAATTCAAAATGGCACAACTTAGAATACATTTCATAAGTATTTACTTCTCATTCATGAGAAACAATTAAATTCAACTGATATAATTTACAATAAGTTTTAAATAAATTCATAAGCATTTTAAGTCCTTTTGATTTTGTCTGTGTTTTGTACATAATTGAGATAACAATATAGTGTATTAATATCATAATGAGGATAACTAGGGAAATGATTGCTAATCTATGCATATAGTTTGGAATTTTAATTCTAAAGCCATTTATATCTATTAACTAACATACAATACATTCTCAATAATAATGAGGATGGTTACCATCATCTCATTACAATATATATTTTAAATATTAAGAGTGTAAAATGAAATAAATAAATGAATATATAAGATTTGGTATGACTAAAAAATAAAATTAATGAATGGATACCTGATCTCCAAAACAGAATAAATAACAAAATTAAATATAAATACAAAAAAGGGTAGATGAATAAATTCTTGATATTAAAGATAAAAATATAAAGAATGAAATTTGAGTAGTTTGCATTAAATATGAAAATAAAAAATTTATTAAAATTCTTATTTAACTCTCATCGTGGATAAATCTGCACTCTGCAATTCTTTACAGACCATTAATTACATATTTGCTTACTATTATTATTTATTCCTTATTTCTTAAGGAATAATTGAATATAATATATGCATTTAATAATATATTTGCATAATCACTGAAAGTTAAATGTATATTATTATTGTTTCCAAACCAATAAATATTTATTTCGTTTGTATTTTTTTTTTTACATTTAAATTTTGGCAATATATATAGTTTATTAAACAAAATCTAGATTTAGAAGAATTCTTTTTAATATTTTTAATACAAGTGTATTTTATATACCTGGAATTTAGATGTAATATAGGCGATTTGAACACAGACTTTCAAGTTCCCTTCAGCCATCCACTCTATCTTTTATAATCAATACACATGATGACACACATGTGAAAAAGATAAATAATCTCCAATATACATATTTCATGCTGAATCAGCACTCATCAGTTGGTCCAGATCATTATTTCCTACACATGTATATAATCAGTGCTCGGTTTATATTAAGATAACAAATTTTCACATTTTAATGGAAGGTTTCAATCTAATCCACTCTCCAACTTTTCAGCTATCCATATCATTGAAAATCTGATGAGGGAATGCCCAAATTCCTTATTAATGCCAATATTATTGTCATGCTCATGTTGATCTTAAGTCACTCTGACCCCTCATGTATAGGACTTTGTCCATTTAAATATACAAAAGAGGGATGGGCAGGATATAGGTTCAATTGCATTGATTATGTATATGTGTGGGATATTATGATAAGAACCAACTGATGAGTACTGGTTCAGCACAAAATATGTATATTGGAGATCATTTATCTTTTTCACATATATGTGGTCATATGTATCAATTGTATGAGATAGAATGGATGGTTGAAGGGAGCATGAAATAATTCCTTTTATTGATTTTAAACTATTCAAAACTTATTATCTGCATTAATTAATAAATTTGGTGTACGTAAAGAATTTGATTATGATAAGCACTAAATCTTTCTTATGCTCTCATTCTATTGATAATAGATTTCATTTATTATATAAATCAGATGCATAGACATATTTATCAAGTATATTAATGATTCAGTTATAATATTTTTGAAATGAAATATTTTAAAATATCAAATAAATGATTAAAAATTTATCACATAAAATGATTTTTTTTTTTTTGTAATTTCCTATTATACTACTGCTATTATTTTTAAAAATCTTGATAGATTGCAGCACAAAGTACATAGACTTTGGTGATGGGTAGTTGATAAGTGAATGTAATAAATTAAATGTTCATTAAAAAAATGGATAGAATAATGGATCAAAACTTAATAAAATAATAGGCAAGAAAAGCAAGAGAACTAGATAATACAAAACTGAAATGATAGTATGTATATAAAAATATACAAGAGTTAGTTTAAGAGCAAGATTTAATAAAATTACAGAAAATAATAAGATTCCAGATGAGTGGGAAAATGTGAGAATTAGATTATTTTATAAAGGAAGGGAATCGTACTCAACAGAACATCATGGAATATTAAAACAATACTAAAGCATGTATACAAAGTGTAATTATCTTCCAATTAAAATTACATACAAATGCTGGTCTAGTAAATTAAATAAAGAGTAACATAGATTCTAATATTTCATAATATTAACAGGCAGTAAATTGGAAGACTTTGTGTTTATTAATAAAGTTAATGAAAGGAAGATTTTCACACTCTCATTCTAAAACATTTTAGATTGGCCTATATAAGTGGATTAAGTACTAAGATAAGATGGCCATTCTTATTTTTTCAAAGTCTCTATCTTGTGCTTTGTTTTGAGAATATCCGGTATTAAAACAATTTTGCAGTAAATTTGTATAGGGTGTAATTCCCTTCCAATTAAAATTACATATGAATACTGCACTAGTAAATTAAATAGAGAATTAAAGTTGTTTACTAGCAGTAATAATTTCTATAATTTAAAAAATATTTGTAAATACACAGTGAATATTTGAAATCCAAACATGCATATCATTATATTGAAATGAGAATAACAAATGTCATTGTAATGTTAATGTATAATTTTTTTAGTCATGCTTTACTCAATTAAAGATGTAAAGATATAGTTATTTAAGCACTTTGTTAAATAGGAAAAAATATTAGATAGTTAGAAGTTAAAGTTGAGACAAGTATAAAAATAGAATGGAATTAATTTAAAATGTAGCCTATATTTTGTTCAATAAATATGAAGTATATAGAATTATTTGTAAATATGATCATATCTACCTTAACATATGGAAATGAAACATTATATTAGTTGTGGGATTTGGAAAGTTTTAGATATTATCTAGAAGATAAATGTGCATTAGGGTATAAAGTGTGGATAGGAAATGAGACTATCTAAAAAGAAATGGGTGGCTTTTTTTGTTGAAAAAAAGTAAAATCAAATTTAAGATGTTAGGAAGTTTATAATATATGATTTTTTTAAACAGTGTCTGATTAATGATTCTTGGGAGATCAAGTGACATTTAAGTACCAGAAACTTTGATCCAATATTATTTAGCTTTTGAGTCTGCTATTCTCCCATTGCACTAAATAATTTCAAGTCAATATGAATGTGAATAGATTAGTAAAAATAGTGTTAATTGGATTATGTAATGCAAACTATAAATACAGTAAGGTTTACAATACATAAAATTAATAGACAGGGAATTTATTTCTAATTATTTTGATAAAAATAAGACAAATGTATAGAAAATATATTGTAAATAAATGATTGTGAGAATAGAAAAAGAAAATAGATGATTTATTTAGAGAAAAAGGCATAGAGTTAAGGAAAATAAATATGAATAAAAAGGACAATAACATTATAAGAAGATTGTCATTATTTGGTGGAATATTATGGAGTTTGGATATGAAGAAAAAAAAGTACAAAAATGGGATAAGAATGTAAACTGTAAATGCAATTTTAATGGAGATATTAAGGAAGAGTATTGAATATTTGGTACTGAAGTGTAGTTGTTGATAAAGAATCTGGTAAAATTGTGGACAGAAGGGAAAACTGTAAAAGTGAAAGAAGTTTTTGTTAAAGGATGAAGGATATGATAATAGTCCATTAGAATAACAAATAAACATCATTAAAATGAAAGAAAAAGGAATGTATTGCAATTTGTAGCATTGAATACAGGTGGCAAAGGTATATGGATTTACTGTGGTATATAAATCACATTTAAAGGCAAAGAAATTTATCTTAATTAACAGGAACCTTAGAGTATAGCTAGTATGTGAAAACTTCTGATTTTTTTTCTTATGCATCATAGCATCAGCTGGGAAGTGAATCCACTAACCCGGGACAACTGCTTGTAAAGCAGCTGTCGCTGACCTCTCGACCACCAATGCTTGATGAAACTGCTGATTTTCATTTTAAAAAAACCTCATTTTACATTATATCATCACATCTTTCAGGAAAGTTACTTTAGCAGAAGTTTGTTTTCTTCCCATGATTAAATGCATTAGTTCAGGGCAGAATTTAATTCTAATTAGGATTATTCAACAGGATTTTAAGATAATTTTTCAACCTATTATAAATTTAGAACTTAAAAAGGGTTGTTTGGATTAGGAAAAAAAGCTTTGAAATATATATTTTGGAGAAGAATAAAAAGGTTAATCAAAAGAAAAGGTTATTCATATTAAAGATTTATTGATTGAAAAATACTTTGATTAGAAATTTTAACTATGAATTTGTGGAAAGCGAAAGAGATGTAGAAAAAAATAAAATTCACTGATGATCTATGTGGGCTTAAAGCAATGAAGAAAACTACTTAGAGAAGGTTGAGCGATGAAGTGGAGGACATATTTTGTGATAACTAATAATTATAATTTATGACAATTAATTTTCATATATTGTTTTACTTTCAGAAAAAAAATCATTTAATAATTAAAAATATGATGTTTCTATAAATAATTGTTTTATTTAAAATTTTAAATTATAAAAGAATAAATAGAAAAACAAAAAAAGGAGCAGTAATTATATATTTCTTTTTTAACAACGAATATCTAAGTTTAAAAAAGATGAAGTCCTCTCTAAATTTAATCCAATTTCTTTAATCATAACTTTTATCCTCCACGTCATACCAGAAAGTTTTCTTATTTCCTCTATCTCTCGTACGATCTCTTTCTTGTCTTTTTCAATCTCTTATGGTTTAAAGTCATAACTGTTCATCTACAGTCATTTTTTAATTTATACATCCAGACCAACTCTATTTCTGTTTGTTAATTTTTTTCATTGATGTGTTGTTTGTTCTTTCATCTATATATTTTGTCTTCAATCCATTCTTGTTACTTTATTGAGTAGTCTGAAGTCTGTATTTCTCCTCTGATAAATGTTCAAATCTCAGATCAATAAGTAGGAACAGTAAAACACATATATTAAAAATCTTTTTTTAAAAAACAAAAGCATATTTTCTTTTCTTACTGCCAAGATATTTCAATAGAAGATGCTTGATTCAAGTTTAATTCTGTAATTAATTTCATCTAATACAATTTTATCAGCATTAATAATTTTACCAAGTTTATTTATAGTGGTTAACTTTTTATAATTCATGTTTATCAATTTTTACTTTCTTCTTATAAGAAAAACATTGAATATTACTTGTTTACATCTGATAACTCTTGTAACATTTCCTGAAGTTCTGAAACTTTTTTTGCAAATACAACCATCTCATATGAAAAATTAGATAACTTAAATAATCTCTATTTATGTTTATTCTCTTAACTTCTCATTTTTAGTCACAAAATACTTCATGTAAAACTACAACAAAATTTTTTGAATATATAGAGTCCTTGTTATGTATCCCTATCTTATTCTAACCATGTGATTTTGATAAATATTTTTTTAAGACATATATCCTGTATCTATATCTTGATGATACAAAACTTTAATCATTTTCAAAATGCTTATAGAAACCAATACTTTTCATAGTCTACAAATCCAAAAACATAATGGCAACTCATAACTTCTCTCAAATACTTGAATGTGATTCAGCTCTGCTAAAAAAAATTAAATTCATCTTGTTCTTTTGATTTATATGAGTCTAAATTTTGCTGTTAATAATTAGTAATTACTTGGATAAATATCATATTTAAAACTGATAGAAAAATGGTAGTCTATACATTAAACACCACATGATCACTATTTCTTATGCTTGCACATAACTGTTATTAAAACAGGCAAAACTCTCCATACAGTAGTGCCACTCAGTGCCAGCCAGAGTAATCAATTAGATCCTAAGATCTAGGTGCAGTGCTCTCAGATCCAAGGCTCCTCACTCACAAAGACCACAAGCCAGAAACTAATCTGGGGACACTGGATTAGTAGGCACTAGATGGGGATTTTATGCACAAGCCTTCTGGCATCCATTGATTACTCTGACTGGCTCTGAGTAGTGAGTTTTGCCTGTTTTAGTCTATACATTCTAATATCTTCTTTATCACTTTTCTTAAATATCAATATTACTATTACAATCACTTGCTACATCTTTATCATTTAAACATTTGAAAAATAGAGCTTTGCTAAATGTTTCTATTCCTTCATCTGTTTATTTTAACATATCAATTAAAATTCCATCATTGCCCGGAAATTTTCCTTTCTTCATACATTTAATTGCATGTCTTGTTGCTTTATATAAAGTGTTTAGCAATTCAGAAGATGTGACAAATGTAGTGATTTGTTTTCCTGTTCTTTATTACTATATGATTCTTTGTAAACCCCATCAACATATTTCATGATATCTCTCTTTTTTAATAATAGTTCTTTTTTTATTCTAGTTAAAATAACTTTCCTTTCAATATTAAAATGTTCCATTACATTCCTGAGATTTTTATTCTCTTTATTAGAGTTCCTTGCCAATTCATAATTATATTTTCTTATATCATTATTAATTCTTTTTCATATTATTTTACAAAACTCTAAATCTTCAAGTCTTCTTAATAGTTCAATTTAAAAGTTTTATATTTATGCCTTTTTATATACATTATCTTCTTTTAATTAAAAATTCAATGATGAATTGCTACTTTTGTATCAGCCAACTTTATTTCACTTCTTAGTAGAGTATCATTTATTTTCTTAATGATTTCAATCAAGTCTGAACAATCATCCAAATCTGGAAATATCTTAATATAATTAGCAAGTTCTGTTTTAAATTCACTGGAGTGTTTCTGAAAATTAGGAATACCAACTATTAATACTATCCTTCTTAATAGTTGTCTCTAGTTTTTGCATTAACATAAATCTTATATCTTACTAACCAATGGTTACTTCCCATGTTTTTCTTTTAATCAAAATATAATCCACTTTTGCTATACCTTTATATGCATTCTTTCTTGTCCATTTCCATTTGGCATTTTTTCAAATAAAGAATTCATAATATATTACCTTTTCCTCTGATAACTCCTCAAATCTGTATCTTTTTTCATTTTGACATCATGATCAAATTTTTCCATAGCACTTTCATCTTTTAATTATTTTCTAATGTCTGGTGTGCTCAAAAGTATGTTGTATGTCTTTATAAATATCATCTACTTTTTCATCACAATGAAAACTTCTTGTGGCATAAACCTGAATTAGATGTATTTAATACTTTTACTTGAATAACAACTAGTCATTCCACACTATCAGGATGAAGTATTAATCTCCACAATGTTGTTTTTCCACTTTTTATTTGTAATGAAACTCACTACACTTGTATTTCAATATTTGTGTTTTTTTAATAATATTATTATATGTGCATTTTTCAGATCAATTGATTTTTCATCATTTCTTCTAATTTCATAAAGTCTAATGGTGTCCCATTTAATGTTAGATAGTTCTTCCATATATGCAATCTTCCTTCTCTTGATAGTGATTTGCAGTTGTAGATACTTAAATAAAAAGTCATCATCAAATGATAGAATTGATCCACAATCAGGAAATGTTTAGTACCTCTGCCTTTTAGCCATCAAATTGATATCCTGGTTGGTAACTTTGCAGTCTCTGAGAATAAGAGTCATAATTTAATTTTGAATGTCATAATTGTAAATATCTAAAAAAAATAATCATTCATATATACACATTCATCTTGTCTTCAAGGAAGCTTAACTGATATTTCAATTAATAACTATCAGTCAAATGGGAAGGAAACATACATTTTTTATTCTTAAGCAATAAAAGCCAGTAAATTCATCATTTTGGTGGTTTGTAAGCAGCCCATCTACATGTGTTTATTCTGTGAATAATCACATAGTAATAACAGTTGCAATAACGAGGACATATGTAATGGACTTTAGGAATTTTCCTTATTTGGCTCCTTTAATGCCTCAAAAAGGAATCAAAGGATTTTTCCGTTTGCAATCTCCTTTATTACATCTTATTTTAAAAATATTTATAAATGATAACGCAAATCATTTCATTTAATTTTACTGCGTTCCCTTAAAATACAATTTTCGAAAATAATAAATCACATGATATAATTGAGTAAAACTATTGGTTATTTTTTTATGATTATAAAATTTAATTCTTCTGATTTTTTTTTACAAAAAGATGTTCATTTTATTTTTAAAAAAACTTCTTATTTTAAAAATATTTTGTATAAACACAGATGAGCAACTATTCGAAATTCTTAGATTTTAAAGTAAATAAACATTAAATAAAATTTAAAATATTTAAAAGATAAAATGAAATTAATTAAACTATAGTCAAAATATTAATTTCTCTGATTTAAAATAATTATTATATAAAAACTTTTAAAGAAATAAACAAATACAGTATAGAAAATTATATTTAATAAAGGGTCTTGTATTTGAAAACAAAAATATTAACATGGTCAAAATTTGGTTTTGCCTTCATATCGCTATATCACTGTAAATTATTTTTACCATTTACAGTAAATATTTTAATGAGATATTATTTTATATAGCGCTATGTTTTTATGTAATTATATTTTGTAAAATATAATTACAAATCAATAATAATAGAGATGAAAACATTTTTTTTATATTAAATAATTGTTTCTTCAACCACAATTGGGATTTTTAGATTTAACTTGAAATAAAAGCATGGGGATCCACAAATTAATTAAGACAATCCCTTGTTATAAAAAATAGAGATTGGCCCCTATTTACTGAATAATAATTGCATGATAATGAAAAACTGTACAAATTTTTTGATTTCAAAAATTTTATCTTAAGTTATATGATTTCCTACAATCAAAAATTGGCTAAAATTATCAATTATCAACTCCTATTGCATGTGATCACTTTAATTTTTTAGCAATTTTTACAAAACCAAGAAGTGTTTTGTGGTCAGGACATGTTCATGATCTGTGGTTTAAGTCTAAATTGAATTAACTTAATTTTTTTTTTTTTGGGGGGGGGGCACAAACAAGGATAGATTTTTTTTTAGATAGCCAACCTTCAATCAAATTAATTAGCTCTTTATTAGTAAATAAATATCCAACTTTTATTAACTTGAGTATAGTTGTTATGGGTTACTATGAAAGGCTGATTTGTTAATAATAAATCAATAAATATAATTCAGTTTTCTATATTGATGAGGATGTTTTACTATTTCAGGTGCTGAATCTATGGTTGGTATTTTGCAATTCATTGATGCCTGAAGTGAAAGCAATTCATTTCTTTTCTTATCTCTGTTACTTTTAAAATTACTTCTTTTCACATTCTTTCATCTTTGAGTCTATTCTTCACACGATGACAAATTAACTAAGTAAAGATATTATTTATGGAAGATTTTGTTTTTAAATATAAAGATATTATTAAGTATACTAGCTTTCCAAATAAACATTTTGCTTTTATTTTTTTAATTACCTTTTTATTTACTTCAGTATTTCTAAATAATATAAATATGCCATTATTACTGTATGATATCTAAATTTAATTCATAAATTCTTAAGTGTAATTCATAAAGTATATCAATATTAGAAATTTAAGATCAATTAAACAATTGTGACTTTTCCACTCTATATTAATGTTTTTCAGATGAAAATGGAATAAAATCTTATATAAGGTATGTAATTTCAGATTTCCTTCCATAATCCAAACTATATTTTTAGAATAGAATCTATTTTTAGAATGCTTTATAAATTTTATTAATATTATTTCTATTTAATTTATCCAGTGACAATCTTACAGAGTGATATTAAATAATTCATTTAATTAATGAAAATATCTTAGTCCACTCCAAAAATATGATTCTCCAAGTATAAAAGTTACTTAAAGAAGAATATAAAACTAAAAGGTTTCAAAGATTAAGGTTTTGTTTTTAAACTCGTCAAAATATAAAGTTCAACTTTCATCTATGCAAGAGGAAAACATTTAGTAAACAATATTGATAATCAGCATTAGGAGATTGATACATTTTAAGTTACTTAACAGTAACCGTGGATAATGACCTTAGTTTCCTCATCCATTAAAAATCAAATCTAAAATTATTTTTAGAAACTATCTTCTTGAAAATCTGACTACTGTTACTTAAAAATGTACTACAAATCTGCTAACAGCAACTTCCTTAGTACTTGTATATTATATGCTAGGTCCAAAATCCTGTTTAAAAGAGTATTCATACTGAACTTTATACACTGATTTATAACAATGAGAAACATTATTACTACAGTCAAATAACATTCTTTAATAACATATTTTACAAACATCAAAAAAGAAACCATCTTGCAGAAAACTACAGAAAACTACTAACTAGATTATTTGATATCAGTAATCCATTTTACATCAGCTTATTTCTCTGTTCTTTTAACCAGAAATTAATTTGTTTTCTAATATCTGCTGACTGCTTTTGAAGAAGGTTCATAATTAAGTTGATATAAAATGAATTATTGTTAGTAATAGGGATTGCATAAGATAATGAAGTCATGTATTACTTTGTTTGAGTATTAAATGGATTAAATTTAAGTTTCACCACATACATATATACATAAGTCAAGATCTGTTCAGCTAAGAAACAATTAGACAATAAAATAATAATAAAGCAAAACATTGCTTCAAATGAGATTCTAAACATTTTTAAAACTAATAAATAAGATTGCTGAATTTGATCTTCCTAAATGTTAGTGACATTTCAATACAATGCACTATTGTTTCATATGTCTGCTTCAAAAATTATGCATGTGTGGTGAAACACAAACCATGAACCATGATTCTCCATTTTAGGCAAACAATGGCAAAAATGGATTTCATAAAACCATAATTCCTTTGAAAATAGTTGAGATGTCTTCTTAAAATCTATATACTAAATAATTAATATATATATTCATAATTTATATGTGTATAAATTTTATCAAATATTAAGTAAAAAATCTATTTCTCCTAAGCTAGTTCTGTCAACTTATGTAAACTTAAGTAATCAATAGAATTTTTTGTAGTAGAAAAAATAGATTTTCTACTTAAAGGTAATGTATAGAAATCATGTGATGAACCCCACAGCTATTTTTGTGGCACTAGAGTTTGTTTTAATCAGAAAGATAAAAATAGTTCTAGTTTACTCTCACTGAAAAAAAATAATTCAATTACTTTGTTTACTTGAAAATATTTCTATAATAAAATCAGATCTGGATCTTTACCGACATGTTTTATTTTAATAAATAAATAACCCAATATTAAATAACTCTCTTAAAGACAAATGATTCTCCAGTAGTGAAGTAGAAGATATTACTGACCAAGGTAGAGAACAGTTAGATGTAAATGATTTTTATATTTCTTCTTTATTGTTTTACTCTACAGCTATGTAGATCTGGATAATGACTTTTTGTGATCTACAAAATATAAAAAAATCCTAATCTTGCTTAGAAATTTTCAGTTACTTGAAAGAATTTTCAAATTCCACTTGGATTTGAAGCTTAAATTATAAGCATGATAGTAAATGGCCAATTGCTATTATTATATGGCATTTTGTGTGCGTGTGTGCATAAAAACACAACATAAAATTAGTTTATCATTAAACGAATTTTATTTAATTAATAAATTCAAATAAATGAATTAATGTTTCTGTTTGTAATTTTTTTTTTTTCAGAATGGTGGAGCTGCTGATGGGCTGTAGTATGGCATATATCACCAAGCAGCCAGTCAACAGGCAACAAGTCTGCGTCCGAGTCACCTCACTGAGGGTCTAACGACCTCCACACATTCCATGGCTGTTTTATCATTAAACTATGAATTTAAATATATACTTTAGGAACAAAATGCTGCAAAGAATTGGAATGATTTACGTAGGCATGTAAAGATATTTACCACACATTGCAATTTATATGTCAAAAAATTATTATTAGTCATTACTTAAATGAAGATTATCAAACAGTTAATAATCATAAAAAAAAATCCACACAAAAATTTCAAAACATGAGTTAAGGGAAAGAAAAATTAATAGGCATACAGTGGTGAATATTTATACATTCCTGCTTATTGCTATAAGGCTACAAAATCAATACTTGAATTTGTGTGTATGCGTGCATATATATATAACGGTAATTAAAATAAGTTTTTTTTAATCATATGAGCAATGCTATTTTTTAAATTTTTGATTATATTTTTTCTACATATAATTCTAACTTTTTATATTTGTAACTAAGTGGCCACCAAAAAAAAGATATTATTTAAATATATGTATATGAGCATGATGTAAGAAGTAGCATTGGCAAGCATCGAGATAAATAATGTCAATATTATGTAACAAAGCAATTACAGTTATAAAAGAGTAGGGATAAAATATAAGTATATGATTCTCGGGTCTTTACTTACCTGGGGTCAATTTAAGTCTTGGCATTCAGAATCCATCTAAGACATAATGATGTCGTTTGGTATGGGATACTTTTTAATATACAAAATTAACTCTAGTTCTATAATAAATGATAACTTATGTATTTAAAGATTACCATATTATTTTAGTAAATAACAAAAGCTAATATTTTATGTTGTCTATTCTTGGACATTCATCTTAAAAATACATTTCATGATAAAGACTCAATAAAAAAAACTATATAATTTTGATTGTATGAAAAAGGACTATAATATGAGTTTTAAATTTTATACTCTTAATCAATTGATATTTAAAGTTTATTATAGTGCATTCAAATGTAATATACTTAGCTATTTAAAGCAGTTATATGTTAAATAGATAGCTGACATATTCATTTTTGTATTTACATAATTAACATTATAGCCTATATTTGATAAATATGAAGTAATGAAATAAATTAAATAAAAAACATGTAGATCTGAGTAGTATAAAATCTATATTATTCTTAGAAAAATTAAAATAGCATGTCTAAGTTTTATTGTGGTTACTTTATTAATAAAAAAGATAAAAATTATATATTTAAATATTAAAGATTATAGGAGTTCTGAAAATTATCTTAATTAATAAATAATTTTATTGTGTGGTTACATATTCTGTGGCCAAGTAGCAGGTTGAGCAAAATTATTTCGAACTCAAGTTTTTTTTTCTTTAACTGGAAATCGATCCCCTAAAGAAAGCTCAAAAAAAAAAAAACCTTTGTCCATAGTAAAAAATGAAATTCTAAAAATAAAAGATTCTTATAAATACTGAAATAAACGGCAATACATTTAATGAACATGTATATATAATGAAAAATCTGGAAGAAAAATATTAATTTTTACAAATATATGGATAATATTACAAAATAATTAGTGTTTAACTAACAATTTGCCTTGATAACTTTTTTAAGTAAAAATTTGCTTGCAAAGAATTTTATAAATATTTATTTAAAATAAAATAATCGAATGATTTTATTGGATAAGAATTTCAAGTATCAGCAGTGAAAAGTGGGGTGAAATCCATGGATCTTAAATTCAACAGTCTACTATCCTAATACTACACCAACTCATTTATTTGACAATGATTAACAATGCTTGTTGTATAGATGGTGAAAAGTTATACAATATTAATAAAGTATTCTGTTTTTGAAAAAATAAATAAAAACAATAATTACTTAAATTAAAAATATTTAATTGATAGAATTAAGTTGATTCTTGAGCAAGTAATTATAAAATAGAAAATTTATAAAGTAATGTCAAGTCAATATCAACTTCTGGGTATTGTATAAAGTTATTTCAGTGACATATTCACTATTCTGTTAGCAACTCATATCATCTACTCTTTCATTGTCAAACTTTCTGAGCATTGCTTTCTAATAAATTGGAATACGCTCATCATTTAAATAAAATAAAACAATTTCAACCCCACCATTTAGTTGTTTTCCTTACTGCCTAAGATAATCTTTAACTTTTTCATCATTTTTCTTAACCTTCTTCAAACCAATTACAACCATCCAAGATTTCAGAAAATGCCATATATTTTCATTTCTAAAGATATATTTACAGATCTTTTTCAAAGTTTTTCTGGTGGTAATTTGTAATAAATATCTTATCAGCTAAATTCTTTGCTGTTGAATAATCCAAGAAGTGAAAACTGTATTAATTTTTAATTTTCACTATCAATTTTAGAGTCAACTGCTGTCCTAATATGGATTCCTTCATTGCATATTTAATATACAAATTAATTAGATGGGGTAACAAAATGCAACCTAACTTCTTTGCCAATGTAAAGTTTACTAGGTTGTTTTTAGCATGTTCAAAAGAATTGAATAGTTTTAAACAATAAAATACTAAAATTAAATATATTAAAGCATTAACAAGCAACAGAATCATTGAAAATAATGAAGTAACAGAGAATCTTTCCTCCAAACAAACAAAAAATGAGTGCCCAATATTTTTCTATACATAAGCTACTTTTTTAATAGAAACAATCTCATAATCTAAACATATATGGAGGAAAATGCAATATTATAATCCTTGCATACTTTTTTAAATTCTATTTTCAATAATAAAGATTATCAAATTTATAATTTCCAAATTAAACATTTTACTAATAAGTATTCAAAAATTATTATTAAACACTGAAATATATATTTAAAAAATCTTAAATAAATCAATTTTTTTATTAAAAATTTATGTCAGAAAATATAAAAATTCATGTTAAAAATATTATTAAACGCTTAAACAAGTATCCTAATTCTCACAGAAAACATGCTTCTACTCTAAGTATATCATTTATTATTGTTACTTTTGGTTATAAAAATCAATGCTAATTTATATTAGAATTGGCTGGTACATTATTATGTCAGTTTAAAAGTAATATTCATTTTCAACACACTACACAGGCTAATCCTAATTAATATAGGTTATCAATTTTATGTTTTGCTTTGATCAATTTTAATATGTTTCAATTTTTCCTTCGAGATAACACTTATATATAAAACATGAAAATATTTTTTACCAATTGAAAATAAGCACAGTATATCATAAAAGGTATTCATACATTATGAAGTTTCATGACCTGCACATCATATTTTGGATGTTTTGCATGTAATATGCTGGATGTATGAATTTATGTATGCCAAGAACTACCTGAATAATTGTCAATATAGGTGCATGCACACACACAGTCATAGATAAAATTTTGTAATCTTATCTAAAAATAACCAAATGCTTTAAAAAAATGCAAGTTATTTCCAAAACACATAGAACAAACTGGACCAAAATATTTTTGTGTATTTTTATAGCATATTAAAATTAATCCTATGAAAAATCATCCCTTCCTTTGCAATTATATCCAATGGTTAAATAACCTAGGATAATCATTATCTAAAAACATATGTAATTGATTTATGCAATTATTGGTATTATTTTCATTTATAGTCTTCATTTTGTAAAAAGTAATCATTAATTTCAGAAATGACCTTAAAATGTATGCAATTATTTGAACTGTTTTTTTCATAGTACATAATGGTAAATGAACAATTTTTTTTCATATGTTAATATTTCTGTTAGAAAACAAATTTATATACTGTTAAAGTGTAGGTTTTTCAAGTTTGTAAAATGTAGTAATTTCTTCTTTTTTTAAATGTGTGTCTAAATGATATCTGTAATAAAATATATTTTTTAAAAAACAAATTTTTACATTTAATGTCCAATAAATTTAATATTATTGTATTCCTTTAATTATAACAAAAACTAAAGTAATGTCATTTTATATTTTGCAAACATAAGAGAGAAAAAAAAGGACAATTTAGATATGCAAAGCAATAACTGAAATAACTATAAAAGAAGTATTATATGTATGGATAAATAAATAAAAAAGTTATTTGTCTTTATACCTATGATAAAGAATTCACATATAAATAGAGCTTGGAAATTTTTCAGGTGAGAATATTCCAAGTAAGTTTAAAAATTTTTTCAGATAACCATACAGGAATGCTTTAAATGAATAACTCATAATAAGCCCCCAAAATAATCTAGATTGGTCTGAAAAATGTTGTACTGTTCATAATGTAAAAGCACTCAATTATTTTGAATGTTTTTCTCAATATATAGATCACAATAATTTTTCAAAGCTGATGAAAAAATCATTTTAATATTAATTTCAAATTTATACTTTTATTTATATATGGACATATGTATGGTTAAAACAGAATTATCTAGCAACATTTTAAAGAAATTATGAAGAACATTTTATTCATATGGCTATATTGTCGAGTTGTGAAGGTTTACATATTCCTTCTTTGTTATATCCTCCAGCGAAGACTAGCTAAATATCTATTTGTTGACTGACAATTACACAATTATCTGGACTATCTAGTAGAAAGAAAAAATTTTAACCTGGAAAAAAAAAGGCTAAATTTAAGTCAGCCTAGATTCAAACATCAGATTTACTGGGTAGGTCAGATAAATGTGTTTAACCTTTATATTATAAAGTCTGAGCAGTAATATAATATGAAATAGCTCCTTAGATGAACTTCTGCACATAGCTACATGTTTTTGTTAGACAATCCTTTAAAATCATCTAGTTTATACTCTCTGATATCAAATAATTCATTATTAATATATTTTTCTTTGGCTATCTCAAACTGTTTTCTTAACACTTAATATTCTATCCTAATATTCTTTTATCTTTATCATAAAGATCTCGGCAATAAAAAAAAATTTCTACCTCTTTTGTTCTCTATATCTTTGGTTGTTTTTTTTTCATACAATTTATCACCAATGCTCCAAAAATAAATATTCAATACTTTACCTTCCATCTCCACAAATATCACATCAGTCCATTATTTGCCTTCTTTCTTTAGAATCTAAAGTGTCTATTTGCATCAAATAGCCAGTAATCTCCTTCTAGTGATTCATAAATCCTTTCATCTATTTATTTTATCATTATATAATTCCAAACTATCTTTTTATTCATATTTTAAATTTATTTCTCTCTAACCAATTTAACTATTTTCTTTTCCTGCTTCACATAACTCAATATCTGCAGTATATTCTCTACACATTTATTTTATTTTTTATATAAATACATAGAAATAAAGGTCCATTAACTATGCATATTGTGAAACAATTTTTGCCCTACGTAGTTAGCTTACTCTAATTAAACACTATTTTTTACTAATTTATTTTCACAAATATCACTGAATGTATTACTTTCTTTATTTTGCTATATTTTATAAATACAATTTGTAACCTTACTTCAAACACTTTATAGCAAAACATTTTTTATTATACTACATACACACAATCTGATATTTTGCCTATCCTGCAATCTTCCTCAGAGCAATGATATGATAAATAAAATAAATATACAAACAATATAATAAACAAATATTATCAATATAATAATACTAAATCATGCTATCACTCTTCCAACGTAAAGCTGTAACAACAAATAGAAAACTAAATTAAATGGCTGAGTGCTTTCAAGAAGATGTACTTCTCATATTCATAGCCAGTTATGATTCTTTCTTTGAAATCATTATATAAATAAATACCATATGCAAATTCTATGCAAATGAGTCACTAAGACTATCTTTTAGATATAGCAAAACATGCATCCTTATGATTAATGGTGAAGGAGTCCTCTGCTATAAAGTAAGCTTCTTTTACCTTTCACTTAATATCATGCTTCTCACTAGAAACTAATTTTGCAGATGTGGGTTTGAACACATGTCCTGACATTTTTTTGTTGTGCAAAAATTGAAGTGCATTCTGGATCTGTATGTGCCTTATTGTATCTATACTTGTGTTTGTGATATCCTAGTAGCTATGGTGGCTCTTGTTTCATCATAGTATGATGCTTTGCATCCATTATGAGGGCATGCCACTCTGTACACAGCCTGTGGGGTCTGATCAGAGGCTATAGTATCTTTAGTGTTGTTAATAAGCCTATTAGGTAAGATGGGTGTATGAAAACTCAAACAAAATTCCTTAGAGAAAGTCTTATAAAACGTTTTATGCAAAGAGTGCATGTAGTGCAACAATATCCAAGGCTTGTTGTCTTCATCTGTGTTTTCCAATATTATCTACAAAATGTCTTATTTTGCTATATATTATATTGCACCTGTATCCTGATTTGATTAAGTTGTTAGTATAATTAATTTAGACCTTCTGTCTGCCTCAAACTTGCACAAATAGTAATTTCTGAAAAGAAATGATGTCAATCCAGCAAACTTGTGAGTCATAGGTGTGTATGATTCAGGGTGAATCTGTCCACGAACTTCTGGTGGCTTCATTACCATTGTATAGTTAAGCATACTTCCCTCTCTGTGTACCTTGATATCTAAATATTTTACCTCTTGCCCCATATCTTCCCATGTAATATTTAAATTCAATGATGTGTTCGCTTGTATCTGATTTTTGATGTGCTCAACAATATTTACTGGAGCAGCAATGAATAAATCGTCCACATACCTCGTATATATTATATTATTATCTACTATGATGTATTCAGATAATACTTGTTTTTCGTAAAAATTCAAATAGATGCTAGCCATGATGCCGCTCGTGGGCAATCCCATAGGCCACCCATCTTTCATGTGGTACTACTTGCCTTCAAATGTTGCCATAATATTTACATCTAACCGTCTCAAAAATTCTGTTATGAAACTAACGCGAGCCTGAGCCACATTTTTATTTACAAGTTCTTGTATAATATCGATAGAGTTCTTTCTATTAACAGACCCATATAACTCTGAAATATCTAATGCAGCAATTTTAAACTCAGGCCTTATTAGCGCGTTCTTGATTCACTCTTGTAATAAAATGAAATTAACCCCTAAAATATAAAATAATGTGGTTAAAATAAATTGAAGTATAAAATATAGATTGTACATGTATATTCCTGTATGTATAACAACCATCAATTTAAATGTATTATTTCTTTTATTATTAAGCCATATTGAAAAAATAATAAAAGAGATATTTATGAATATATTTACAGACAGAAATACACATGTATAAGCTATATTTATTTTATATTTCAATTTAATGTTGCATATTTTATATTATTCAGATTTTTTTTATATTTTAATTCCATTTTACCACATCTACTTTATTTAGATTTTATTTATTTTTATTTTTTTAATTTTATTGATTACATTTGTTTATTATATTATTGATATATTTATTTTATTTCTCATTATATCATAGCTCTGAAAAAGCCTGGAGGACTGTCGAAATATCAGATTTTGTTATATAAAAAATGTTGCTATAAAGTATTTAAAGTAACATGTACAAATTGCATTTATAATCTATTTTTATTTGCATATAGTAACCTTACAAACTTTGTGCTTTTAATTTCTGTAATTAAAAAAAGATGTCCATCCAATTTATCTTTGAATGGCCTTATTATTGTCTACAATTAACCAGTCATTACAAATCTACATACTTTTTTATTCTATACAAAAATTTTAGTCTTTTGGCCAGCATAACATGCCTAATTTTCAAATGTTAAAGCAATTAAACTTTTTTAAAAATTATTCTACTTATGTTAGTTATATGACCAACATGGCAGATTTTTAATAAATCTACTCTATTTTAACTTTTTGTCCAAAGTCTAATTTTTAATTGCCTAATTATTTTTTTTCCATTTAACAATTGTCTAAATACTTATATTCTATTTCTTAAGAAAAATATTTACCATTTTCCATTATAAAATAAGGTATAATCAACCTTTTAGAAACAATGACATTATTCACAGAAAAAGTTTCAAGAAATTCTTTTGTCAATTGTAACAAGTTCTTAAATATTGCTAATCACAATGCAACAAAAAAAACTTAATATTTGCTTTTCTTAAAAGTGTGGAAGATGTTTTTATTATTATTTCTACTTGGCAGTGTGGAATTTCTGGCAATTTAATACATCATATGTAATAATTGTGTTCATTTCATCTTTTAAACTTTTAAATAAAGCAAGTAATGTGTTTATATAAAACTCTAACTATTAGTGATTAGTAATATTTAAAAGTTTAGTATAACTTTAAGACATTTCCCTAAAATTAGTTCTGTAAGCCTATGCTGCCATAGTTTACATAACAGAAATCAACTATTACATACCATAGAACATCACATACTATATGGAGAGTTTTGCCTGTTTTAACATACCGTAGAAGAGGGCATTTTGAATATTTTAATTGCTATATGAAGTACAGTTCTTTAATATAATAAAATTGGTTAATCAAAGTATATACAAACATGAATGAATAAATAGCTACTCACCAAAAGAAATGTATAGAGAAAATCAACAACTATTTTATCAATCTACAATGGAACACATCAGGTAACCCTGGAAATTAACATCAATCCCTTTAACCATACATCAACACGATGACTTTAAATTTTCCACTTAGAAATGTGATATAATAATTTATATAATTGTTTACAAGTAATAATTTTAAAAAAAGTTAAATTAAATCAAAGTTCAAAAAATATTAAGAAAGACAAAAGAATTTATCTTTTAATATATATTTTAAAAAATATATTTAAACTTTTATTAGATTGCTTTAAGATTTTTTTTACCTTGGATAGTACAAACATTTTTCCATTCTTGAAATCACAATTTAAAAATTGATTAAAATCAACAAGTACTAGATGACAATAAAATCAGGTATCTGAATGATGTCCTCTTATGGTAAGGAATACTGATTTCTATTTTGATCCAGTGGTCATTTTTTTAATTTACATTTTATTAATTAATCAAACAATTTATTATTTACTAGCAGATATAGTGACTCAGTGCTTAACAATTATGACTTTGATTAAAAAATTATCACTATTGTTATTTGACTGTTATTAATAAAAACAATTAACAGTTAAAAATAGCCAGATTCCCATTTATAAAAGTTATCTTGAATATATAAAACTCACTGGATTTAAATACACACTGTATTAGTTCTAATTAGATGACAATATGCACTCTTAATAATGTTTCATAATATTCCTTATATTAATGAACAATCTTTTTCTATTTTAAACCTTGAATATTTTAATAATCTTGTAAGATTACAAATACCAGCTTCAATTTCATACTATTGTTCTTTTTGTCTCGTCTTTAGAAAAATTTAATTTTATTTAAATTTGACAATTACATTCAACTGTTAGTAATAGTACACAGGTTAGTATATAGTATATGCACAACATTTTGAGAAGTATTATTTGCTTCTCTTCTTCAAGTGTTGCTGGTCTGACCAGTGATACCTGAAGAATAGAAGAGAATAATACTTCTTGAAACATTGCGCATATACTAACCAGTGTCCTATTATTAATAGTTGAATGTAATTGGAAAATTTAAATAAAGTTAAAATTTTCTAGACATTCAATACAATATTAGATAATGGAAATAATCTAATATATAAATACAACTAAAATCCCCATCACAAACCTTCAGGAAAAGACTAATGTTCTTTTTGACTTGCAGTATTAACAAGATTATTTTAAAATCTATATAAAATACTTATTCACAATTTTTGTATATATAAGTACCTTAAAACTTCAAATTGACAATTGGACTCCTCATCTCAAGTATTTCAGGGAGATTGAAGAGATTCCTTCAGTGTGATCAATAATAGACATTTCTTATTAGGACTAATTGATTATTTTTAAACTTTTAGGTAATATTTTAGAAACTTCTTGAAAGAAATGACTCCTGTATAATACTTATTTTTATTACACTATAATATTTCTAAATTTTATACATATATAACCTAACAATTTTTTTCCTAATATGATCTAAAAAGTTGATATTAAAGAAAAATAGTAATTAATCCAAAATAAATCTAATTTACTAAATCACAAACTACATATATATGTGTGTGTAAACAGTTTTCAAATTCATCCATTTAAATGGTTACTTATCCATATAGGAGTAATGTTTCAGTTAGATTAATAAGAGTGACTCAGCAACTGTTGGTATTGATAAAATCAGATAATAAAATACTACAGATCTCCTGTCATATAATTTAATTATTATTTCATCCAATTTGTCTTTCTCTTCTTAATTCATAATAATCTACTATTAATTATTTATCTTCATTGTTACTATTGTATTCAAACTCATTTTACTATCATTAAAGATTTATTTTCACAATCAATCCTTTTATTATTGAAATTGGCTTATCCTTTTCTGCTAGATATAATCGGCATCAGCTAAAATGCTAACATTAATTTACTATAGTATTACTTTTTAATACTTATTTCAGTAATATATAATCGAAATGGTTAATCAAACTGCAAATAGATATGAATATACATATATATTCATAACAATCAGTTTTCTTAATTTCTATGTGTTTTTAGTTGCAAATTAAAATATGTATATTGGTGAGTAAGTGGCTTGTCATTACATTTGAGATGTAAAACTGTTATAAATTTATATAATTATAATCTAGTTACTTTTTATACATTGCTATTATATATATATAACTTCATCTTCTGATAGAAAAAGTATCTTCATAGAATTATAAAACTCTATTTTAAATATTAATTAGGATTAATAAAATTAATTAAAAATTTAAGATATTTAAAATTAAAGCAATGAATATAAACGAATAATAGACGACTTTTATTACAAATATTTATAATTAAATTAGTCATCATACTCTTTCCATTTTTTTAAATTTGCTATTATCACTTAGTTTGCTGCAAGGTCTATCTATGATCACGATCTTCTCTCGACTCTAATTGAAACAATCACATTTCCATCTTTTGATTAGAGTCCAATCTTCTCTTTCTTTCTTTTTTCTTGAATTTTTTAGTCTCCATATCTTTCTTTTTTTTTAAGTTAGAATGATCAAAATTGTTTACAAATGACTGTTAATGATGGTTATGAATTTGAAAATATGTAGAGTTTAGATTAAAAGGGGGAAGGAGCAATTTTTATTAAATTAATCAACCAACAATTGTAACTTTTGAATTAAACAAATTAACAATTATATCAAATGGTAATGTAAGTTTCCCATGAGGAATGTTTCTAGCAACAACAACCCAGATAACAGTACACGAGATCCATCTCAAATGTTTTTAATAAATCCAAAAACAAGCCAATGACTTCACATCTTTCATCTATATAAACCTTCATCTTAATATTATTTATGCATTCATTTAAACTTTAGTCTTTTTCCTATAAGAAAAATAAAAATTTAAATTTTGCACCAATTTCTATCTTCTTTTAATCTTTTTTTTTATTTTAGGTATTTTAACTATCAACTTTGTTAGTTTGCATTTATAGACATTTCATTTATTAACACCACCTGATTTTGAAAATTATCTTAAAGTAGTAAATGTAATTTTTTCTCCCCTTACTTATTGAAATTGTTTTAACAAGATCAATAAGATATACTGATGAAACTTCAAATTTAAACGAATAAATAAATCATGGTAAATTTTATTAACTCTTCTTTAAATAAAAAGCAATTTAAGAACTGCACAGCAAAAAATAGTTCTGCAGTTGCAAACAATTTATTAAATTAGTGTTTTAAAGTTCAGAGGGAGAGTTTGAGTCAAAATTCCTAATTACGCTATAAGACAATGATTCAGGTTTGATCTTCTATTAACTAAACTATTTCCGCTTCAAGATTTCCTACATTCTTTTTCCTTGGAAAAAAAAATAGATCAAACTCTTTTGGGATGGTTTGATTTTTTGAACAGGTAATTGATTAGAGAAAATTATTAATCATGTGAAATAATATCCAAAGCTGAAAAATACTAATGGGCGTTTGTTCAGTACTTACTTTAAACACCCCCACCTCCCGCCAATCTCCAAAAAAATATAAATCCCAAAATAATAGTAGCTATAATCACGAAACAAAACAAGAATTAATACATTTACAAAAATCCTCTAATATTGATAAGAATTGCTCAAATTCCATTCCAATAAATTTAGTTAGTTTTTTTGGCAATTATTTTTATTTTTAAAAAAATTAAAATAAAGAATTTTATTTATATTTACCTCCTTCCTTCGAATTTTGAAAACTACTGTATTTAAAAACAAAAAAAAAGTTTCGCTTTCAGTATAATTTATATATATGAAAAAGAGAATATACATGAGATATATTAATTTAATATCAAAATGTTTTAATTTCTTGACGTCATTAATCACAACATGAAAGATAATTCTGAGAGTAAGATATGGCTGAATTTTGTAAGACTAAACTATTTCAAAAATAATTTTATAATTTTAAAAATATTGCCTTTGACAGTCATCATACACGAGTGTGATTATTCTATCTCTATAAGAAACAAAAAATGGAAAGACAAAAAACAAAAATTTCAAGATGGATTTGCAAAAACTAAACAAATTAATTTATAAAACACAAATATATTGATATATACAACATGTTTGTTCTTTAATGTTCATTCAATATCTTAAAATGCTATATTTTAAATTCATCTGCAATGAACTTTGATTTTTTAAAAATCTCAATACTTTATCTAATAGAAGTTTTCAATTGCATTCTATTTTCAGTCACATCCTCCCAATAAAAGCAATTAGTATTGCATTGCTTTAGAGTAACTGAGGTAATGTGTCTCCTATAAAAAACATGTTCAAGTTAAAACAAAATATTTTAGAAAATCTGTTACTATTCATTCTCTTCAAATGCCAATTCAAATATATTCTTTTGTAATAATAGTAGCAGCTAAAGAACATTATTCTTATGATCTTATCATCAGAGCTCAAATTAAAATCACTATCAATTCTAAATCAAACTAC
Source organism: Epiperipatus broadwayi (assembly GCA_028023455.1). NCBI lineage: Eukaryota > Metazoa > Onychophora > Udeonychophora > Euonychophora > Peripatidae > Epiperipatus > Epiperipatus broadwayi. Next base: position 1,481,497 of record JAQFVV010012478.1, on the reverse strand, counting down.
AGCTTAATGCCCCATTCATGAATCCATCTACAAACTGTTCCAAAAATTGATATCAAGAATTGGAAAAGCTATAAAAATAATTAAATTTTGGTGGATAATCCAGTTAGCTTCAAATGCTATCACATACCCTTTCAATTAATTAAATCAAATATCTACAAGTCATATTTTACATAAAATTATTTTTTTTTGTATTTGCTTACCAATTAAAATCTATAATTTTTCTTTATTCTCTAAAACTAGTGATTTTTATAGTAAACAATTTTTGTATACTACTGAAATCAATTTATTCAATAAAATCCTGAAAGCACTATTGCTGCAGAAATTGTTGTGATATTTCATAGTAATTATGGCAATCTTTTCTAGCCCCTTTATTTTTATAATATGAAACAACAGAACAGCCTTAAAATGACACAACTTAATGACTTGCTATATTTCTTAAAAATTCCAAGTTTTGAAGCAAACTCATCACATTTAAATACATCTTCAAATATCTTATCATAAGTTGAAGCCTTTCCATTATTAAGTTTCCAAAAATATATTTTAACTCATTAAATTGAGTATCTTTCTTTCAAATCTAAATGATGGATATATAATTAAAAGCTATCATCTGAATTTTATTATCATTATTTAAGATATGATTAAAATATTCTTTTCAAAATGTCATTATTATTATATAGAAAAAATTTTTTCAAAATATTTAGTAGGATTATAATATTTTTCAGGTACATATTACTTTCAATCCATCGGTAAAAGAGATTATAAGTGGCCATGAACAAAAATTATTCAATTCCTTATTTCACTAATATTTTTTTAAGACTTTTTGCCTGTTATTGAACTTGAATATTTAAATCTCTGTATTGCTTACAAAGCTCCAAATTCATTTTAGTATTGTTCCAAGCAAGGAATTTCATATCTTTTTTAATTCAAGTCACTATTAATAATATCATCTAAAAATCAGTCAGGACTTTCACTAAAGACAAACATATTCATTAAAAGAATTTCATGCCTCAATAACATGGCAAGTTTGAAATCCTGAACTGACAATTTTAGTATTTAATAATTGTTAAAATGGACACGAATAGCAATTACTTCTAAGTTTTAAATTTTCTAACAATGTTTAGTATAGGATCATTTATTTTAACCTTGGAGGATTAGGAGATTTTGCATTTTTTATCTAAAGATCCATTCACAATATATCAATATTCTTTCTTAAAAAATTTAGTTAAGTTGGTCTTTATTTATGTCAACTGTAGAATGGTGCAATAATTTCAACATTTTTAATAGATACCAAATTTCAAATGCTTTTATTTTTTCCATATTAACTTTTTAGTATTTCAAATTTAACAGATATTTTCATATACATCATTTTAATATTATAGGCATTATTTTAGATTTAAATATATTTTTACTTAATAATCTCATGACCTAGTTAGCTTACATTTAGTTTGCCCAATATGGCTTCCTTTTTCATATTTGCATAGAATTATATTTGCTACATTAGTCCTTAGTTTTCTTAATATTAATGCTAATATTGACTTCTATCACTTCTTGTTATTTTAAATATATTTAATTTGAATAAAAAGTTATTGTTAATCGTATAAAATATATATAAACCATAAAGATGTAACTAGTATAAATGACTATCACTAACTTTATGGAATTCAATTGTAATCATTGTCAGATAACCAAAAAATCCATGTTCAATTAATAAAAATAAAGATTGTTCTTTTTTTCCAAAACAAAAAATACTAATCTTCAAAAATGTTTAATAATAAAACATTATGAAAAAGTTTTATTTATAAAAAAAAAAATGATAATAATTATAAATTTTTTAAAAAATAAATAAATAAAATTATTTTATTAGTATGTAATGTCAGAATTGTTTAAATTTTTTTTTGGAGAAAAAGAAATACAGAGAAAAATTGTATTAAAAGAAAGTATAACCTATTTAACACCTTGGATTGTGAATTGGATGTCTTGCTTTACAAAAAAACTGATTATAAATTTCAATAATTCTTTGCTTAAAATTAAATTTTTACATAAGTTTAATTCCTATACAGATGTAGCATTAGAATTATACATGGCAACCAAATATAAAAATCTTTTTAAAAAAAAAATTAAAATAAGCAGTACAATATATCCAAGATATTCACAGAGCATCAGATTAACAATATCTGAAAACTGTATTAATTTATTCATCAATTTTTTATACTTTAAAATATTTCAGGAATTATCTACTTAAGTCCAGAAGAATTATATAAGTTTATGTATGTAGTGATTAGTTCTACATCTGCAGAATAAATTTACAGAATAAGACTAAAAGCAAAATAAATTTTTTGAATGTTCTTGACTTTATTATCAACCATGGTACAAATATAATTTTTCAGAATTTCCACCCATATTTAGTTCCCTTTTATTTTTTTGTTGTTAAATCTTAATACACAAATAAATAAATGAAATGGCAAGTTATTATTAGTAATTATTTAATTATAAAAATGAACAATAACAGCTGATAGGTAAAATTAATTTACCATATCTCAACAAAAATTCAAAAATAAACTAACATCTTTAAACCTTAAACCTTTTTATATTGATGATCCCCTGATGGTAATAGTCAGTTTTATCAGTAATGGAGCACCAAGCAATATTTAAATGATTGTGTAGTATGTAAACTTGATCTGTAATCATCAAGAATTTCTTAACTAAATCTAAACTAATAATAAAACTAAATGGAGAAAAAAAAATACAAAGAAAATACTATAAACAAATTTCTTACAAATACATACAGATAAAATAAATAAATATACAGAAAGAAAAAAATTTAAACAAAAAAAAAGGGGGGAAACAGAAAAGGTTTGTGCACCACCTATGCTGACCATAAATGTGTTGACATATCACAGATTTAAATCAAAAGTTGATGTAAGTAAAAAATATATCAAAGGTTCTTTATTACAATATCTTATTTAAATAGTTTTTTTTTTTTTGTACAATTGGAGAACAGTTACAAATATATATAAATATATATACAAATTGGAATATAAATTTTACTGCAAAACGCATCATCAAATCTCATGGTAAATCTGTTATGGAAGGAAATGTCTTCAGGAACAATTTCCTGCATGGAAAACTGCTGAAGTTTTTTTAATACTAATAATAAAATTATAAATAAAATTAATATCATAACTTTACTTTTTTATTTAAAAAGTAATAATAAGATTAGTTACTTTCTCAGGAAGAGACTGTAAAGCAACCAAATGACATATTGGTTCCATTCAATTGGTCAAAGTAGGTTTTTTTTTTATTTACCCAAGTGAGAATTGATCAATGAATCCTTTAGCTCTAAAGTCTGTCATTGTCCCAAATTGCAACGGTCAAATAATTATTTAAAAAATGATATTTATAAATTATTTCAAAAAGATCATCCGTACAGTTTATACAAAACGAGAAATAGAGTTTTATGGTCATATAAATGTTAATCCTTTAAAAAAAACATATTAAAACTGTTTTACCTTCCATTATCATTTATATAAGTTGATTTTTATACTAAATAATAACTACCCTGTGGTTTTAAATAACTATAGAATCTAAACAATATAAATGTAATATGCTTTTACATATACAAATATATATAAATTATATACATACGTCCATGCAGACAAGTGTGCATTACACATTTTTTTTATCTCCCTAATGATGAGGAAACATTGATCTATTTTATTAATTATACGTTTAAATTAACAAAAATAAATACAGTATTTTATAACTTTAACTTTATATTATTTTATCTCTTATTTCTCTCTCTCACAATTAAACAATTTAAAATCTTTGATTTAATCCAAGTATAATAATACACTGCCATTCTTAAATAGGTGACTATAATTAATAATTGTATACCCCAATAGAATAAAAGAAAAAATACAGTCTTTATTTTTTTATTTGTATCTGATATTTTAAATAAGTTTTTTTCTTTTTTTTAAAATGAAAATCAAAAAATATATAACATATTTAAAAAAAAATTAGTCTTACACAATAAAATGAACAAATAAAAAAAAAACAATTAACAGCTTTAATATAAAACATTATTTTAAATACATTATACTGAACAGCAGCTAACCATGCAGTGGTCAGTAGTGGTCACAACTAGGCACAGTAATAGAACCGTATTATTTTGGATCATTTTGGTCATAATCATCTTTATCTATCATTTCAAAACCATTATCACCATTTTTTGGTTCACTTTCCTCATCACTTTCTCTATCAGTATCTGTATTTTCTTTTTCTGAATCCTTCTTTTCTTCCCTTTCTTCATCTTCATTACTTTCTTTGCTTTGTGATAGTGGTTTCTCTACTTTAGCAGCATCTTGGCCTCGATATTCATATTTATAAAGTGGTCTAAAGGAATCAAGGAAGCCCACATCTTCGGTGAGATTGGGTAATAACCAAAAGTGATGCCGACCAAGTGTTAAAGTCCAAATAAAACAGAAAATTATTATTCTCACTGAAAAATAAAAATAAAAATAAATCTTAAAAATAGTAGATATTTATAAATATACATTTGTGAATATATTGAAAATGTATATGCATATGTTTGTACATATAAATGCCCACATCATTTGATTTTTTAATCTTACTGTGATAAATAAAAGCATTTTTCTTAATTATCACATCATATATTGTAAATTTGAATAATCAATGCATTGCACTAAAATATAGTAACCAGTGATTACTGAATCTTACAATATATTGCACTAGAATAAAAAAAGATATACCCTGACATGCACACATATACATTCATCAAAAATTGATTTGCAAATCATGAATGGAGATAAAAAAAAATATTCAGATCTATAGCTGAAAATTCCAAAGTTGGCTAAAAAATTGTTTTAAGTAGACAATCCATGGCTAAGATAGATATCTATCTATTCTTATTTACAAGATTAAACAAAATAAAAATATATATAAAATTCTAATTCTTCAGTTTTTCTCACTGAAAAAGCTTTGCACAAATAAATGCATCCATTCCCAATTTCTGATGATACACTTAATGAAATGTCATTATCTATTATTTCAATTTTACTTCACATTGTTCATTAGCACAAATATCTGGCAGTGAAGAAAATTAATCATTTTTAAATGCTAAAAAATAATCTGAAAAGTAATTTTCACTACACTGAAAAAATATTCATTATCGACTTTTATTTATTAGAAATACATTCTATCTAGCTGAAAAGTATATATACTATACTTGTATTTAAATATTATATAAAAACATTTCTGAAATCCTTGAAATAATTTTCTTTTTTATAACAGTTTGATAATAGAAGATTTATTTATCTGCATTAAAATGAAGAATTTTAAATATGCATCTTTCTTTTACTTTTAGATATGCATTACTTTACTTTCAGTTTTTACTTCTTATGTATGATCATATTTAAAGCAATATTAGCAAAACATTTTTAACATCTGCAATCTAAAAGGATTTATTATTTCTTTGTATAAATTAGTTTTATTTTTTTTAGACACAGCTGAGTGTGCTTTCAGTGTGGTACACCAGAATAATAGCCCTCACTGATTGGCTAGGTGTGCTGCTTTATTTACTGAGGAATAATTGAGTTAATTATTTAATTTTAGTTTATATATTCCATCTGATCAAAAATTGAATACTGTTTTTTTTATTAATGACGTAATTGTGGTTGATGATAAACTATGCCTCCTTAATTTTTCCTGTCGTCTCATTCCATGCAAACCAGATTGACATTCTTTGGATAGAAAGTGTAACTAATTGTTGTTTGTGTCTCCAGAAGATGGAGTTTATATTCAGGATTGTTTTTTGCATGCTTATACAGGTATTTGTATTGGGCCACTTTTGTAGCAATGATTGCTCTCAATTCCTCACAGCATACAAATGTACAGGCAACGCTGCTGCATTGGATTTTAATATGATCTGTGATGTGTCTTCTAATGGCAGTGTATTTTGGGCATATTTAATTAATCTATTAAGATTGGAGGGGAGGGTTAAATGATGAAGCACAGATATTATTTATTTTATTTATGTTTATGGACGTATGGCGTGCTCACCCATGGTTTAATTTCTTCTTGGAGTTGGACAGGCTATGTATTTAGAGACATTTAGATTTCTTTTTTTTATTTAGAGAGATTTAGATTTCTTTTTTTAAGAAGTCTTTGATTCTGGTTAATTTATGGGCAATGGGTGTGTGAGATAGTTCCTCTAATTTCGAGTGGCTTCACAATCATTTTACAATCTAGATGATTCTTGCCTTTTTTGATTAGCAAATCCAAAAGCTTAAGACCTTGTGACACATTTTCATGTTCAATAATCCATATTAAGGCCATTTCTCATGTTAGTAATTCCCATAGTTGAGTGATGGTTTCTTCAGGGGAGCATATTAAGATGTCAACATATCATTGGTATTTAATATATGAGTCTTTATCTGGTTTATCACCAACCACAATCATGTCATTAATAAGAAAAAACATGATCCAACTTTCAACAAAATGGAATATAGCAAATCTAATTTAAATAATTACCACAATTATTCCAGGCCAATCAGTGGGAGTTATGATTCTGATGTATCTTACCGAAAATGTGCTCAGCTGTGTCTAAGAAAAAGAAACTAATTCATATGAAGAAAATAATAAAACCTTTTCAGTTAAAAACGTTTTGCTAATTTATTAAAGCAATATTGGAAATCTTCAATTTTTAAATAACATTTCCTTTACACAATAAGTAATTCCATAAATGTATCAACAAAAATGATGAGTATATTAGTTGCCTAATGCAATTAAAAAACTAAACACATTAATGAAAGATTTGTTTTCTTGCTTATATTTTAATTCCTGTTTGTTATTTTAAAAAAGTTATAAAAAAAATTTAAAAAATGAATTACACTACTTAAAATTGACTATAAAAAAGTTACATAAATATAATAATTTAATATATCAAACACAGAGTTCTTCTTTTCAAAATAGTTCATAATATCCAAAATAGAAATAAAACAAACTAACTCCTTTTTAAAACTTGTTTTTTATATGACTATTACATGGAAAAATAAAATAAAATGAAATCCAACGTTTCGACTATTTTATATAGTCTTTTTCAAGGCAAAATAAAATAAAATATATATATAACAAATAACACATATTCCATAAAAATAAATAAAAAAATACAAAATATATTCATAACCAAAAATATACTTATCTCACTCCCCTTTCCTATTACCAACAAACACAACTCAAAGAGAAACAATTTCCTTTTATTAAAAAAAAAAAAATCTATATATATCCTTTAAAACATTTAATTAAAAAAGCTATTATTTTCTTTTCTGTTTATCTATTAACATCCTATTTAATTCTGGTTTTATTTCATTAATGTATACACTTTCTTTTATCATCCGTTCATTATATGACTTAATACATTCCAAAGGCTTTATATCAAAATCCCCATGCTTAAATTTATTCATGTGAATGTAAACAGCAGAATTTTTATCACCTAAATGCTGTTTTAATCTAGTTTTTAATTTATTCTTACTAGTCCCAACATATGTCATTTCTACATTCTTTCTAAAACAATTCAAACATTTTATCAAATAAACTGAATTCATAATATCTAACCTATTATAGTCCCCATTATTATTAAACAAAAGACTTAAACTAGCTTTCTTTTTATAAACTGGACAAATATTTCCTATTAATCATTTTAACTAATTTCTCAACTTTAATAAATAAATCTTTAGATATATTAAAACCAACATAAATAATCTTTTCTCTATTCCTACTCCTATCTAATCCCATTCTATTTCTTATTTTATTTATATTTTTATTAGAAAACAAATGTTTAACTACACCCCTAGGCTAAACATTCATAAAACATTCATTCCTAATAATATCAATCTCATTCCCAAACAAACATAACTTAATTACCCTAATAATTTTATTATTAACAATATTAATTTTACTATGATTATCAATATCTGAAAACCAATTATTTGATAATCCAAAAAATGTTTTTTTTCTAAACACAGATGTTTCTATACTAACACTACCATTCCTATCAATTTTTTGGTATTTGAGTATTAACTAAGCTATGACGTACTACACAAGCCGCCGGTAGATATCTCGTCTAAGAACCAAAACAATGTCATGGCAACTGAAACATTGGCATGACTAATCGATAGAAGCGGTCAAGGTGTTTTCGTGGTCACCTTCGAGATTTTAAAATACTTGGGTGAATTCTGGGTAAATATCTGTCTTTTACGCTTGCGTTGACCAAGTGAGACGCAGTTTTTTTTTTTACAGTGTCTCATCCGCCATTGTAAGAATTGAATATTTTTTGATTGCTTATTTTTTATTTTCATCATTGAACTATTGCTGATTTTATTTACTAATTTTATCAAATTTTATTACTAATTTATCAAATTGTATTCCTAATTTATCAAATTTTATTATTAATTTATCTAATTGTATTACGAATGACCATTTATGACTAATTAACCAAAATGTCTGTGCAAAAACCAGAAAAGGGATTTACCGTTTAGAAGAAGCGATTGAATTTCAGTATCGCACTATCTCATAAAGCCAGTTATTTGTAGTTCATAATTGAGAACAATTTGGGTTTTTTTTTAAAAAAAAAATGTAAATAATTAGTTAAATACCATTAAAAATTATAAAGATTATTTATAATACTTATTTTTGATAATATTTTATTGTAATAAAATATTACTTATTAGTCCATTTATTATCGGAGTAAATTATTACTGCTGTTCTGAAAATAAATGTGTCTCATTTTAGGACTAAAAATTGGCAGGGCCCACATGCTTTAGTGTGGGGGAAAAAAGTTATAATGATTAGTTCATTTCTTTGTTTCAGGGTGAAATGATTAGTTAAATATCGTTCTAAAAATTATAATGATTATTTATAATATTCGTTTTTGCTAAACTTTTTATCGTAGTTTATTAATAGTTATTATTTCGCAATGGCCAATATGGCGACATTCTTCTTTGGTATTAACTAATCTTGCGATTATAATATTTATTTTTGATAATATATTACTGTAATAAAATTATTATTACTTATTATTGCATTTATTATCGGAGTAAATTATTACTGCTGTTCTTGAACAATAAATGCGTCTCATTTTTGGACTGAAAATTAGAAAATCATTTCTTTGTTTCGGGGTCGAACGATTAGTTAAATATTCCACAAAAAAATTGCAATGATTATTTGTAATATATTCATTTTTGATCATTTTCTATTGTTTTCAGGGTCAAATGATTAGTTTCTAAATAGCGTTAAAAAATTGTTAATGATTATTTATAATATTCATTTTTGATAATTTTTTATCGTAGTAAATTATCAGTTATTATTTCGCAACGGCTTCTAGTCTGAAAATATATATATGATTAGTTCATTGGGGTTTTTTTTTTTTTTGGGGGGGGGGGTAGAATGATTGCTTAAATATCCCTAAAAAATTATAGATGATTATTTATAATATTCCATTTCTGATAACTTTTTATCATTTTCATGGTCAAATGATTACTTAAATATCCCTAAAAAATTATAGATGATTATTTATAATATTCCATTTCTGATAACTTTTTATCATTTTCATGGTCAAATGATTACTTAAATATCGTTAAAAATTGTAGATGATTAGTTATAATATTCCATTTTTGATAACTTTTTATCGTTTTCATGGTCAAATGATTATTTAAATATTGTTAAAAATTGTAATTATTTATAATATTTCATTTTTGATCATTTTTTTATTGTAGTAAATTATTAGTTTATTATTTCGCAACGACTAACATGGTGACGTTGGACGTCTCCTTCCCTATTGACTATGCTATGACGTATTACTCTGAAGGCATACTATTCTAATCTTACGATCTTCAAGGTGACTTCTCCACGTGATCTGTGGGCAAACTTTATCGATTAAGTTTGTTCGCAAATCACTAAGAGACGTTATCTTAAAGATTGTAGGATTAGAATAGTATGCTTTCAGTGTAATACGTCATATATTCAATAACGTTAATATATTCTTTTTCCATAATAAATTTTATTTTTTCAACTCTACCATTATAACTCAAAAAATTATCTGCATTTCTTTTATTACCATTGAAAACCATAAAATAAAATTCCTATGTAAATTCCATATATTCTTGTTGCTGCAAAGGAACAAGAATAAGCTACTCATCAACAATGCAGCAACCAGCATGAGTTTAGTGATAATTACTGCTAAAATTAGGACTAAGAATCACATATCTGTTGTGTCTTAATTGAGATATCACCCGAATGTTTTTTACGGCACTCATAACAAGAGGCTATAATTTCAACTGCATTAATGATTGAAAGTGTAGAATCTGAATTGTGGATCTAGGTTGCCATTCTATCATGACATTTTATTTAGCTATATAGAATTGAAGATCACTTCCAAGGAAATAAAGAAAAAGATCTATCAAACTTTGCCAAGTTAGGAGAAAAATTGTAAGAGGCAATTGATTGAAAATGACCATGTGTTTCTTTTTAAAAGTACAAATATTGGCACAAGTCAAGTGGTTTTCATTATTAATAAAAAATGGAAGAATAATATTGATGAGATAGATAGTAATCAAATAGAATGACAAGAATGGCTAGTTATTCAAACTAATGACTGATACCAAATGCTATTAATTCAAATTTATGCAACAACAGCTTCTCATTCTGATGAAGAAATAAAGAATTTTTAATTAAATGTACAAAATGTTTTTGATTAGACCAAATAACATTTTAAAATTACTATGGGAGATTTTAATAATAGAATTGGAAAACAACTGAATCCTGAATTTAAATAAGGAGAAATAATGAGAGAGAAAATGGAGTTGTAGAATTTAATGGAAAATAAAATCTATATATTATAAATTCTTTTTTTAAGAAAAGTTTAATGTAGAAATGGAAGTATCCAAATGAAAGAGCAGAGTAGCAGAATTATATTTTGGCCAACAAAAAATATATTTCAAGAATTGTATAGTATTTAATAGATTCAATACATAATGAAGTGATGATTGATTAATGCAAAATTAAAAAACAACAAAAACTATTAAAAAAGACAATATTAACAGCTTATATTCTAACCTTCAGAAATACTGTAAAGAATTTAAGCTTGAACTTGCATATTGTTTTAAAATAGTAATAGACTGATGATGGAAGAGATGTGAATCAATTAAATATATTATTAAAAACTACTACACAAAAACTGATACAAAAACCAGTATGGTAAAGTATAAAGAAAATGTAAAATATGTATTTTTTTAAAAAAATAATAGAATTAAATAGATGGAATTTTGTAAAAAGGTATAAAAATGAATTAATGATGTTATAAGGAAATACATCTGTGAATCAGCAAAGAAAGCTATAAAAAAGAATTCTCAAAAGTATAACACAATATTTTGATATTGGAAAAAAAGTTACTACATTAATAAATAAAAAAAAAGATTGCAATACAACTGAAAAAGTACATCTTCATGAAGTATATGGGAGAATTCTTCAAAAAAAAATAATAATTATATAGTAATAAATAAGTAGCTCCTACAATTACAATAACTTAAAATGCCATATGTTGTAAATGAAGAGGTGATACATGCAATAAAATCAATGAAGAATGAAAAAGCTTCAAAAAATAAAAAAAATATTATTAACATCTTTAAAAAAAGCAGGTGAAAAAAATAGAGAAACAGTTGGCAAAGCCAAACAGCAAATGAATGACTGAAAGAAGTGATAGTGATGTTTTAAGAAAAGTGAGAAAGAAAATGTTAGAAATTTCAAAATAATATCTTGTCTGTTTGTTTACAGAGAATTTTAAACTTAAATCAACTAAAAGAAAGAGTAGAATTTAAAAGTAATTTTAGCTCAATATTAAGTATTAAGAGAAAAATTATAAAAAGCTGATGCTTTGGACTTTTATATTATTAAAAGGCATATGATTTTATAAATATTTCTATAGTAATTAAAATTTTGAAACATCAAGATAAAGACTCTACTGTCAAATTTTGAAAAACATTTATTAGAATGCAACAGCAGTAATTAAATTAGATAATAATACCAAGTAGACTAACATTGACATATAGAAAGATTTTATACCTACAAAATGCTTTACCACAGTTTTATAAAAATTATTTTATGTATCAAAATAAGAAAAGGAATAAAAATAATGAATCATATCTAAGTGATTTAGATTTTAGAGATGATATTCCAAATCTTGCATCAGAATTACAGGAAATAGTATAAAAGTATCAGATGAAAGCAAAAAAGTAGGACTACAGATATTTTCTAAAAAAAATCTAAAGTAATGAAATAGAATAAAAATTACCGTATGATTATTAATACATATGAAAACATAATGGATGCAATTAAACATAAAATTAAACATGGACCAAAAAAAATTGAATGAAATAATATTCAAACAAAATCCACTTATGTGTTTGAAAAGAAAGATTTTAAATAAATATATTTTTCCAGATCTTATATATGGATCTGAGACCTGGATATTTAATGAAAAAACAATACAAAGATTTCAAATTAGAGAAATGAAAGCAAAATTACATGGGTGTAAGAACTAACAAATATTATTGAAATCAATAAAAAAAATTAAGAAGCTGAAATGAAGCTAGGCTAGATACATGAGATAATAACAAATAGACAGTTGAAGTCTTAAACTGGAACCTAAGAAACATCTGGAAAGAAACCATATGTAAAATTGATAAATTAAATAAAATTTTTGCTGGAATCATGTAAAGAAGCTATTGAAAGAATTTAATTAAACTTGGAGTAATGATGATGATGAAATGCATGTGAAGAAAAAAATATATTCTTAAATTTACAAATATGCTTATAAAATTTTTGCATATTTTACTTCCTATTGTAAGAAAAATAAAATTAATAGTCATAGTGCGCAGTGAAAAACTGATGTTGACAAATGGTTAGAAATTCGAACAAATTAACTTCTAATACAGATATAGGACTTACATTGGCCACCATTCAAAAGACACATTTTGTTATTATTTTATCATTCAAATCAGTGAATTAAAAATTAAAACATTTTAGTTTTGAACTCAAGCTTTTATAGTTATCTAAGTCTGATACTAAGTCAGTCATTTTTACTTTTTTTTTTTTAAGTTAGAAAATGTCAATGTATGATAACAATAAATATATTCCATGTATCAAGCATGAGTATTTCATTTTATTAAGGAACAATCTGAAATTTTAAACACAAACTGATATATTCTATGTCATTATTATTAATAAATTAAATTAAATTATTAAGAAAAGAAGATTTCTATTTAAAAATAAATTATAAGAGATATTTTAAAAAAGTGAAAGATTTAAATAAAAAAAAGTTGATAATCTTAAAAAGAAGGATAGGTATAAATGCTTGAAGATAGAAGCAAGGTTTAGAAGAGATTGAAGATGGTGACATGACATAAAATCTAAGAACTGCTCTTTGGCAAATGACTAATGATAATGATGGAATAAATGAATAATAGCCTTTAATATCAAGGCTTTTTTTGCATATGTGAAAGACTTCATTTAAAAATCCCATTACTCTCAAGTAATAAAAAATTGCAAATAATGATGACTCAGTAGGGACCTCTACAAATCTTAACACAAGATTAACGACTTTAAAAGACAAGAGCGGCCACTATTATCTTCAACCTACTTTTTAATTATATAAGCAAATCTAAAGCATTTTGATTTGAGAGCGTGAAGCTAACTATTTCACTGATTAAGTCCACAATTTCTATACAAGCTAACATACGTGAAATCTTTCGATTTACAGCGAGTCAGTGCGAAGTTCTTATAATTAGAATGTGCTTAACAAATTATTAATTACAACTTTAAATTGTCTTAAAAGATTTCTAATTATAAGAGCTTCACACTGACTCGCTGTAAATCGAAAGATTTCATGTACATTAGCTTGTGTAGAAATTGCGTAAGTAGTTAATAGCTTCATGCTCTCAAATCAAAATGCTTTAGATTCGCCTATATAATTTAAAAGTGGGTTGAACTGGTCGCTCTTGCCTTTTAATGTCGTTGAACTGGCCGCTCTTTAATGTCGTTAATCTTGTGTTAAGATTTGTAGAGTTCCCTACTGTCGCATAGTCTTAAGCTTATAGCCTTAATATATACTAATAAGGTAATGAGTATGCACTTAACAAATTATTAATTACAACTTTAAATTGTCTTAAAAGATTTCTAATTGTAAGAGCTTCACATTGACTCACTGTAAATCGAAAGATTTCGCGTACGTTAGCTTTTAAAGAAATTTTGGACTTAATCAGTGAAGTAGTTAATAGCTTATGCTCTCAAATCAAAATGCTATAGATTCGCCTATATAATTTAAAAGTGGGTTGAACTGGTCTCTCTTGTCTTTTAATGTCATTGAACTGGCCGCTCTTGTCTTTTAATGTCATTAATCTTGTGTTAAGATTTGTAGAGTTCCTTACTGTCACATAGTCTTAAGGTTATAGCCTTAATATATATTAATAAGATAATGAGTATGCACTTAACAAATTATTAATTACAACTTTAAATTGTCTTAAAAGATTTCTAATTATAAGAGCTTCACATTGACTCACTGTAAATCGAAAGATTTCGCGTATGTTAGCTTGTAAAGAAATTTTGGACTTAATCAGTGAAGTAGTTAATAGCTTCATGCTCTCAAATCAAAATGCTATAGATTCGCCTATATAATTTAAAAGTGGGTTGAACTGGTCTCTCTTGTCTTTTAATGTCACTGAACTGGCCGCTCTTGTCTTTTAATGTCATTAATCTTGTGTTAAGATTTGTAGAGCTCCTTACTGTCACATAGTCTTAAGGTTATAGCCTTAATATATATTAATAAGATAATGAGTATGCACTTAACAAATTATTAATTACAACTTTAAATTGTCTTAAAAGATTTCTAATTATAAGAGCTTCACATTGACTCACTGTAAATCGAAAGATTTCACGTATGTTAGCTTGTAAAGAAATTTTGGACTTAATCAGTGAAGTAGTTAATAGCTTCATGCTCTCAAATCAAAATGCTTTAGATTCGCCTATATAATTAAAAAGTAGATTGAAGATAAGAGTGGCCGCTCTTGTCTTTTAAAGTCGTTAATCTTGTATTAAGATTTGTAGAGGTCCCTACTGTCACATAGTCTTAAGGTTATAGCCTTAATATATATCACTTAGGTAATGAGTATGCGCTTAACAAATTATTAAATAATGATCACATAACACAATGATTAAAAATGTATTTGTAAATAATTTATATATAAATCATTTTAATAATAAACACTTTTATTTATTATGCACTAAAAATCTAAAAATAATTGTTTTTTCAACCACAAGTTGGGTTTTTATATTTATCTTGAAATAAAAGTGGAATGTCCAGAAATTAATTCATTCATTTAATAGTTGTAAAAATTAGTGAATAATTAATTTACTTTTATTTCAAGTTAAATATAAAAGTCTAAACTGTAGAAGAAGAAAACAATTATTTTTATTTTTTTAGTGCACAATAAAATAAAAGTGTTCACTTACTGATGGCCCATGTGCCTTTTTGGAGCAGTCTGTTATTTTTACAGTTTTTTTTTTTTTTTGCTTTTTTACGGCATCAAATTGTTAAAACAATTTTGGAATGAGACTAAATTGCCATTAAAGATTTGAAATTATGACAAACCTCATAAAAAATCTATCTGATCACTTCCTATAGAAAAAAATAACCACAACTTTTTGCTGTGGCAAATATATCAGATGCCATGGATTCCACATGCGAAGTTTAAGTCACGCACATATGCAGAAGCTATGAAGGCCTCAACTTTATTGCTACATCACGATAATAAAGGCAAAATGCTTACATAAATTTATAGATAAAAATACAAACCAAAGCACAAGATTCTACAGTTCAACAGTGAATGACCTGATTAATTTAGACATACTTACGGACACCCCTCAGAAACCTATCAAGAAAGCTTGAGAAAAATCTCAGAGGCCTTCAATTAAACAATACCGAAAGGCCTATATTTATCATTTAAACGTTTTTTTATCAATCACTCGATTGTTCTAGCTATCACGGATATTAATTGCTCTCTTTACAGATTTCCCAAAAATTTACTATATGAAGCGATTACGCAAACAACATGTGGAATTCTAAACACAGATTGGGAAACATCCTAACCTCAGATATATTGCCATTGAATTTTTTGATGAAGGGCAGAAATAGATTTGAAAAAACTATTCTCACCCTAGAAAAATATGTGCTAGTCAAGATAGACCGGAATAGAGAAATTAACAGGGATTATTAAAAACACTTACTTTAATTATTGCATTAATGACTTTACGAAGCTAATGGTACCTTTAGGGTCAGTGGTGACATTCCAACCTACATATCTAAGAGATATGCCTATACCAATACTAAGTAACAATTATCATTTTAAACTGCTCCTAAACAAAATGTAAATACAAATGACATTCCTACGTTAATTACGGATCAAGAAACCATGCTCCTCATAATAATACATGGAGTTAAATGTCAGTGCTTCAACTGTTATGCGTGTCCAAAAACTAAATGTCAGCACTGTGAAATGAAAACACACATCAATGCAAGGGAAAAAAACAATAAAAATAATATGCCACACACAAATGGAAGAGCATTAATCACTGGTATAAACGATACTAATATTGATGATTTGGTTAGTTTTATCCCAAATATACCACCAGAAGATAATATATAAATACAAGATCAACTATCAGATCAACACAGTTCCATTCCACTAAAAGTCACAAGTGAAATTAGGAAAAACCATTCCAGAAACAGTAATTCAAAATAAAACTTCACAAGACATTATAGAATCAACAATATCTGGCCCACCATACTCAGACATGAACTTAAATGTACTAACGTTCAAACGAAAATCAGGTCCTCTACCAAGGAAAAGTGAATTACAAACCCCAGAACTGAGTGAAGAGGATTTACTACAGTCTCTGGACAATGCTAAAGAAGTTAAAAAAAATCAACCAAAAACATATAAGATTCCAGTGTGTGCAATACTACAAGAAAGCAATTCACTATAATAGAAGTGAGCCATGCTCAACTACAACAGTTTACGATAAACCTCTAGGTTTGTCAGATGAAAGTCCAATATCTTCAGATAGAAATAAATAGTGAACATAAACATATTTCTCTTATTTCTACATAAATACACTAAATAAAGCAATGATGATAAAAATAGGATCAGTTAATATCAGAGGATTAAACTCTGTAGAAAAAACTATACTCTCAGAAAATGAATTAACATTATCCAACCACACATAATTGGACTGCTGGAGATAAAGATATATAACAAATCACAAATGGATCCATCTAAGTTCTATGTTTTCCGGAGACGCATTCTCACCATCGCGCTGGGACAGCATTTGTGATAACCAAAATTTTCCATTCAGCTCATTTAAAATAATACATATTGATGCACACATACTAATTACTAATCTATATCATAAAAAAATAATGCTAAACATAGCATATCTGTATATTCCTCCAGGTGAAACAATTATAAATAACCTTATACATACTCTAAACACAAAATTTGCATCATCAATACATTCGATAATACTAATAGGAGATTTTAACATATTATACAATAAATTTGTTAAAAAATGGTTACACAGGCTGGCTTTTCCTCTCATGTCTGGAGTGTTTCATTCAACAATGGCAGATTCATATGATCAAAATACTACTAATATAAACTCATCTTTTTCAGATCATTGAGCAGTGATGGTTTGTCTTTAAAAATGATTTTTCATATAGACCCACAGTCACTCCAGGCAAAACTATGAGAATATTGAAATGGTAAATCTGTAGTACATATTTAGCTTTACTGCCTGATGACATTACAGACCTTAAAAATAGGGTTTGAACCAGTTTATATGTTTATTTGGTCATCCAGGAATGTCAAACACACACATATACACGTATAACTTCCACCTTATTCATTCCAAATGGTTATATTTAACCAGTTGTGTTATTATTTTAACTTAAGTATACTTTATTTCCAAGCTTGTAAATTCCTTCACTTAGATAATCGTGTATATGCGTATATGTATTACAGATATGAAGTTAATATGATTAGTGTGAGCTAAAGCAATGCCAAAAAGTTCTAGAAAGTATTATTGCAATTTAGAAATGTTAAAGTGTTATTCTTATTTAATGATTTCCAATTTTAAGAAATACGTTAAATAATGCGTATTTGTTTACATCTTCCAAAGTTCTAGAAACGTAAAAAATGAGTTCAGATCACTCAATCTCTTGGGTTCGATTAGAGAGTGAAAACAGAATGACTTGCAAGTAGTGGAAAGATTTGCCTCCCTAATCTTAGATCGCCTTTGTCCTGTCTTTTCCGCCATGCCATCGCTACTTGAGAACTGTTATGTTTAACTGTGAAAGAACTATTGGAAGATGCTTACCATTATTTTGTTAATATTGTGCCTTGATGACCTTCGTATATGTTATTCTAAATGGCCACCATAACTTCTAAAGGTAATCCGTTTTGCCGAAGAATGAACTCTTAATATTCCTCACTTCTTTCCTAAATTCTAATTATATTCATAATGTATTCTTTTATTTATACAATAACTGACTATAAGCTCAGTTATCGTCATTGTTAAATTTATGATTTTATCTCTAGAGCTTTAAAAATATCGTTATATAAAACGCTAGCACAGAATTATGTATTTTAAATCTATCTTAGTTTTTAAAGTTTCACCTTTAGTTATCTTATTTTCATGCGGCAAAACGTATTTTAAACTATGTATTTTATTGAATTAATTTTAATATGCTAATCTAGCAAACATATATTATTTCAGCCATCATTCCGATATTTGGAATATTTAAATAGTTAAATGTAAAATATTCTTATTGATCATAATTCGCTCGATTGAATATTTTTGAAAATATATGCTTAATGGCGGATTATTTAAAAAGTCATATTATGGGATAAGATAAACTTTTTGTTGTTGATGCTATCGATTTAAATGCATTTTATGTTCTCTATATAAATCTGATTATTAATCTATTTTAATAATTATTTATTGCTTTCATGCCATTGAGCGTTAACTTGCTTATAATATAATATCGTTTAAGAATACTTGGGGCTTATTAAATGGGAAAATAATATTTTCCCCTCTTCTATATTTGACATCCTAATTTGCTAAGTTTTGACGTACGTTGCTGAGTGGGTTAATATTTTGTCATGGCGTTACGCATGATACTGTTATTTTATTAAGCTTAAATTAATGCATTAGTCATTTAAGACTTAAGCTATATTTGCATTGCTTACTTATGATAGCATTTTTCAAGAATTCATATTTTGCTTTATCATACTTTTCTTCATGTAACTTGTCTAAGAATGAGATTTGGTAGCACCGATCTCAGGACAAACATTAGATAGTTAAGGCTCTGCATTGGTAACGTCGGCAAACGTATCATGAAAACCTTACCACTCATCTCTTCGAATACCGCCTTGTTATAAATACAAACGGATTCTTATATATGATAAAGCCTTTTTAGTCCAAAGACGGACATAAACTCCACTTTTAACGCTATCATTATAGTCAGCACTGCGAGTTCTCTTTATGTATAGTTCTCATGTTATCTATAAGATGTGGCACAGTAATGTTTGTAAACCACTCATTTAATTAATAGAATATTTTAGGATTGTCACAGTAAGGCTTGCTTAAGCTAACCCCTTCCTCATTTGTACAAGCCTAGATGTACTCATGAACGATAAATTGTTTAACTGTCATATTAAGAGTGAACCTCTTTTTGGAGGTGAATTTATAAATGTCTTTTCATCATTATTTTAAAGTAATGATCATAGCGTTACCAACATTAATATATTGTTATTTACAGCTCATTAGCATACTATTTGCCTATGTGCAAATTATTGACCGCATTAAATCTGTGCTATGTTTCTAATGTAAATTAAAAATGTTTACATTCATTAAATTATTATGCGTTGTGTCTTACTGATTCTCACTCATTGAATCTCATTTAATCCTTATAACAATATTAATATTATTTAAAAGTTATAACTGAATGCTTTAAATGAAGATTTGTCTCTGGGTTGGTTTGTTCTTTGATACTATATTATACGTCATGTTTCTTTTGCAATGCTAGCTATTTGTAATTCATTTAAATTTATAGATTTTCCCTTCACATAAGGTATTTGCCTGAGGCAAGATTTAACATTCTTTATTTATATTAATTACCCTGTAGATCTCAAGTCTCTCCGCTGTGTCTCCGGGACCGGAATGAATAAAATTTCATCTGTTATCATCAGAAGTGTTGTTTATAATGTTATAGTTTTAGAGAAGAGCAAATAGGGCAGAATTCATGATTGCTCCTGACCTGTGTATCTCAGACATGAGTGGCTCTCTCAGGTCAAACTAAAGAATATCTCTTTTCAGAGATATACATATCAATATTCAAAATTTGTGACATGGATTTGGACCATCTTGTACACAATTGATACAATAACAAGAAACCAACCCCCTCAAGGATTTTAGCACGCAGATGAACTACATAAAAGAATAATGCTTAGTGCTTCACGCAGAGGGCTATACAAAGATAATAGCCCTCAGAAAAGCTTATTGGTCGGCATGTGACTCACTCAAAGAATATTTGGCGATAAAGAAGAGGAAAATATTCCTGAATCAAACCCATATGTGGTCTAGACAGTACATTTGCTGGGCTCTAGATCAGGCTCCAACAAACCGGGTTCCATCGGCTATCAAAGTAGAAGAGCAAACCACTGCAGTTGATATGCTAGAGCCTCTCTACTCAATTTACAAACACTACTTGCAAAGAGGGAAAATATTCAGCCCCTCACAAAACTTTCTGGGCCCATCAGAAGATAATATAGCTTTTGTCCCAAGAGATTTTGAAGAAAAGTTGAACATCAAACTCATGTCATCCAGGGATACATGAAATACCTTGCTTTGTATACAAACCCTTAAGTCATTTCACAGTAAAATATCTAGCAGATTTAACCAAAATTTTTAACAAAAAAGAATTTATCACATTCATGGGCTTTATCCCATCTCATTGGTTCCATTCATTAAAAAAATTTTCAGGCCTATATCAATGAGCCCGCTTGGTATCAAGATTCTGGAATCAGTAGATAAAGATAATATTGAGCCCTACATTCTACAGTTTGCAAGGAAGGGATCTTCAATTGGGCAGGCAGCTTTTATATATAAGATAGTGATTGACACAGTCAGAAACAACAAAAAGTATGGACCAGTTATAGTTCAACTGGACATTATATCAGCATTTGATATGGTACTAATTAATATTCTAATTAATGCGCTAGCAGACACATCAATTCCCAGAGCCCTAATCTACTTGATTACAAATCTTCTTTTAAGTAGAGAAATTCATATAACTCTTAGTGGGAAATATGCACCATCCTTCACTCCATTTAACTCCATTCACAAGTTTCATCACCAAGTGCCCTTCTATTCACTTTTCACATTAATCCTCTCCTTAGAGCAATTGAAAGTGAGATGGCTGGAATATTCATCCCTGCAATGAAGGCTAATGTTACATGTGTTGAATACATGGATGATATTACTGTCTTTTACATGGATAATATTACTATCTTTCTATCCACAAAAAACCAAATACCAAAGCTAATTAAAATTCTTAATAACTATTCAGCAGAATAGAAACTGGAGTTTAATCTACATAAATCCAGTGCTTGGTCCATATGCACTGGATGCCAACAAGACCAATACTTCAAAAGAAAACCAGGTTCATTCCTGGGATTTCCATTCCATTTAAGCAACTCTGAAATATGATCACAGATACAGAGGAAATTAATGAATAAATCTGAGGATATAACTAATTCCCTATCCAAATTATACGTCACTCTATGCCAAAGTCACCCTTTTTTCAATCTCTTAGTAATAACAAGAGTTACATACTATATACCCATAATAATATATACAAAAGCTTTTACAGCAAAAATTTATTCAATGTGTAGGAAATTGTTGTGAAAAATAAAAATAGTGTCAATATCCCTAAGAAAAATTTTGCACCCTCTATCTCAAAATGAACTGAGCCTACATTCTATCAACATTTTTCAAATTCAAAAAACATTTAATCGAATATCATCATGCACCAAAATGTTCCCATATCTAGAAGTTGCATTCAAAATCACTCACAAACAACCACCACCTACAAGTAATTTCTGGAATAAGTTAATTTCACCATTATTAAGCATCCCCAATCTAACACACACACACACACACACACCCCCATGAATATAATGAAATATTGGGAGATTTATTCAGTCTGCAACCCCCCTTATAATGATAACGAAAAAACTTATTTAAACATAACAAATAAGCAATTGACAAAAAAGTTCAAATATTGGTCATAGAAGCCGAAATTCTACGATTTTCTCATAAAACTAAATCTTGAGGTACTTCCAACACTTCACTTCTGTAGGTGTAAAAGGAATTATACCAATATTGAAGATATACGCAAGCTGTGTCAAAGAGAATCAGAAACACTATCACACTTATTATTCACATGCCCCGGATACAATAATATCTAGTGGGACATTCCAAAAATTTTTAAAAATAAGGAGTATGGAATACAAACACTTCTCAATACTTTTGAAAAAGGTATTTATGGGCGCATTCGCGCTAGCACATTTGTATTATACTCACTATGGTGTACCAGATGTACACTTATGTATGGACCGGACACAGAACACCCTAATACATTTAGAAACAAAATTGATATACCCACAAGAGATGAAAAAATTTCATCGTCCAACATTTTCTCAACCACCTGATCAGTAATTCGACGTCGCTCTAATCTATAAAAATGACTCATCATCGCCAAAGAACTAAATCACCAGGATTAGTGACAAAGAGTATTGATGCATTAATATATGTAAAGAGTTATAAACTGATGTAACAATCAGGAGACTTGATGTAACAATCAGGAGACTGGTAAATCCTGATCAAGATTGTTATTTCTTTCATTTTTCTCTTTTTCCTTTTTTTTTTTCTTTTTGTACACCTATAGATCAATAAAACCTTTTGAAACATAAAATAAAAGTGTTTATTATAAAATATTATATATATATATATTGTTTTTAACTTTTTAATATTTGACAGGAGATAAAAGTTTACTATAAAATACTTTTTATATATATATTATTTTTAAATTTTTAATATTCAAATACTTTTTGTAATTATTCCTATTTAAAAGGATGAATCAAAACATGTCCCAGTCTATAATATTTGAAAGGAAAATTGCATGCATTAAAAATTGATTCCAATAATGTTTTCATTTTCTTTTTTCTTTTTTTTTTTTTTTTTGAGAAAAAAACATTTTAGTCAAGAGAAATCAAAATTCCATTCGTTTTTGTTTTTTTTTTTAAAAAAAAAAAAACTTTCACAATCAATAGAAATTAAAATTTGTTTTTATTTCTATTTTAATTATTTTTAAAAGTTTTTAGTGTAAATTTCTTTTAAAAAAATATACTGTCACCTTGTACTGAAAAGTTACTGAAATGATATCGTGTTTGAAATTTAGTCTTATAACACCGTTAGACTGGACAATCCTAAAATATTCCACAAACATATTACATTGTCATTGATTTCTAACATATGTGCAAAATTTGAAAGAAATCCATTTGATAGATGTTAAAAATCAATTACAAAATTTAACCTAAAGAAGCAAATAGAATTTCTAAGTTAAATAAGGGCATTTAAAAATATAATACTTCTTATAATCCTATTTTAATTTCCTTTTTTTTTTTTTAATAATAAATATATAAAAATGCATATTAAAAAATTCTATCATGAGAGAATTAATTCACTTATTGTTAAGTATCATTGTACTATCCGATATAAAAAACAAAAATTCCTAATCAGTGTTTAGTTTTATAATGTATATGAGGCAAATAATTTTTTTAGCGAAACAGTGTGGCCTCATATAATAGGTTAAGTACTGTGTCATTTTAATAACTTTTCTCACAGCTAATATTATATCAAACATAGTTCATGTTAAAATAGTCAGGGAATTATTTGGCAGTTTAGTGGCGATAGAGACCCTTAACATCCAAATTCTATGTGAAGTCTCACTGTTTTTATTCTATTTATCTGTGTATAGAATTTGTGCATTTTAGTACCTAGAAATTTTCCAAATTTTATACAGTTATTATACACAGTATGTTCCAATAAAAATGTGACTGATTCTCTTTCCAAGCAATCTGCAGTGCCATTTCTAAATTAATATATGTTTTACATAGCAATATAATTCAGCTATTTACCACAAAAATTTTAAAACACTGGCCTGTATGGATCACAAGTTACAACATGAAATGTGACAATCTGTTTTATATTTTCATAGATTGTTTACAATGATCTCACTGCTATCATGAAATCTTGCAAACCACTTGAAAATGTTCTGATGATTCAAGGTTTCACTGCTGTAAACATACTGAATTATTTCAAATGTTTTAGTCGTATTATAAGTTAAGGTATTAAACACATTATCACATTTGTCATAACTTGTGATTCAGACAAGCTAGCATCTTAAAATTTTTGTGGTGACTAGCTAAACTATGTGCTATTGTAACACATACTAATTCAGAGATGATACTAAAGCAGCTTGGAGAGAAAAACAATTATCTTTTCATGGAAAAATACTGTGCATATTGAGTACTGAATATATAAAATATTGGTGTCAATTAAATCTAGTGCTTGTGATAAAAAAATAATCGTAAACATTTTACATGAAATGATAAAAATATATTCTTTATCAAACAATAAATATATTTATTTTTAAGTAAAATCAAATTATATTTAAACAATAATTAACTTTTAATATTATGAATATATAATTTAATTAATATATAATTATTAAGTAATTAAAGTAAGATTTCTGGAGATATAATGATTAATTGCTTTTAAACTAAATAGAAAGCATAGTAATATTTGAAATTAAATATGTTAAAAATAAATAATGTATTTATTTTGTCTATATATCATTAATTTACAAGTATAATTTTATTGTGCACTTAATATATAATAGAATTATACAGGCTTGTCATTACATATGTTTATGAATAGAAAAAAAAAATCCTAATTTACTTAATAGTAACATTCACTTAAAGGTAAAAGAACAAACTGTAATTTGTCATTAACTTACATCAACCTGAGTAAACTACTAAATTATTTTTTTGTTATTCTTGATATAAAATAATCTATTATTTGATCATATTAATTACTGTTAATATTCAATAATTAAGATTATTTGGAGGCTACTAATATGTAGTCTGTCACAAGCTTGTAATTATATGTTATATTACTGTTTTAAGTGAATGTTCCCTAACAGGGAACATTCAATCACATTAATAATTTCTTAAATTTAAAATAGAATTATCAAATCTACATGAGCTAGATTTTGGACTATCTTATTGAATAGTTTCATTTATAATATCATTTATTTGTTGCTATATTTCTTGTAGTAGTTCCAAAATTTGATAGTTCAATATGGTCATCTAAAAATAATAACATTCCAAATAATAAAATAGTCAAGCTAATGTGCAAAGTTTATTGGAAATATCAAAGTGATAATGGCTCATAGTCAAAAACTCATCTCTGCTTTGATATAAAAAGCATACAATACAATAAATTTAAGTATATGTGTAACATTTCAATAGTATACCATATCAAGGAAAATTACAAATTATAATAATTTTTTACTTACCAACAGCTAATCCAATAATAACTCCTACAAATCCAGCTGCAGCCAAACTTATATAATATACAATAAGTCTAACTTCTTGTGGCCATAATGGAAATAAACAAATAGCTATTGCTCCGAACACTAAAAAAATAGCATGACAATTTTCTTATTAAATATGTGCAAATGTGGAATTTATTTATATATTTATTTTTAAATAACTTTGATCATATTTATACATATATGTGAAATTAAACAGGTTGTAGGGAAATATATATAAGTCTTTGATGATAAGTAGGACTTTTTATGGTTAAAACAAAATGAGTAGTAGTTGTAAGTCTTTAAAATAACTAATGCATAAACAGAAGAACTAAATTATGATAAAGAATTATTCATATTCTTCAAAACTAATTAGATCTAAAATAAAAGGGAAAAGGTGTGAATTTTATAGCAACTTTTCATTCACTGTAATTTTATCACAAATGACTATAAATAATTTTAGAAATAATTGCAACAGCTCTTATGGCAATTGACGTGTTTGGTTAGGCTTACAGGTTCATTTCCAAACCAACAGACACAAAAAGAATAATTATTCAGCAATTAATATGTACAATTTATTAGTCCAAAAAATATACCCACAGTTGAAAAATGAATAAATATAGTTGATACCTTGAATGCTGAGATAAACCACTAAACATCACATGATAACTATCTCTTATACTAGCATATAATTGTTATTAAACAAGAAAAACTCTCCATACAGTAGTGTCCCCCTGTGCCAACCAGAGTAATCAATGGATGCCAGAAGGCTTGTGCATAAAATCCCCATCTAGTGCCTACTTATTCAATATCTCCAGACTAGTTTTGTCAATGAGGAGCCTTGGATCTGAGAGCAATGCACCTAGATCTTAGGATCACATGATCACTATCTTCCATGCTTGCTCATAACTGTTGTTATAATAGGCAAAACTCTCTCCATACAGTAGTGCCACTCTAAGCAAGACAGAGTAATCAATGGATGCCAGAAGGCTACTGTATAAAATCCCTATCTAGTGCCTACTCAACCAATATCCCCAAACTAGTTTCTGGCTTATGACCTTCGTCAGTGAGGAGCCTTGGATCTGAGAGCACTGCACCTAGATCTTAGGATCTCATGCAACCCTCCAGCAACCACCTTTTAACTCTATATAACTACTAAACTATGAGAATAAAGTTGAAAACACACATATTTTCAATCTAAGCTCAATAGCTCAAATAGTCATATGGGTCTGAACTCAGTTCAGCACCCATACATTTTGGTGTCTTTGGCCCTTTTACAACCATAGCCATTAATTACTCTGTCTTGCTTAGAGTGGCACTACTGTATGGAGAGTTTTGCCTATTATAACAACAGTTATGAGCAAGCATGGAAGATAGTGATCATGTGATGTTTTAAGGTTTAATACCAATCCTGCCTTATAGGAAGGTGGTATCTATGGTTGTAAAAGAACCAAAGACACCAAAATGTATGAATGCTGAACTGAGTTCAGACCCATATGACTATTTGAGCTATTGAGCTTAGATTGAAAATATCTGTGTGTTTTCAATTTTATTCTCATAGTTTAGTAGTTATATAGAGTTAAAGGGTGGCTGCTGGAGGGCTGCATGAGATCCTAAGATCTAGGTGCAGTGCTCTCACACTGACGAAGACCATAAGCCAGAAACTAGTTTGGGGATATTGGATGAGTAGGCACTAGATAGGGATTTTATGCACAAGCCTTCTGACATCCATTGATTACTCTGTCTTGCTTAGAGTGGCACTAATGTATGGAGAGAGTTTTGCCTATTATAGATCTTAGGATATAATGCAACCATCCAGCAGCCACCTTTTATCTCTCTTTAACTACAAAACTATCAGTTGGTTCAGATTACCATCTCCACACATATATGCTATAAGTGCTCAGATATATATTAAGATAGCCAATCTTCATACTTTAATGGACGTTAGATCAACATGGGTGTGACAAGAATCTCAGCCTCAGGGTGGCCTTTGAGCATTCCATCATCAGATTTTCAATTGGATGGACGGTTGAAGAGTTGGAGTGTAGAGTGGACTGAAGCTTGTCCATTAAAGTATAAAGATTGGCTAACTTAATATATATCTGAGCACTTATAGCATATATGTGTAGAGAAAGCAATGATTGTTGGTTTAGCATGAAATGCATATATTGGTGATTATTTATCTTTTCAACATATGTGTTCAAGTGTATCAGTGTTATGAGATAGAGTGGAGAGTGGTGGGTTGTATGAAAGTCTGTGCTCATATACCCTATATATTTGTACAGACATAACCATATTTCCTTTTAATACTAAATTATTTCTATTAAAAAAATTCATCCAAGTATAATTCTATTATTAATATTTCATTCATTATCTTTTCATTTATATGTTATTAATGATCTTTATTCTTTTTAAAAAACTGGAATTTTATATTACTTTTTAGTATTTAGCTTTAGTCCTACTTTTTTGATTTCATCTTTTAATATTTTCTGCAATTGAAACGTTTAAAAAAAAACCCACTTCATCTGTGAAGTTTAATGATTTAAGTCATCTCCATTTACTTTTTAATCCATTTATTTCATATTGTTAATTCAAACATCACTTCCTGTAAAACTGCTGCAAAAAGATATGAAACATAGAATTACCCTAAATGTATAACTACTAATGTCAATTTTCATAATGTTATCTTATAATCTAATTAGCTCTTATATTTTGATAATTATTTGTCAGAACTTAGCAACATCCTAAAATTATGTCATTCATATTTAAAATATTTAAACACAATAGTAATGCTTACAGAACTGAATGCTTATTATAATTTTAAAATTCAATGCAAAAGATCAATTTATATTCATTCCTTCTCTTAATACTTGAATGTGATCTACTATGCTATAACTAATTTTCAATCCAGTTTGTTCTTCTGATATAAATGAGTGTAAACTTTTGATCTTAGTAAATATCTTATATAGAAATGATAAAATACTAATAAATCTATATTTCCTAATATCTTTTTTTTCATCTTTATTAAATATCAAAACCATTATTATCATTTTTCAGTCAATCAGTATATTCTATTATTTTAATGCTTGGTATATTAGCCAATAATTTCACATTTTTTTCATCTGCTTCTTTTAAAATATTTTTGACATCATCATTTATTTCCTGATTTGTTCCATTCTTCAAAAATTTAACTGCATATCACATCATTTCAGTTGAAATAGAAGAATTTATGTTCTTTATCATTATTTAGTTCTTATTATCGCTGACATAAATTTCCTTCCAATATTAAGCTATTGTTGTATATTTTTTAAGATTTCTTCATTTCAGTTTTTCTTCCTTATGCTATTGTCAACTCTTTTCCATACCATTATTCCAGATATTTGATTTTTCTAATATTTTTTCTTTCCTGAGTAGAAAATTTATTAATTAAGTGCTACTTTATTGTTCTTGCTACCTCTTGTTATTACTATTGTTCAAATGTGAGACATTATCTAAGTTTGTTAATATCTTAAAAACAATGTGTAAATTCTAGGTTAAATTTATTGGAAAGTACAGTATTTCTGAAAGAAAGTGATATAAATTGCAAATACTGTCTTTCTTATTAACTTATCTGTTTAAGCATTGCATTAACACATATCTTACTTCTTACCAGTTAGTTGATAAGATGTGTACTTGATCTATTAAGTAAATTATAATTTTAAAACACATATTTCTGAAATATAATGTAATAGTAAATTTTGATAAGGAAAAAATCAATAAAAATAAAAATACTACTAGCACCACCAAGTAGTAAATTGACTAGTTATTTTTTCAGTAGTTTATGAAGAATTACTATAATATACAACAAATAGTAAAATCTCACTAAAACTACGAAAAAATAATATATTAAAAGTAAAATCTAAAAATTCAGAAATCTGTGAAGAATATAAATTTTCATCACCACAAAAAAGCAAAAAGACAAAATAAATAAATCAACTGATTCTGCATTAAAATGAGTATAAAAATAATAAAAAATAAGCTATTTAGCATTTTATTAATTTAGCATTTGTCATGATAAAAATGTCTTATAGAAGTTTGGAAATCGAAATTTAACAATAGAGAATCTTGGAATTGTATAACTTAAGACCAAATCTTGAAATCATTTCTATTACACATAAATATCACATAACTAAAGTACAGCTAAAACCTTATTAGCATGCTACTTAAAAAAATAAAAATACAAAAAAATAAAATTTTCAGTGATATAATATTTGCCTATTTTTGCAATTGATATTTATTAACTTATTTTCCCTATTTGGAAAGACCATTATAATAATACATGAAAAAGATAAATTCCAATTTCCAGAAATTAAACATATAATTGTTATAAAAAAGATAGATGCAAATTTGAAAAAATATGGAAGTTACTCAAATAAATGAATCTAGAAATATTTTAATAAAAGAATTATAAAAAAATAAAACAACATATACTTGCAGTCAATTTAAATATAATAGAAACAAGTTAATATCAGAAAACATAAAAACATTATATTTGAATTATTCAGAAATATTACCAAAATCCCATTTTTCTTTATTTTGCTTTAATATCCCATATAAATACAATTTATCCATACCATTTCGAACACTTTTTAGCAAAACTCTTTATTTGTACATACATACATATACCTATGTTTTGACTGTACTGCAATCTTCTTCAGAGCCAATTTACTTAAGATTAAAGTGAAGAAGACTGCAGGACAGTCAAAATGTAGGCGTATGTATATATGTACAAATAAAGAGTTTTGCTAAAAAGTGTTTGAAGTAGTTTGGATAAATTGTATATTTGATTTACCAAATAAATTCACAAAGTCCATAATCAAAATCTATAGAAATGCTTAGCAGGATTGTGATAATTCAGCATGTAATATGTATATCATAGATCATATATAAGCAAATGAAATGCATTATCTAAAAGTTAGATTAATTAATAAAAAGAAGAAAATCAAATGCTTCTTCTACAGAACTTTACCAATAGAACAATAAAATGATTAAACCGTAGAATCAAATATCACTAACATAAATAGTCATAAATTCTGACAATTGAATATTTTTTCTTAAAATTTAAAATGTTATATTAAATTTAAAAAAAAATAAAATTGATACTTTTATAAGATAGATAAATTTAACTTAAAATAATTTGCAATACTCAAAACTCATTATAAATTACAGCATTTCTCAACCTGTGGGTCGTGACTCCTTTGAGGGTCAAACAATCCTTTCACAGGATCACCTAAGACCATTGGAAAACACAACATAAGGAACTGTATTAAAGAGTCGCGGCATTACAAAGGTTGAGAACCACTAAATTATAGACTAGATCAATAAAGACATCAATATGCCAAAAATAAAAGATCTACATGTAATTAGTAATTTTAAAAATATTTATAAGTAAGTAATTTTAAAATAGTGATAAAAAATGATCAGATATCAATTATCATTAAAGGTTTAAAAAAATTAATAACAGACAAAAAATCAAATAATTTAGAAAAGAAATTCACTTTAGTATTTTGATCCAGAGAAATATTTATGGAATAGATAAAAGCTAATAAATACCTGTGGAAATAAAACACATGACATCTAAAATTATCCATCAATAAAAATAACTGATTAGTTATCTAAAATTATCCATCAATAAAAATAACTGATTAGTTCTTCATATCACATGAAGTTCGAATGCTTCTAGTGACAAATTGAGCATCACTGCTCCATTTAATAGACTGGACTAAGGTTTTTTGTTTTTTTTAAGTTATGTTATTCAGGTAAAAATCGATCCTGAAACTTTTATTTCTAAGTCCACCACTTTTGTTACTGTGCTAAATAATCAAATGTAAATACAAATAAACATTATATCATGAGAAAGATCTACAAGTGTAGGCCTAACGTATGTAGCAGATGATTGAAAATAATATACAATATGTTTGTAAATACATTATCAAAAGCAAATTTTTAAAAATATTTTTTTACACAGTTAATGTATATAAAATTAAATACACTTCAATTATTTTAATAATACTTACGGATTAAACTTATATTTAATAATGATAAGTGTGTTTTTTACTTCCATAATTAAATAAAATCACATATAACTCAAGAATTGATAAACATTCTTAAAAACTGAGAAAAAGTAATTTGACTTATTATAAATATTAAGAATTAAAATACTTGTTTATCTTATGAGATTTGTTAATTCCTTCCTCAATCTTGATATTTTTAAAAAATTCCTAATGGTGGCAAATTTCAATTATATAACGAATCATGATCACAATAAAAAAAATAAAAAAGTAATTCAGAAAATTCAAAAATTAAGAAGAAAAAAAAAGATTCTTATTATTTTTAAAAACAAATTATTAAAAATATTTAAAAAAAATTTGTCTCATTGATATGGTCATAAAAATTATAAATATTGTAAGTGAAAAAATAAATTTTAACAATAGTAATTTTGGCATACCATCAATAAAAATGATGAATAGTCCATGAATAATTTTATTTTTTGTTTGTATTTTTACAATTTCAAACTCAAGCAAAGAATAATCATTATTATTGCAAACTTACATTTTAATATGTTATTCATCTAACAAGTTGAACAGTTATTATTACAATAATTGGTACTCACTTATAATATTGCAATAAGTGATAATTATTATCAACTTATTATATGGCTAGTTGCTCAGAAAGTCAAAGAACATTCAAGCACCAAAGCAAATAAGATTTTGGGATTGATACTTTGTTTTCAGATTTCATCACTTATAAAAAAATTTAGAGCAGTTATTATATATAAATGATTTCAAATATATATATATTTAAAAAATATAAAAATGTATATTACCTAAACCAAGCCCAATAATAAAAGTTTTTATATGAACAGGATCATAAATCCAGACATATGCCTAAACATAAAAAAAAATACAATAAAATTTTTTAAATATAAAATAACTACTTATTTCTAAAATTATTCATAACTATTAATATACAGAGGCTAAATGCTCCATATAGTAGTGCCAATAAGTGCAGGCCAGAATAATCAATGGTTGCAAAAAAAGCTACTATATGGAGAGTTTAGCCTCTATGTAATCAGCTTGTGCAAGCATAAAGAATGGTGATCGTGTGATGTTTAATGGTTAAATATTAATATATAAAGCAATAGCATTAATTAATAAAATTAAGACTAGTAGAATTAATACTGTAAATATGTGTGTTGTGTGTGTATAAGAGTGCTTAATAACCAAAAAATAAATAAATAAATGATAGGGTATACTTCTTTATGTTGGAAAAGCAAAAGGCTTATCACAACATATGAATGTTTCCACTTTTAATTCCAATGATTTTGAGTTGCATTCTCTTTTCCATTCATTTATAATTTTTTTTAAGTCATACAAAAATGAGTTTAATAAATTTTTATATAAACAAAATACTTGTTTTATATGAGTAAAGTATGTTTTTTTTAAACAAAGTTCACTCTTATATACTATTATTGATATACTTGAAATATAAAACTCATGATGTGATGCTATATGCCGAGATAAAAAAAATGCAATTTTAGCTATAAATAAAAAAAATTAAATATCTTACAAGTATAATTCAAAATAATTGCACTAAAAAAACTTTTCTTTCGAGTGAAGAATTTATTTTGAAATGATTTTTGTATTTAGTTATAAAACTTTTAATAATTTATTAAAATTTTATAACAAATTACAATATTAGGGAAAAAACTGGGATTTCCCTTAACCAAAAAATAAGTAGAATTTAGAATTGGATTCATAGTATAAATCATTAGCAATGAGTAAATGATTGAACTACATAATGAATATAAAAATTCTTCCAATGTGCTTAAGTTTCAATGATTATGAAATTGGCCCTTCATCAGTTGGATTTATTTTCTTTAAAAAAATCAAAAAATAAAAAAGACATTAAAAAATGTATAAAAATATTATTTAAGATAAAAAAATTTCCAAATTTCAACAGCTTTAAAAAAAGTTTTTAAAGATCTAGATAGAAAATATTGGGTCTCAAAAATTCATATTTGATCTGCAAATATTGATGTTATTTTTGTAACACTTGATTTATATTCAAGAATTTGTGAACAGTATTTTGACAATTTTAAAAAAAGTTAGAAATAAATTGTAATAAAACTTAAGTAAAAAAAAAAGCATTATGCAAAAAAAAAAAAACCATATTTCAAAAATATTTTCATTATATAGTTTCTTATGATTGGTGGGGAAAAAAATATTTGCAAAAAAACATTCCTTCATTTATCTTAATCAACAAATCAATTGTTGAATATAACCAAACTTTATAAAATAATTGTGTAAAAATAGTCTTTAGTAAAGAATATAGATATATCCTTTCCAATATTTAAAACTCATTTCAAATAATATATTTTTATTATAAACCTAAAAAACTTTAACAATGTGCTGTTAAATGTTAGTGTATGTAAAATTATGTCATTATTACAATTTTGATAAAATGTCTATTCAAAGGTAATTTTTATTAATAATAAATAGATAGATTTTCTCACAAGTTTAATTTCTTTGCTTTATACCTTTGATGTTTTTTTTCTTTTATCCATACAGTTCAATTCTGGATATTCTCTAAAATTCTCTCTTTAACTTTATGAATCATCCCCATTATATTTTTTAATAAAGAGATAAAAACATTAATTTGCTAAGCTAAAGATTACATCAAAATAATATTATTTGGTAATCATTAGCAAATGATTAAATTATTCATTCTAGAATTATAGGAAAAAAATGAAATCATAAGCCTTTTAGAATTGATGAATTATATCAAAAAATAAAAAAAAAAGCTTTTACAAAAAGAAAACAACTTTATATGTATTATTAATAGTAAAATATTTTAATGGTATCTTAACAACATAAAGGGTAGATTTGAAATACTAAAATTAGATTTAAGAGATGACAAGTAATAATAACTATAAAAAACAATAATCAAATATTACCATAATGTTGACATTACATTGAAAAATAAATTTTAATAATTTGCATCAATCTATTTTTAGGTACAAAACAACCTATAAAGATGACTTTGAATAAGATACACTAAAGATTTATAATAATATTGTAAAATTAATAAATATAAAGAATTGTTGATTTAAATATATATCGTTTCAAAGCAATCCTTTAATTGAGGATATAAAATTATGTTACAACACACTAACTTCCTATACAGTTATATAATATATTTAGAGTTTATTTAACCTTTTTTTTTTCAATTTTTCCTTCATTAATTTTTTGGACTAAATAGCAACATTTTTTTCAAACCATCTGTTTATGATGTATTTTTATATAAGTCAGTATATTCCACACCTTGAAAATAAAACCATGATTTTTTATTTTTAACTATTTTGTTATAATTTTAATTTTATATAATTTTTTTAAAAAGATTTTGATTCAGTTGTAGCATTTAGCAACTATTTAAAAACTTCTAATCTATTTTTCAGCTCCATCTGAAATATTAATAACCAATTACTGTAATAAGTTTTCCAAATCTATATTAGCAGAATTCTTTTTCAGAAATTTAAAGTAGATAAAAATTATTTTGGAATTAAAATTGTTCTGAACTGATATAAACAAAAAAAAAATATTTCATACAATTACATAATAAAAACATTTTAAATACATTTCATTCTTTGAAAATTCATAAAATGATTATATATTTATATGTATCAATATCATTTTCAACTGTTATTGATCCAATGCAGAATGAAGTTTTCTCCAAATTTAATCCAGTTTCTCTGATCACAACCACAGGTTTCATTATTCATCCATTCCTCTCACATATGGTCTCTTTCTAGATCTTTTATAAATTCTTAGGATCCAATTTCTTAAACAGTCATCTATTATTATCTCTTCTAGCAAAATGTCCAGGCCAATTCCATTTCAATATTTTAATTCTTTCAATGAGGTTATTGATATTTGTTTGTTCTCTCACTACATTTTTTTATACTTCAGCAAATAATTTAAAATCCTACATTGCTCTTCTGTTAAGAGTATAAGTCTCAGATTCACAGGTAAGAACCGGTAAAATACATCTATTAAAAATTTTCCTTTTCAAAGTTATAGGCATATTTCTTTTTAATATTAAGTTATTTATGCCAAGTACTCAATCTAAATTCAATTCTATGATTAATTTCATCCATTATGTTTCCATTTACATTAGTAAACTGATCAAGGCATTTGTATTCTTAATTTCTAATGCATGATTATCAATCTTTATTTCTAATGAGAAAATCCTTTGAATATTACTTTAGTCTTTTTAATATTTATTTTGAATTTTACTTTCTTATCTTTTATCTGATATCTTAAAATATTTCCTGAAGCTTTAAAGCATTGTTTCCAAATCAACCATATCATACACAAAATCTAGAAGAATTAAATAATCTCAATGTATTTTTATTCCCTTAGCTTCCTATTTTATTAATTCACAAAATATTTTTTGTAAAATTGCATATAAAATTTTTGAGATGTTAATCATCTTGGTGTCACCATACAATCTAATCATTGTTGTTGCATTTTGATAAATATTTTCCAAAATATGATAAAATTCCAGATATATGTATTGATTTTTGATCGTTGTGGGGAAATGCTTGTAGAATCAAACTCCTTTTTATAATCTACAAATCCAAAACATTTTATATATTCTCTCAGTACTTGAATGTGACATCTACTGTGCTAAAAACTTTAAATCCAGCTTGTACTTTTGTCTGGTTTGAATCCAAAGTTCGTTGTAGATAGATTGTAACAATCTGTATAGAACTAGCAGAAGACTGATAGATCGGTATATCAATATTATTTCTGCATTCTTCCAAACAACTGTTGAATCTTTATTATTTAGATAATTAGTACACAGTTTTGTCAATAATTTTTCTATTTCTTTACCTTCACTTTTTTAAGATATCTTTATTATTACATTTATACATAAAGAAATTGGTGATAAACCACATAGGCCCAAGACCTGAATGAGTATGACATTTATCCCTAACAGTAATAACAGTGATCATATAACAATCATATTTCTTTTTTGTTTTTTATAATCAATATATCAACATTCACTTGCCAATGTATATTAACCCATAATCTTTACGTAGCTATATAATAATTAGTATACATTTACCAACCATTACTAGATGACTATCTGAATTATCTTGGATTGCCTACTTGAAAAAAAAATATCTCATTATCATCTAAAACAAATCTCCCGAGGTTGCAGGCATGAATTCAAATACCAGGTTGGGAACATTGCAGCCAGATGTGTTTACAAAAAATAATTTATTTTATTGCTCAATATATGCTACTATGAAATAAAAATTAAAAAAAAAAATTCAATCCTGTGATTTGAAAAAAATTTAACATAATGATCAAAAAATAGTATATATATATTTCAAAATTTTGGAATAAAATTCCATACAATTAATTATAAAAATATTCTACAATAATTTTAAATAGTTTTATGAGATTTAAATATTATTTAACAAATGTTTCATTCATCAATTATTTCATTAAACATGGAATGCATTTGAATAATGTCAAAAAATGGAACTCCTAATAAGAGTCAAGCTCATATTTGATATTTGACAAGACATATACAAAACATGTTATGAATTTTACTATAATCTGCTTAACATTGTGAATTTCAATCATTTTTATATGCATAAGAATTTTAAAACCATATTTATTACTAAGAAAACATGGAAATTTATATTTTGTTACTATGAAATTACATTTCAATTTATTAATGTATACTGTACATTAATATAACATATTCATATTATTAACATTAATATAGTAAATTACTTTTTCATCATTATGAATATTAAATTTTGATTCTAAGTTCATTATCATCTGTTCTCTCACATAAATTGATATTTCATTTGTTAATTTTTCATTTCTTAATTCTATTAATTTTGGTTTAGCTTTAGAGTGAATAACCAATAGTAAAATATCATATAGACTGCTCTATTAATGTTTAAGCTAGTTTTAATTGTACAAATCTGTAATTAAGTCTGGAGTCAGCAATATTATTCATATTAGTTTTAAAATATTTATGATATAACAACTAAACAAATATTCCTCTCCTTATATACTTTTTACAATGGAATAATTTATTATTGATTTGACAAAAACTTCTTACAGTTTCGA
The DNA here is from genome assembly GCA_028023455.1 of Epiperipatus broadwayi. NCBI lineage: Eukaryota > Metazoa > Onychophora > Udeonychophora > Euonychophora > Peripatidae > Epiperipatus > Epiperipatus broadwayi. The sequence goes on along the minus strand of JAQFVV010012478.1, from coordinate 1,443,460 downwards.
TTGAACAGCAGTTTTCTTCAGAGCTATGATACAAAAATATGTATGAACACATAAACATATATGTAAATATAACAAATTTATTAACTTGATGCCTGTCCTTAAATTATATCTTATATGCATTATATAAAGGTATAATTAATCTAACCCACACAACATATATTTAAACTCAGTACATAATTATATATTTTATAATAATAATGATTTATATGTTTTATATTATATTCCATTTTTGCACTATAATTATAAATTTTAAAATATTGCTAAGTTATTAAAATTTTATGATTTATTCTATTTAAATTTTATAATTTATTTTATTAACAACCAAATTATATGTATGTATGTACATATAATTTATTTTTTTAAATCCTTTTGATTTTTAATTATTTAAACTCAATTTATTATTTAACTAAATTGTTTAGATTAATAATAATAAACATAACTTCAAACAAAAATTTTATTGGCTTGTTATTATTATTATTGGTTTGTTATTATTATTATACTATTATTTTTGATATTATTATTATCATTATTATTGAAGTAATATTAGCATTATAGATTGTTATCTTGTAAAGTAAACTTTTAAAAGAATCCAAGATGTCTGCCTGTATATTTTTTATTTATAACATTTCAAAAATACTTGTAGTAATTTTAAAAATCACAGTTTTATATTTAATTATAAACATACATGCACACTTAAAGTTAGCTTTTAAAATAATAATACATTGATAAAAATATACAATTTTGTCAATATATGGATAAATTAATTAAAATAGGATCAGTAAAGCAATTCTTATATTATTGTATGCAAAATATTAAACTGCACTTAATAGTGATATAAACTTTTAGTGTAATATTTAAATATGTATGTGCGTGTACAAATGTTTATGTTTCTTTGACATATTTAGATTTAAAAAAATATTATCTTTAAAATAGTTAAATAAATTTATTAATTGTAATAATTAGCAATTTTCAGTGAGAACAATAAATAAAATAAACTGATTATTTTAATATCTGTAATGTAAATATTTATTTTAACTTGATAAGGTGTATATTAATTTTATTAAAAAACATAATATTTTATTTAAAATATATTTTAAAATATTATTTGTAATTTGAAAATGGTTTCATTACATTAAATGCTAAAATTTCTTCAAAACATTGCCGGCCAGTATATCAGACCTTAGCAATGCCATATGCAGAAGTCACACTAATACAGCTGTACTGCATTAAAATTAATAAAACTTATTTTAACTAAGACAATATATATTTTCTAATTTAGTTTATGATCTATATTTTTAGCAGTTATAAAATAAATAATTTCTTTTTTACCATAAAATATTACTTATTCTTTGCTTTGATCACAATTGCATAATAATTACAAATATTATTTAAATAAATAATAACCTGTGCTTAAACTAGCATAATGTATATTTTCTAACTTAGTTTTAATAAGAATGCTTATAAAATCAATATTTTTTTTTCAATTATGTAAGAAATAAAACTTTCAATTTCATTTTCTTTTATTTGTTTTTTGTTATAATTTGATATGCTATTTACCATGGAAATATTACTTTAACTCTTTAATTGACAAAGATAATAAAATGACTTTGTAAGGATTTGGTTCAAAATATAATTTTCATGATAACCTTCAGTTTTGATGATTAAGATATATAATATTACATGTTGCCATAAATTTAAAATGCTACAAAAAGCAATAAAACTCGGAAAATGTAATTATTATTATAAAGTAAAAATAACAAACCAAAAATGTAAACATGTTTAAAATCATTAGTATTAAATTATTCACAGATAAATTTTAAAATTGCCATTTTAATAGCAAAATTATATTTAAAGTAATACATCTGGTAGTTCATGCCATCAGTAATTAAAAAATGAAAATATTTCATTTTTTATGAAAGACCCATCAATTGTTATATATGTAAGAGATATCATACTTTCCCTATCAAAGCAATTTATATAAATATTAAGTGATATAATAATTTATTCTCAAATGGTAATTAAAAATATTATTGAAAAAGTATAATTTGAAAGTGAAAATATATATTATTAACAATGTGTTTGAGCAATTTATGACCATCCAGTATACATAAATATATAATACAATGTAAATAATATAAACTAATGCATTAAAATAGCTGGAGGAAATTTTAATGTCAAATAAAAGACTCTTCACATAAAATGATGAAGAAATAATGTTATATTAATGTTCAAATCAGGATTTGTTTCACTAACAAAAGAGGGAAATCTCTATTACTTAGTACAAACCTTCCCTTTTGTTAGTGTAAAAAAAAATCCTGATTTAGTGTTAACAGTTGAGAGATTGTTTCTTTATTACTTTATGCAAAGAGTCCATCTTTGACATTAAAATTTATATATATAATATATGACAATTATTTGAACAGACTGACAACTAATGATCAACCGAAAATTATTGTGAAATATGGGGCATTTCACTAAAAACAAATCTACAAAAAATATTTAACAATAATTTAAGACTATCAATTGTTTATGAATGATCATAATTTAACCATTATTAAAGATAAAATCAGGAATGGTAATTTTTAAAAAATATACAATTTTAAAAAAATATTTATAAAAAATTCCTGCTAACCCCGTTATTTTATGCTCAGAACCAAACGACTACAGGAGAAAAATAAAGGAGGCATTCTACATTAACAGAGACATCCATGCAATCAACAGAAGAGACACGTGCTTCGACATCTCGAAAAAATGGGCTACGTAACAGTAATTCATTTGAATATTCTCATTTACATATATTAAGTACATTTTCACGAAGGCTATGAGTATGAGGCACGGTTCCTCGAAAACGTTCAGCCAAATTTATTATTAACTATATATTTTTTCTCTAATAATTTACAATTAAGTATTTTTATTATTACAAATAAGGAGAAATTAAAACCACATTTATGAAGACATAATAAAATAGCTGTTTAAAAATATATCAAGCTCATATGAAGCATATATCCTTTTTGTGTCAATTTCAATCAAAAAATGTAAAATAAGACTGATTTGAAAAGTTATATAGTTAAATGGAAGATTATAATACATTTTCTTACCAATAACCCGAAACTAGAATAAGGATTGCTTTTGGTACTAACCATCTAATATCCTTTTGTTTTTATGTTGGCATTGATAGAAAATAAAAACTGGCATAACCTATTTTCTAAAATTAAAATAAATAGAGTTTTTAACATTTGCATTAAAAATAAATAAATAAATAATCTAATAATTTATTGTTTAGGAGTTTATAAAATATTCAAGCATTAGAATTGTTAGATGGGAGTGCCAAAAACAATCCTTATACTAGTTGGTGGTTATTGGTAAGAAAATGTATTATAATCTTTCATTTCTCATACTATGTTATTTAAATAAATGATTTTAAAGTGTCAAATACACTAAGATTTATTTTGAATCCAACCTTTTCCAAAAAAATCAAGTGCTTACAATTAATTTATAACTAAGATCATTAAAAGATCTAGTTACTGACTTATCACTACTGAAAATGAAAATTTTCATTTCATTATCAAAATTATTTATATATTTAATATCTAATAGAAATATTTTCATTTAAATAACTTTCTAAAAAATTTTGATTCATTTTGAATGGAAGTAAATATGCAAAACTATCTTATCTCTCTATCTCTCTCTCTACATATACACATATATACAAATTACATAAAAAATAATAAGTTGTTTCCCTTATAATGATTTTCAAAATTAGTTTATTATTTAAATTTGTCTAAAATAAACAAATATAGTCCAAAAAAAAAATCAAAGGAAAGGAGATTTCTATATCTTTTCACATCATATTTAAATTCCATTATTATGTAATGTTAGAATATGAATACATCAATATCCTAAAAAAATAGGATAAAGAAGTAAGACATTAATCCAAAGAATAAAAGATAGAGTCATATATCACATGTCTCCACTTCTTTTTTAAGCTTGTAGAATATAAACAAAGAGCTTTGCTAATTGCTCAACAAGCTTTGAGATAAATGCTTAGCAAGAGACATCATTTAAATATCTCTATCTGAAAACCACCCCCCATTCCCTGACCAATGGTTTCATGCTTTTGGCACTCCTCAGAGGTGCTATGGTAGCTTCAGACACTAGATCTAAAAACACCAACCCAAAACCAGCATTTATCTAAGAGTTGACTATTGAGTAAAAAATCTGAAGTTTTCAGACACCTAAATGTCTTAAAACCCAGCTATCTAATTCAAGTAGCTATACAGGGCTGAGAGATCTTCACCCAAAGACTGCTAGCAATATAACATTGCTTAAGGCTAAAAGCAAAGGCTATAAATAGTCAATAAAAAAATAAAAAAATAGTCATATATCACATGACTCCACTTCTCTTTGTTTATATTCTACAAGCTTAAAAAAGATGTGGAGTCATGTGAGATAATGACTATTTTTTTATTTTTTTTTTTATTGATTATTTATAGTCTTTGCTTTTAGCCTTAAGCAATGTTATATTGCTAAGATTTCTAATATATGGTTTGGCTGAAAATCTCTCAGCACCATATAGCTATTTGAATTAGATAGCTGAGTTTGAAGAAATTTAGGTGTCTGAAAACTTCAGATTTTCTACTCAATAGTCAACTCTTGGATAAATACTGGCTTTGGGTTGGTGTTTTTAGATGTAGTGTTTGAAGCTACCCTAGCACCTCTCTGAGGAGTGCCAAAAGCATGAAACCATTGGTCAGGGATGGGGGGTGGTTTTCACATAGAGATATTTAAATGTTTTTTCTTGCTAAGCATTTATCTCAAAAAGCTTGTTGGGCAATTAGCAAAAATATAAACAAACAAAAACAAATAAAAACTTTAAAATTTGTAAATTTAATCAATTTTATGATATAGCAACAGTCATTTTTCAGTCTTGAAGTGCTATACATAATCATGTTTATTAGTATTGTTTCTTCAGGTTACATTAAAAGAACATATATTTTAATATTCATTTTGATGTGGCACAGTACTTTGCATAATAAAATATTTTCTAAATGTAAGATAAAAGTTTTAAGAAAATTTATAAAATATCTTTTTTAAGTAATAAACTGAAAGTTATTGATTTAGTAGTGACAGAAAATAAGAAATATAAAACATAAGTGTATAAAAAGACATCTATTATAGATATATGTATAAATTGAAAAATACTGTTTACTTTCAGTTATAATCAAAGACCATCAACAAAATGTGAGCTATTATATGTAACATATGATGTAACAACGTAGGCTTGACACAAAATATAACAGATATCGTAGGTCCACTATATACAAAGCAAAGTCAGATAATTATAGGATCATCTCTATAAATTAATTTTCTAAAATAGATAACACTTGGTTTGTGTGTGAGTAGGGGGGGTCATAAATAAACAATAATAATAATAAAAATATGCAAATAATTCAAAAAGATCAAAATTTCAAAATTACTGAACAGGGTTAATAATAAAACTAAAGAATATATAATTCATATGCAGTGTATATTTTATTAAAGTCATTTCAACAAATACTGACAATTTTGTTAAAAATGAGGCAATTTTATAATTACAAATAAAATTAATTTTAAGTTCTCTCTTTAAAAAAAAATTTTTTGAACAAAAATTATTCTATCTAAATAAGTTTTTTTTACTAAATGATAGATCTAACCTCATTTCCATCTATAAAAATTTGGTCCTCATGCATTTCAAGTTTAATTTTCCTCTTCTCTTTTTTCTTTTCTTCTCCATTTTCCTAAATAAGAAATAATAATAAATTATAACTCATATACATTTAATTGAAAAATATTTTATTATTTCAATTTTAAATAAAATAAATAATATTTGTATTGGAATATGCAGATGTTGTAATCTTCACATTAAAAAAATATTTTCATTTTTAAATCATTTTTGTTACAAGTTTTTTTTTAAATCAGGTGTTCTTAATTTTTTTCCCATCAATAGTTTACAAGATGGAATCATTTATTGCATTACTATCAAAAACAAAAAAATAATACATGAAAATAATAGTTGGAAAATAAATCTAATAAATTTAGCAATCAAATTAAAGCACAATAAATATAATAATCAATAAAACAAGTCATAAATTTCGTAATTTGCTTTTAAGCTTGCATTTAAATGATCACTAGATGGAGCTTACCAATAGCTCTAATCAAGCTTTATTTTATAAGTGCTGAAAGAGAAAGAATTCAAAATCTCTATTGTTAAGTCCCTATCTAAATTTAAATGCAAGCTTAAAAGCAAGTTACAAAATTTATGATTTGTTTTATTAATTATTATAAGTGTACCTTTGAAGGCTTTTGCGATGCTATATTACAGAGGCTATTATGATATGGTGAAACTGAGCTGAATTCAGACCCATATAGCTATCTGGTTTGTAAAGCTAGGTTTGAAGACATTTACGTGTCTGAAAAGTTCAGGCTTTCAAATTGATAGAAATGTGTTTTATAAGTGCTGACTTTTGAGTTAGTATAGTAGATCTTCACTGAGGTGAGCCATAAGCTCGAAACCAATTGGTCTGGAAATAGGGACTTAACGATAGAGATTTTGAATTCTTTCTCTTTCGGCACTTATAAAATAAAGCTTGATTAGAGCTATTGGTAAGCTTCATCTAGTGAGCATAATGAATATAAAAGCAATACATTTAATTCATAAGAAAGTAATAGACAGTAATATATTCTATTCAAAAATCCACAAGAAATTAAATCCCAAAAAACATATTTTTAAAGCAATAAATGTGTTCAATACAAGTAACCAAAACTACATAAAGTTTTAGCAATAAGATCAAATGTGAATTCATAAAAAACTAAATGACAAAAATCAATTTGTGTAATGAATATAAATAATGATACAACAAGCACAATAATACACAAAATATTGCATAAGAAAGTAACTGGTGGCCATAAATATTATTTAAACATAAGCAATTTAAAGAAATTAAATTCCAAAAAGCTATCCCTTTATGGGAAAAATGAAAAATGGTGATGCCATAAAAAGTATATAGCATCACATGATCACTATTTCTTATGCTAGCACATTACTGTTATTAAAACAAGCACTGAGTGGCACTACTGTATGGAGAGTTTTGCCTGTTTTAAAAAGTATATAGGTGAAAATTTATATTTATCACAGTAACTGTATTAATGTAATACTTGATAAATTTTATAAGCACAGTGTTTAGATTATAAGTGAGAAGGGATGATTAAGTTCTATAGAATAACTTTATTAAGTAAAGCCCACAGAATTTTTATTCATTTTAGCCATAAACAGATACCTTTTTGGAATTTAATTTCTTATAGATTGCTTAAATTTAAACCTTATCTATTGCTACCAATTATTTTATGAATTTGCTTTTAGCATCATAACTAAAATGTTAATTCCATGACTTTTCGTAAATGTAAATATAAGTTTTCAATTTTCCTATAAAGGGATAGCTTTTTGGAATTTCTGATGGATTTTTTACATTTAATCCATATTTATTGCAATTATTACTTTTTTATAGATTACACAGATTATTCAACCTTGCTTATATTCCTTTCACATATGGTTTTTATAATTTAATTTCTTATGTACTTTTATATTCATTGTGCATTGATTTGCTTATACAAATATTATTTTAGATGATTTAATTGTTAGATATATTGTTTTCAGGTTAGTTTTTTAAAATATATAAACTTTAGTTTCTACTTTTTTGTACTTTTGACTTCTTATGAAAAATCTCAAACTTATTGATTAATTTTTTTCTTGGGGCAATTGTATATGATAAGTGGTTTTATTTGATAAGTAGGTTTTTTTTATAATGAAAAAAATTTTGCAACTACTATTATTTATTATAAATAGTCAAACCAAACTTTTTTTTAATTGTGATTGAAATTTTAATTGTTATATTAATACATACTTTTATATATAATACCATTTACACCTCATTGACCACTTTCAATGCAATCTATAAAATAAAATTTATTATTTTTTGCTTAGTTTCAATTGCCCAGAAGTCTCTGATGATGACTACTGGACAGTTTGAAATTAAGCAAAAGGAATAAATTTTATTTTATAAATTGCACTGTAATGTGTTCGATAAAGGTGTAAATGGTATTTTATATATATATATATCAATGCATAATAGAACAAGAAGTGGAAAGAAATTCTAATATACACTATTGAAAGTAATGCTGACATAAACTAGATATTCAAAAATCTCATCAGATATTTATTAATTTTTTAAAGTTTTCCACATTATTAAATTTTTTACAAAACATCCTGGATTCTTGCAAATCTAAATGTACTTATAAGCCCATATTTCATATTACTAAAAAAATAAATGATTATTACAATAATTAAATAAGAATATCAAATTCTCCATACAATAATGCCACCAAATGCAAGCTTTCATCGATGGATGCAGGAAGGTTTGGGTATAAAATCCCTATCTAGGACCCACTCATCCAACATCCCCAGACTAGTTTCTAGCTTGTGGCCAGTACTGCACCTAGATCTTAGTATCTAATTCAACCCTCCAGCAGCCATCTTTTACCCATTTGGTTAACTATAAAGCTAGAGCCAGAAGTGAAATCAACACAATGTTTCCAATACAAGTTCATTTGCTTGTATAGTCATATAGATCTGAACTCAGTTCAGCATCTATACATTTTGGTGTCTTTGCTTTTACAAAAACCATAGTGACTTTTATCCTATGGGCAGGATAGGTATAAAACCATCAAAGCATCATATAATCACCATTACATATGTTTACACATGCTATTAATAAAAGTATCAAACTCCCCATACAGTAGTTCCACTAAGTGCATCACACTTGGTGGCAATACTGTATGGAGAGTTTGGTACTATATGGTGGCTGGAAGAGTTGTAAAATGGATGGAAGAGAATAATGTAATGGGGGAAATGCAAGGAGGTTTTAGGTCAGATAGATGTATAGGAGAGAGTTTATTTGTAGTTACACAACTTATGAATATGAGTAGGAATTCAGGTAGATCATTATATATGAGTTTTATAGATATAGAGAGGGCATATGATAGAGTAAATAGAAATAGATTATCGGTAAGTTTAGCAAATTTGGGAATGGATAAAGCTTTAGTAAATATTAAAAAATTATATGAAAATAATTACTATACTTATCAATTAGGGGTATAGAATCGGTTAAAGTTAAAAATGGGGTGGGACTAAGGCAAGGAAGCCCTATGTCATCTATTTTGTTTTTGTAGTATTTGAGTGAAATGGAGAAAGCAATAGAAAGACTAGGAAGAGGGATAGAGATACCGTTAATAGGTGGCAAAGGAGTATATACTTTTTTTTGTGGATATCTTTTTGTGTGCAGAAAGAAGAGAAGATATGGAAATTATGTTGAGAACATCTGCAAGGATGGGTAAGGAGATGTAGATTAAATTTAATGAAGAAAAATCAAATATAATGATGGCTAATACTGGTGAAAGAGAAGATGTAAAATTTTTATTGGGGGATATAAAGTTAAGTGTGGTGGATAGATATAGATATTTGGGAATTCATCTTAAGTAATCAGAAAAATTGCTTGGATGAATGAGAGAGAAAATTGGTAAATGAAGCAAAGAAAAGAAAGGGTTTGGTAAAGAAACTAACAGTGTTTTCATATAATAAATATGATGCAGCTAGAATTGTATGGAAGGGAGTTAACATATGGTAATGATGCATTATGTATTAGTAAAGGGGTTTTAGATTATTTAGAGAAGTTCAAAGGGAAGTAGGAATACATGCATTAGATGCAGAGGTGTGGACAACAAAGGGGGCAATTCAAGGAGAAATGGGATGGTCAAGTTTTTATATGAGAGATGCAAAAAGTAAAATGAAAATGTTTGGTAGGTTGCAGTTTATGGATAGTAAAAGAATAGCCAAAATAGTGTTTAATTGGGTTATGAGTAAAGGGCAGGTAACAAGATGGGTGAGAAAGGTAATGCAGTATGCAAAAGATTTGGATAAAGAATTTATATCAGTATACTTGTATAAAAGGTGGGATGATTGTGTTAAGAGGATTGTTGAGTGTTGTAGTGGTAAGTAATGGGATGAAAGAATAGATGCATTAATAAAAAATAGGGAGTTGGAGAGATGGAGAACTAGTATGGAGGGTAAGAAGAGTTTAAATATATATAGAAATAAACGGAACATTGGGTGAGAGTTAATTTATGATAATAGTAAAAAAAGTAGTTTATTGTTTAAGGCTCAAACCGGATCTTTAGCAACAAAAGAATATACATGTAAATGGAAAAATATGGGTGATTTAGTGTGCAAATTGTGTGAGGAAAGTATACAAAATATTAGGCATCTGTTGATTGAATGTAACTGCTTGAAAGCAGAAAGGGTACAAATAATGAAGTTATGGGAGAATAAATATGAACAAAGTGATTATACAGCAAGTGGGTTATTGGTTTTTATGCTGGGTTTGAGAAAAGATAAGAGGGATTTAGATATAAAGGCCATAGAGTTGACAAAGATTATGTTGTGCAAATGAGATGGAGCAGATTACGGGAAAGCTTAAGGTGGTGAATGGAAGGGGAAGGTAAAGTGGATAACAGGTTTCTTTGAGCATAGTTGCTGAGAGATGCCCGACTCCGTTTAAGGAGAAGTCACAGTACATCATCACATTACTCGTATTAACAGCATGTATAAGCATATGAAATGGTGATCATGTGATACCACAATAATTGTCAAAATGTGAAGCAAAATTTAAAAATGCTGTATGTGATTATTATTACTAGCTTATAGCTTGACTTTTAATTATTACACATTATTAGATATTTACTTACATATTTGTAATTATAAAAGGTATTATTTATTAAAGTTATATACTTATGAATGTTTATTTGTCTGTATATATGTGCATGTGGAAATTGAGACAGATCATAATGGAAAGCAGTCTTATTGGTGAGCAAAGATTCTTGATTCAATTCTCAGTGAGAGGAAAAAATAAAAATTTGAAATAAATCTGTCAGAATTTTTAAAATGCTACAATAATATAAGAACTGTACTAAAAATAACAGAGCTTCTAGAAGGGTTTCTCAATCAAATTTGAAAGATCTTCTTACGATAAAACACACCAAAAAGCAGAGCTATAGTATTAACAGAATTAATACATATTATATCAATGATACTATCATGAGGTTGATAACAAAAATAAATAAGAATGACTGAATGTCTTTAATAATCATACTGTTATGAAACAGGGGGGAAAAAAGAAACTATGGTCTTTTTCTTATCCTTTTATCACCTTTCCAAAATAATCCAAAAACAATATATATATAAGAAACATGCATTTCCTCTTTTAAAAACTTCTTTATTCATCTCCGAACTACTAATAACTATCTCTTCATAATGTTTAAACCATTTCACATGAATTTTATCAAAGGGCTATAAAAAATGTATATATAAAAGATAAATATTTAAACAACTCCAATGATTAGTAAATCATACTGAAACAGTAAGATTCGTATTCGAATCTTAAGTTTCACCTTTTTCTGTCGTCTCTCACTGACCGGTCTATCCCACCCAAATTTAAACTTTTTGGTATCGAATTGTGTGTGTAGCAATATTAAAAATGTATAAATATATGTAGAATTCAGCATAAACATGCACACATTTCGATCTCAAATTAAAGGCAATAAATAGGGATAAAATAATATAATTTAGATTTCTTTTAGTTATATGATTTTGTATAATTTTAATCATTTATTTTGGATTATAAAGTTCGTATTTATTGCTTTGTTTAAATTTCGTTTAATAATAATTCTAAAAAAAATCTGATGTAATATTTAATTAAAAGTTAAAATAATCTTATGTTCCCTTTTTGTCTTTGAAATTTAAAAGCATCGGTCAGTGATAGATAATAGATTAATTAAAGAAAAATTCCCCAAAATGTAATTAGTAAATGTAAAATGTAAACAATAGAACGGCAGCTTTCTTTATAATTAAAACCAACAAAAGGCATTGATTATCCTCAGGGCAGATTAAGTAGAACCTAAAAATACCTTAACAAAAATGTGAGAGATCAAGATAAGAAAAGAGGCCATCTTAGACTTGCTGGAGACATTCACTTCAACTTTAGCTCTGCTCTCGATCACTGAGAGTCTCCAAAATATAAAAATAAATTGTTCCTGCCAAGGTATGATCGAGTAAAAGCACCTAGATTATTCTCCATCGGGAGATGGCCTATGCGAACTTTCCATTGCCCGTCATAAATTCACCATGAAGATCTGCTGCCTAAAATAAATGAGAAAGCTGCTGCTGCTGTGAAAGTAAACGAAATATCTAAATACAAGAAAGAATTGCCACTCGTGAACTTTTTGCTGCTAAACTAATGGAATCAGAAAACTTCTTATAAAACAGGTATCTGTCTGTGTTCAAACTCTAGAGTACTCTAATAACATGCTATAGCTATTCTTCATATTACTTATCTAAATTGTAAAATGTAAAAACTACCATTTGTATAACTAAAATTGAATAATTAACTTAATGTGTAAATTTCTCTAATAATCTAGCTTACCTCATTCTATCTTTCTTGGGTGCGTATTTTCTAAAATCTACATTTTATCTATATTTATTATTTAATTATTGCATGCTAATAATTGTCTCAATGTTCAAAGTTTAAATCTAGATCGCTTGAAATAGTGAATGCGTGTCAGATTTCATTAACATTACTTTCATAAATAATTTAATTTTCATATAAACCGACACGCATTCAATGCTTCATTTATTGTAATGCAGGGTCTACAACTTCGCAAATGGCTGGCATATTAGTTCTAATCATTCCCAGTTTAGATATGTTTTGTATATATTAAATCTTAATGAATAATTCCATCAAATTACATTTCTTTGAGAATCGCCAACGTTCTTTAGTAAATGTTGATAATGTAGGGCCGAGTCAGAAATCTATTTAAATCTCATCATAATCGTTTATACAGTATACATGTGTTACGTTTTAGAGATGCGATGACCCATTCCGCCGTGAAATTTCCGGATTCTTCAGGGTTGAAATTAACCCCAGTCGTCCTACACAAGCGGGCATAATGGGTGCTCCCGTAGGACTTGACGAAGTCACGCAGCCAGCCGGCAAACTGCGACACGGACGGCTTGTCCCTGGTTATGCTTATGTGACACCTTACTTCGTCGGGCCGATGGCAGAGACCAGCCCGACATTCTTATAAACCCATTCCCGGCATTGCAGTTTCGATATACTGCCAGTCCATATCACCTTTCTAAAGCGTACGTGTTCCTTTACTTAATTTTATTATTCTATATATCACTCCGCCTCAACATTATCTTCATAAGCCACTCTCAAATAAAGGTTTGCCCTTAGTGATAAATAAATATTTTAATTAAATAAATATATGTCCGCCGCTACTCTCAAATCTTACTTTAGAGTCCTGCATTGCAAAGGTATAAATCCCTCCAGGCATGCATTAGAAATACTTACTCGAGAATTTTAGGTAGCTAGATTACGCCTTCAAATAAGTGAATTCCTTTTGTAAACATTACAGTATCGGAAATACCGCTACTGAAGTCCTCAATATAAAATAATGTCTAAATAAATAAATGTATTCTTTAAAATATAATCATGTCGCAAATCCCGCTACTGAAGCTTTGAATCCACAAAATATTATTAGTAAATGATTGTTTTATTAAAATGTATTAATAAATAATTTTAAACTATACGTCTGCAGTTACGTTTCATTTATTCGATACCCATTCTATATAATATTTCCTCGATTATGTAAATATGAATGTTTAATTAATATTAGTTTGATTATTGGCTAACTCGAGAATAAAATCATGAATCTCTTGCATATCCCTGACCACTGTGCCTAAGGAAATATTTACTAATGTCGCATCAGATGCATTGTTTCGTGGATTGTATTGTGGAACCGATAAACTATGTTCGAACTCAGTAAAACGGGTGGCTTCGCTACCTCGATGGTGCTGCTGTTCTGTGTGGTGGTCGAATTCTGCACTATGTTTACGAGTCACACGTTTTCTGACTGTTACAATACTAAAACTTCCACAAATATGATAATTACTTGTAATTTACATTCTTAATTATTACCGATTCCTCTATTTTCTTCAAGTTTTTTTTTTTCATTTCATTTTTCTTCTCTTTTTAATTATCATGGTAATAATAAACATTTTACAAAAAGCTATATACATGTATACATGAAAAAAATATGTATAACTTCTAAGAATTAGTTATTAATTTTAACTGAAAATCATGTGTTCCCTCTTTTATTAAGTTTGTAAAACTCACAAACAGTTTTAATCTGTGAAGGTTTTTTGGAAGGAAGTGTTAAAACAAAATTAGAGATTAGAGAAACTTTTGATCATCTGTTAAAAACTTATTAAAAAAAAAACCCAGATAAGTTATGTATATTTTTGATGTATATAGTTTTTTTTTAAAATCTTATTATTGCTGTGCTAATTAAAAATAAAATAAAAAAGAAGAAAACAAAACAAAAAAGAAAAGTAGAGAAATATTTATGTTATGTTCAGTAATAATTTATACTAATGAGAATTAAATATAATTAATAATTGTTGTAAATATTTTTAATATGTCTTTTAAATGTAATCCTTTGATAAAGACCATATGAAATGATTGAAATGTCAGGAAAAAGTGAATATTAATGATTCAATGATAAATAAACAAGTTTTTAAAAAAGAGAAAGAGCATATACAGACTCAGACAAGTAATTTTTGATTGGGAGTGAATAAGCAGAGATGATAATAAGTACAATAGAAATTAACAATCAACAAATAGAGTACCTCAAACTGATAATTTATATATATATAAATGTAAGATTTATTTTTAAAAGAAAAAAAATATTGAAAAAATTGAAAATTAAAATGAAATTTATTGAATTTTTAATTTTATCCAATTTTATTCAATCATGTCTTAAAAAGAATTTGAAGAAACTAAAAAATTAGACTAGGAGTAATTCCAGCATAGAATTTTTATAGAATAAATCCAAACAAAAACAATGATTATTATTAATTATTTTTATGATGATATTTGCAAAATTTAATGTCTTAAAAACAATATTAATTGAAATTGTAATTCTACTTCTAATATATCCAAACATTATCTTACCAAATCCACTCAGCCATTTCCAAGAGAACTTAATTTTTGGAATTGAGCACAGATTTCACTTCAATGAACTCTTTTTTCTAATACTGCCACAATGGCACAATTTATAAAACAGCAAATAGACACTAATGATCTTGAAAGAGAAATCCATAAATTTACCAGTAAATTTGTAAAAGAATTTGACAATATAAGAATAAAAGGATTATCATAACAATTGATAACCCAACATACATTTACAATAATAAAATTATTCTTTCAGATACTCTCATTACGAATAGTGATAATTAAAAAACTTTTATTGAAACAAAGAATACCTCTTTTTTTGTATTATGTCATCAGAGAAAATTATTTTTTTGCTTATTTTACAATTTCTTATAAAAAGTTGAAAATTGCAAGCTAATATAAAAAGACTAAAAGTTATATTGAGAAGATTGAAATAAAACTGTTTAACAACTCAAAACTACAGGTTATAGATGATTTAAAAAAATATTTTTGAAAGCTTTTGAATAAAAGCACACAATTTTTATAATATTAGTAAATAAATAAATTTCAAACAGCAGTTTTAACTAATATTAAAAATATTATTATGAAGTAAATAAAAAAAACTATTGATTAGATTTAGAGTAAATGAAAAACCAATTAAAAATGACAGCAATGTTTTCAAATTCTGAAAAGATTATTTTAATCTTCAAAACAAAAACATAATAATCTGTGTGTCATTTGAAAACCTGCTAATTAACAGTCATTTAAATGATTTCCTACTCAATACTTGAAAAATTATAAAAGCAAGATACAATTATTGCAAATTTCTTGTCTTTGCTTTGAACTTGTAAGCATCACAATCAAATCTGTTATCATAGGCAAGATCAAGAACAAATAATGAGAGATGTCTCCCTTCTAAAATGAGAAAGCAGATAAAGAAAATTTTTAAAAAATCACAACTTTCATTAGTATTTTTCTAATTACATGAATGAAATTTAGGCATCCAATATTGTAATAGATTTTAAAATTACCATATTCACTCATATTAGAAAATATTTTTGCTTAGAAACCTATGAGGAAATATATTTAACCTATCTATTCAATTATATTATGTTTAAGTATATATTACAATATTTATATTATGTATATATATTGTTTGGTTCAATATTTCATTTCATTAAATATTTGTGTTAAAAACAAGTTGTGAAATCTTATTGATAAAATTATTACTTACCTATCCAGCAATGGAAAAATCTAACTACAATATAATTTGTTGATTTTTCCTTGCAGACCACATCAAAGTACATTGATAAAAGATAGACTTTACTGTTTTAGCCATTTATGCATGCTTTTCTATTATTTCATTGTAAGATAAAAGTCATGACAAAGCATTTCTCTTTATAAAGTGAATCATTTGTTCATGAACATTTACAAAAAATTTTTGACCATATAAATACAGAAAAAAAAAACCTCTTTTTTGAATATACTGTAGTCATCATTTTAAATAGTGGAATCATTTACTAAAAATGCACATGTATCTGCTAACTAGCATGTAATCAAATTGGACTATTATACTGATAAACATAAAAAAATTTGCTGCTTTGTTAAAGTCATGCTATTTCATTTGTGAATCTATTTACTTACTTTTCATCAAAATTTTAATGACAATTTTCTGAAAGTTTTATTAACAATAGTTTAATAATAAAAAGTTTATCAAGAAAGGTGAGCTTTAAATTATGATTATAGTCATTAAAATTTTACTTTTAATTTGATGCTGTGGAAGGTAAGACCTATATTTGGAAATATTTTAGACACCGATTCCAAAAATGAAATCAGTTTCAGCTCTAGTTTTGGATATAAGGCATAATTTCCTTAGATTTTTAGATGATATTTGACCATTTTGCTTTTTTAAAACACCATTTGATAGATATTCCTTAATGTAATTTATCAATTACAATGAAGGCTAGTTTACTTATGATATCATATACTTCCATTCTCATTAAGTAGGATCCATAATAAATTAGAAGTTGTTTGTTGAGAATACTTTGAAATACCATGTTTGTAGTAATGTTAGTTTAAGTCAACCTTTGCATCATCTACACCAGGAGTCAGCAAACTTTTAAAATGAAGAGCCATTTTATTTACTCACCCCCCCCCCCCCAAAGCCGCAAGGAAAGCAATATTTCCTCCAAAGAGCTACAGGGAAAGAGTATTTCCTCCCTCCTCCAAAGATAGAGCTACAAAGAAAGAGCTGAAAAATATGTTCATGAAAAATATGAATTTCTAAATGACAGTGGGTATATTTGAATGGTTATTTTAGTAATACAACATAAAAGAATCCGTATAAAAACTCTCTTAAAAATAAATAAATAAATAAAAACAAAAAATTACTGTGACTCATTAATTTATAAATTTCTACTATTTAAATATTCATCATATACAATAGTTACTATTTAAGAAGGCTGAATCAAAAAACAATGTTGTAATGTGCATTTTTCCTCTCCTAAAGTTATCAAAATATTTATTTACAAATTATAAGAAGAAATAAAAAGTACTTATGCTTTGTCATACTAAAATGAACCACAAGATTGAGATCAAAGAGCCACATTTGGCTCGCACACCATTTTAAGCTGACCCCTAGCCTACACCATTAATATAATTCATCAATGTTTTATTATGTATAAACCTAATGTGAGTAGTTATAACTATATCAAGACATTATATGAATCATTTTGATGTTTTTTCCTAAATATATTTATGAAAAATGAAGAAAAGAAAGAAACTTATTTCTAAATTTATAGAGAACTTATCTTGGTTTAAGGTTGGAGATCAGGATATTGTACATAAAACTTACATGGAATATTTGCACAAGAGAGAAGCCATCTGAAATTTATAAAAACAACAGTTTGAAGAAAACTTAAAAATCATTATGAAGACTTATTTTGTCTTGTCAAAATCATAGACCACCAATCAAAATAATCTAAACAAGTGGACATATCCTGACTTACCTTCAGCAAGATAATCTCTTTCATATTCACAAGAGTTTACCAGTTCCATCATTCTTAGCACCTACAGAGCATCCAGAGGATGAAACAAAAGTTTATAAAATATACAAGACAAAAACTGTGATGCCAATGACAGTGATTTTTTAGAAACATGATTCTGACAAAAAATAAACTGAGTGATCTCAACAGATTTAAACCTTGTAAAGGAATCTTCTGAATTACTGATCTCTAAGTTAAATATATATATATATATATATGTACCTCATCCTTGAAATAAAAATTATCTGCAAATAGGTATTTTTAATAGTTCCAAATAATATATATTTCATAAATTCAATGAATGAGAGTGACTCTCGTGATGGTCTTCTTTGATTTAGTTGTCAAAACTAGCAGGCAGATAACTAATCTAAATTACAAGAGAATATATTCTACAATTTTAATAAGCTTAGATATGAGCATCAAGATTTATTATCTATACAACCACTTGGATTGCTTTCCAGAAAATCTTTCTCATCAAGACATAAAAATTACAGGACACCAACACGATGGCAGATTACTGTTGGAATCATCAGCAAACTTACTGTAAACATCACTCTAGAAAATCTTACAAAAAAAGTTTGCATTGAATTACTGATAAATTTTATAATATAAAATTATGCTTTTGAACTGAAATAAAATGATTTAGTATTATGCATTTATTTTAAATATTAAGTGTTAATTTTATTAGCACCCACATGTTTTGAAATTATATCACTAAAAATCCTGAATTTTGTGGATGATTGATCACTGACTAAGATATATATTTTTAAACAGGGGTAGTCAACCTTTTTATACCTACCGTCCACTTTTGTATCTCTGTTAGTAGAAAAATTTTCTAATCGCCCACCGGTTCCACAGTAATGGTGATTTATAAAGAGGGAAGTAACTTTACTTTATAAAATTTGTAAATCAGAGTTAGAGCAACTAAAGCATATAAATCTCTATGAAATTTTTTTAAAAAGTCAATTAAATTTTCAAAAAAAGAAAGTACTTTTAGGTCGGACAAAACCCCTACCGCCCACCATGAAAGCTGGAATGTCCATTAGTGAGCGTAGGGACCAGGTTGACTACCACTGCTTTAAAACAACAGTTGATAATATGTTATTTTTGAAATAAATATCCCAAATATGCCCAAAAATAGGCGTAACTTTTAAGGCACTAAAATGTGTGTTGACCAGTATAATTTACATTTATTAATTTCCTTTTTAAACTACAGAACTTTTTTCCGATTTTGCTTACCTTTCAGAATGAAACCTACATCAAAAAAAGAATTTCAAAAAATAATTCTAAATAAAAGTTCAAAAAGTGTTTAAATAATAAATATTATATCACACCAAAAAAAAATAATAATAAAGTGGATTATAGAAAAAGAAAAAAACAAAGTCATTAACTTACCACTTTACTTTTATCACCTTCACTATCCTTCTTAATTTTATCTTCTTTTTTTTCTTTCTTTTCTTTTTTTTCTTCAGTTCCACTAGCTTCATCTTTCTCTGAACTTTTCCGTTTTTTAATATCAACCTTTTTTTTAATAATTTTCTTTGCTCGATGAAACAATCGCTTTTGCAATAACCTATTTCATTTTTTAAAAAATCAAATATATTTAAATAAAATAATAAAAATAAAAACATTATCAAATATATAAAAAAAAAACATTTACTACCAAGAAATTATTTAAATTACTTAATTTATATAATAATTATATTAATGAGCCAAAATAAAACAGTTTAAAAAAATAATGAAATTCAAAATGCTTAAAAGAGAAAGAAATGAGATTGAGAGAATTAATAATACTAAATAAAAAAAAAAGATAACTTATGATTTCAATAGGCAGTTGATAAATTTTGTTAAATAATTATAATTCAATTAAAATAAATAAATAATAAAATGAAATATAAAACTTTAGAACAGTTGAGTTAATTCTTCAATGCAAATAGATTTTATGAGAATTTTCAGCAAAAGAATGTTATCTGAAGAACTATTTGCATTAAGATATAAATATTGCCATTGGAGTTATAAATCTTGTTGATTTTGAAAAGACATTTTCAAAAAAGGACTGGTTGGAAGAAAAGATTATTGCAAATCTTTATATGTGACAAGTGTTATTTATCAAACTAAATAATTTATTTATAAAAATTAATTATTAGTAGGCAGTGTGAAGTAAGTTGTCGCATAGCTCCAGCTCTATTTAATATTAATTTAAGGAAATAATGAATGAATAGGCTTGATAATGGACATGATAAATTCAGTATATTGCAATTCATTGAAGATATAAACTATTTGACAAATTTGATATAAAAAAAAGAAATAAAATTAAACTTATGGCTGTAAATAATAAAACATTAAACAAAGTTTCTGAATATTTAAAAAGTTAGTTAAATGGTGATAGAAATAGAAGGGAGAAAAAAATAAAAAACACAAAATTAAAAATATTTTTTTATAATTTTAAGTATCAATATTATTTTGTAAGTTAGTAAAATAAAATAGTCTATCTATGAATATAGCTTTAAAAAAGCAAAAGCATGAACTGTGTAAAAGAAATGATTCCATTTCTATATAAATCAAAAAAAAAATATTTATTAAAAAAATTAAGAAGAAAAAAAACAAAAACATATTTTCAAATAAAAAAATTAAAAAAAAAAAAGACATATTAAAAGAATCTATTAGTTAAAAGTGACAAATGATTATTTTTTTAAAAAAAAAAGCAAAGTTGTAACATAAATAAAAATAAAAAATAAATCATAAGACAGATAATATTATTATACAATCAATCAAAAATAGGCAAAATAATTAATTTGATTTATTGAAAAATGAATGTACACCAAAAAAAAAAAAGATCAATTTATAAATGTAGTTTTTATAATCTATGATTACACTAGTTTAAAAAATATTACACTATATCAAAAATACCTCATATTAATCAGAAAAGCATAAATATATATACAGCATAGAGGACAGAAAGAAAGATTGCATGTACTACATCCAACTAACTAAAATAACTAAAAAAAATGATATATGAAAATATGATTGAAATAAAATAATTCTTGAATGAAATCTTATAAAAGATTTTTTTTTTTTTTTGTTTAGACTTTTTGCAATGAAACAAAAAAAAAAAATTAATAAACTAATGTTGTCATATAATCAAATTCCTAAGAACAACATAAACAAATATATATATTTAGCAACAGAATTAATATTTTTGCAATATGGAAATTAATAATTTATATTAATCAATCATTCT
The DNA here is from genome assembly GCA_028023455.1 of Epiperipatus broadwayi. Classification (NCBI taxonomy): domain Eukaryota; kingdom Metazoa; phylum Onychophora; class Udeonychophora; order Euonychophora; family Peripatidae; genus Epiperipatus; species Epiperipatus broadwayi. The sequence goes on along the minus strand of JAQFVV010012478.1, from coordinate 1,422,035 downwards.
TAATCCAATAATATTACAATATAAAATTTTTTAAAAAAGGTGTTTTTTTTTGTTTGTAATAATTTATATAAAATTTTTAAAAAAAGGTGTTTTTTTTTTTGTTTGTAATAATAAATTAATCCAGAAATGTACAAATTATGCAATACCTCTTCCTCAAAAGGGAAAGCAAAACACTTATAAAAACACAAATAAATTTTTCTCTTTTAAATATAAATATATATGCATGTCTACAAAAAAAAATGAAGTGGTAATTAAAGTTTTATATACACTGTTTAAGAAATCAAGGAATAACTCACAAATAGTTATAAAAAGTAAAATAAGTAACATGCAAATCTTAAATAAAAATTATTTTTTGATAAATTTTACTAAAATTGTTACACTTGTTCACATGATTTCTTTTGTTTTTTAATATTAACAATATAAAAATCATTTAAACATATTAAAACAATTTTTGACTTTTGCCTTCATCACTGATGACTTAAAATTCAAAAATCGAAATAATAAAGGAATAAGAAATAAAAAATGTTTGCTAGACGCATAATTGAGTTTGAAGAATATGGATAGGATAGCATTGTATTTATTTGGTATCCTATGATTATTAAAGCTTATAAAAGATAGCTTTAGGATACAATGAAGAGAACTAAAAATAAATCATACATCATGTGACTTAATTTAATAAGCTTGTAATTTTTTAATGAAGAGAACTACTCTTGGAAACACAAGCATATAAGGAAGAAATATGACATTATTATCTTTTGTAGATAATCTTTTATTCATAAAAAGAAAAAAAAGCACAATAATTCCCTGTTCTTCAGTAATACATTCCTTGAATATAGTCAATACTTTAAATATTAAAAATAAATAGTAAATATATACTATTATCTAGACTCTAATGATTTAATATAAAATGGCTTCTCTTTAAATAAATTAATTAGTTTCTGTGTATAGGTTATAAGTACGTAAATCCTATTGGCCAAATTAAACATTCTCTCTCTCCAAAACTATTATACAATACAAAAATATTCAATTATTTTCTCAATCCTGATTCTTTTTTTTCTTTTCTTTATTTCATGATAATAAAAGCTGTTTCAGTACTTTGATTGTCTTATCTTCATATTTCCCAATTTTATTATAAAGATCTAAATAAAAAAATTATAAAATCTATATTTCTTTCACTCCTTGATTCTCTTTCAATATCTTACAACTCCAAAAGTAAGTGTTAATATGTCTCAACTATATCAATAATCTTATTTCACTTTTTCCTTTTTTCCTCTGGGATCTAAAATTCTACTGCTCCTGCATCCAATGACAAGAAGCTGCTTTTAGTGTCATCATATATTCTTTTATATCATATATAATTTTTATTCGTATATAACTCCAAACTATTTTTTTATTCCCATTTTTTTCCATATTTGATCAAGTTGATCTAAGCTGCCATTTATCAATAATTATAGAAAACAATATTACTTACTATAACAGCTGTATTATTATCTTTTGTAATCTATTTATTGACTTTCCTTGTACAAATATATATTAACTTTTTGTACTAATAATGCATCAGTTATTCTTTAATAACTTATAATTGTTCTCATCAGTACTGTTAGCAATAGAAAGAGATATTCAAGGAATATTCTTATTGGCAATAATTACTAAAATATCCAGTATGATATCACAGTTTTCCTCATGTCAAAAAAAAATAAATAAATCCGTTCCGCTAGATATTTTTAAAAAATATAAAAATAAATACAAACTCACATTTCAATATGGAAAACTTTTATGCATGGTCTGCAAAAACAAGAAAGCAGAAGAATCATTTTTTACAAAGTAACCCTCCAAATTCCTTGGTTTTCCATTCTGTTTGAATCCTTCAGCAATGAGAAAAAGCTTACAAATAACACTACAACAGAAAGCAAACTAGCTGGTTTCATCTTTGGAGAAAACATATCTGTCAATATATTCAAAAACATATTACCAACCCATAATTAAATTCACAAAACAATTTATTTCCCATGAATACACAACTTGCAGAAAACTCTTGTGGGCAAGAAAAACAGTAGCCATCTCAATAGAACAATTACAACTCTTATATTATGAAAATGGTCTAGGATTACACTTATTACTAGTATTCCATATATAGAAAACCTTAAATCTATTATCATTTCTATTAACCACATATTTATCATTTCAAAACATATTAAAGATCCATCCAACTAATAGACTACCTCCATTATAGATAGATAATATAATTTATTAGACTATTGAGAGATAATAATATAAAATTAATTACATCACAAACATAAAACAACTATTAGAGGACATATAGACTAATCAAATCTAACCTTTTAGATGATCTCCAGCAACTCTTTCATGGTTTAAATAATAAACAACTGATCAAGAAATTCCAATACTGGTCACTGGAAACCAAATTCTTTGATTTCTTATTCAAACTCAATCTTAATGCATTACCCACGGCACACTTCTTGAAATATAGAAGGGATTATAACATAGATTTTTAACATGTCCACTATGCCAGACAAAAAGAAACCCAGTATCATTTTCTCCAAGAATGTATTGGCCTCATAAACTCACGATTAAAATTGGCATAATTTAGAAGAAAGATATATCTATTCCAATTTTTCTTATGCGCTGTGATGCCCAAGGTGCATTTTTGTCTACAAATGTAACTCCAGACATCATCCAAACACAAAAATAAACAAACTGGAACAACTGAGAATTGGAGATAAATATTTTTGCTGTCACCTGGCACACATGAAACAAATCAGTTTGTAGAATGTTATAATCAACCAAGAACCTGATCATAAACATACTGATAAACAAGTAAATTTATTTTCAGGAAATGTGCTCTTTGAACAATGCTTCCAGATAATGCATGATAAGGATTATACAATATTAATTTTGTAATCAACATGTAATCAGATGTTAAACCTGTAATTTTCCTGTTTTTCTCATACTATCCTACACATGTGAAATTTAAGACAAATATAACATAGATATGAATAGTCTTTGAAACTAAAAAAGATTGACTATCCTTTCTTAGAACTTCTATATACAATTAAACTTTTTCAATTTCCTCAACAAAAAAAAAAATTAGCTGAATAAATTATTTTTATTCATTACATTTAATTAACTGTGAAAATGATCTAAACATGATTTATTAAATATTATTTGATTATTATCAAGATATATATATGAAACAAAATTACCTTTCTCTACTTATTTTCAACATTTTCAAAAAGGCAGTAATTCACTATTTATTTCAAAACCATCTACTGTAAGTCTAAGTAAAATAGTGAAATACTGTTTCTAATAATGATACATAAATTTGTGGCTTTATATTATATATATCATTATAACTCATTATCAAGTCTTATTAATCTTAGACAGTCATTACGTGCCAAAACTGATTCATGCAAGTTATAAATATTCAGTAACTTTAGTAAGAAAGCAAATTAAATAGAAACCAATCACAAGAATGTATATGCACTGCTATCTAGTATCCATGATTTATTAAATAGAAACATGATTTAGAATTAGAGAAAAGAAAAGACCATTAATACAAAAAAAAATATTATCATTACACATATAAATGTTTTAAATAAAAACATACAGAACTAGATATAAGTGTGATAATTTAAATCATTATTTATATTAATATATTCTTATCAACTTACAATTTTATTAAAAAAATTTAAAAAATTTCCTAGAAATCATCTTATTATTTAATCATTAATAAATTCTCTTCTAATTTATTTGTAAATTAATAAATAGAGTTGGAATGTTGGAAATGTATAATATGTGAATTTATATATATATGTTCATTAGTTAATGTATGGAAATAAAGTTTTTGGAAAAAAATAAGAAGTTTTATGCATTTATTTATTCTCTCATAAACAAAATTAAAAACCCTGCAGGTATCTGTTAGTTTAGCATTTTTGATATGAAAAAAAAAAAAAAACAAATCACAGAAGTACAATAAACATAAAAAATAACTGTAATTTCCATTCAGATTTATGTATAAATGGATAAATAATTATTTTTATAACTGAACAATTAATATTGAAAAAAATCAATAATAAATAATTTAAAAGCAATTCTTTTAAAACTATTAAGATAACACTAGGTTATCACCCCTGAAGAACCAACCTGTTTATTATAACTTATCTTGTATTTATTTAGTAGTCATCATATTATTAACTATTAAAAAAAAAAAAAGATATATTTTGTAGTATGTAAATAAATTATTTCTATATATAAATAATATCCATGATTTCTATATCTATGATTGACAAAAAAAAAAATTTTTTTAAAAATCAGAAATTATTACAAAAAAAAAAAAAAAATCCCTAAATTTTAATTTTTTAGTTTTCAATGCAATGACATCATGATTGGAAAATGTCATAAGCAAATGGCCATAGTAGATCTTTTATTCCCACTTATCCATCCACCACCAGAACATACATCCCTCTATCCCACTTCACCCCCATTACAAAACTCCTGACATTTTAATATACCCAAACTCTTCCAAAAATTTAAATAAATTTTAATTTTATTATTTATAGTTTGTGAATATATATATTAAATGCTGTATAAATTTATTTTATTAATAACAATATAATTTTATTTATCTACAGACATAAAATTTTTAAGAATGAAAAAGCATTACAGAAATGATTTTTGTTGGCAGGCAAATGCAAAAAAATTGGTCAGAACCAAAGGAGTAAAATATACATTGCTTTTATTGATTTGATCATGGCATATAACTCAATTAATTGAATAGGTTTGGGGCACTGTCTGAAATTAAGTGGGGTAGTTTATTAAAGTGTATTTGTATTATACAGCTTCTTTCTTTATGTTAGAATGAGAGAAAGTGTTATTACTATAGATGGAAAATCTAAGATATTTGAAGTGAAAAGTGTTGATATACAAGAATATGTACAAATTGTGGAGCTGTTTACAACCGATTAATGAATCAGCAATCAAGACACAATACAATTTTGGTTATATAATTTTTAATATGAATCAATTAAAAGCATAAACAAAAACACTAACTTCTTGAATTTTTGGATTTATAGTCTGCTGAATGTCTAAGCTATTTTTTGCAATTCAAAAGTGATCTCCAGAATATATTTAATATTTTGAATGCAACATATAAACTTTGGTTTAATAATTAATATTCAAAAAAATTCAAGTCCTTCATCAGCCAATGATAGATAAAAAAATCTACAGTAATTTTTAGCTTTGAAGATTATCAACATGAGAGTACAATCCAATTTAAATATTTTGTAACTTTTTAAAAAGAAAGGCAAACCTAGTTGTCAAAGAACAGCACAAACTCCAGTATGCTGTTGCTATTATAGTAAATTAAAGGAAAGGTATTTCATCATAGTGAAACAATTACTGCAACTAAACTATCTGCATAGAGAGCTATTATTTTATTAATTCATTTCATTAAAAGTAAGACTTGAGTTCTTTATTAAAAAAATTTCAGTTAAAGATGTTCTATAAAATACTAAAAATATAATAACAAGATCATAAGATTGATTAATATGTTCTTAGACTTACTAGATATAAGTACTACAAAATCCATTACTGTAATCATATCTAAATTGGATTGGATATTTGAAATGAACAATATAAAATAGTGAACTTGATTGTGATTTTCATAAGACAGATCCTATTTACATTATAAAAACTATTATAAAGACATTATAAAGCCATATAATAGACATTTGGAAAGATATAGCTGATAATATACAGTAGAATTTGTAGCAGTGGATGTTAAGAGATAGCATCATAAAATATTGAATAAATAGAATGGACCGGCATGTTTTATATATTAACATATTTGGGTTTTTTTTCTCTCTTGAAGTTGGAGTGGTTATCCTCATTTGAAAATGGCTGCTGATAATGACAAAATTTTAAAAAAGCAGTAACTAAAACTATAATTCAAGCAATAATTTATTTTTAGTGAAATAAAAATAGTAACTTCTCAACAAGTTGATCTTATATTCTCTAAAAAGCAAAAAAAAAAAAAAAATTTCTTCAGAGATTTCAGATGAATTAATTGCAGAATTTAATAAAGCCAATGGAACTAAGAAAATTTTTTAAAATAATTCATATTCTGCAAGTAAGTTTATTAATTTATACATATTTAATTTAATTTTCGAAAATATATGCATATACATTTTTAAAATATTACACTTGGAAAAAGAAGTTGAATTTTATTCCATATGATTGTTTTTAATAATAGATATGATAATTTTAAATTAAACTTTTAAAGTTTATATCTGGTCTAGAAATAATATGATAATTTCAAGTCTAATAAATGATTAATAATAATCATTAAAGTATTTACCTAAGGGGTATTATCATGGATTGTGAGCATGAAAATTTTGGCAGCTTTAGATTAAATTGCAATAATATGATACATTGTATATGTATATATTTAACAAATACACATACATGTGTATTCAATATGTGTATTTTATATAATTTGCTACAATACATGAATTTGTATCCATCACTAGATTTAGATAAATGATGCAAATATAAGAGGATTACTGCCCACTTAAAAAAAAATCTGTTTCAGCAATGAAATGCAACATTGGAAAATACACTTCTTAGATGTATATATAGACATGAAAACACATCAGAAGACAACTCCATAAAATTTCAAAAATTTGTTCACATTTAATTTTTATAAATATTCATTCTAAGAATTATTTAAAATAATTAATTATTACTACAGCCAATAATTATTATTATTTAAAAAAAAAAAAGTAAAACAATTGATTTTCTGTCAAATAATTATAAACTTTCACTATAATAATAATAAAGAAAACATTACCTAATATAAAAATATAATTTTAAATAATTATCACTTTTTAAAATTATAAAATATCTTTAAAAAGATTATATTATCTCTAATATTTATCAAGACTATGAACTTGCAAATTATATACAAAACAAAAAGAAAAAAGAAAACAAATACCTATCTAGATAATGAACACATGATTCTCGGGTAGTAAACAAAATTTGACTTTTATTTTTATTTGTTGCCCACTTTGAACTCAAAAGGCAGTCCACAGCTTTTGAGGCTAAAAACATTAAAAAAAAAAAATTATCTTTATATCTCAAATTTTTCCATATTCATTTATAATAATAAGAAAAATGATAATAATAATTTTTATCAAATAAATAAAACATGAATGAGTCAATTCAATATATGATCTCCCTCTTCACTTCAATAAACAAATGTATTATTAACAAAATGAAGGGTATTAATAAATAAATATAAATTCAGCAAAAAAATAACAAAATTATCATTATATTAAAAAAAATATTTCTAAATATAGATATAGCATAAAATAATAAAAACATCTGTTACATTAGTACATATCAGGTTTAATATGAAAATATATTGCCCCCCCCCCCCGTTACAAATAGAAATCAAAAGATAGTCAGAAGCATATGATAGAAAGTTAACATTAATTTCATTAGTTTATGGAAAGAAATGTTGGGCTTGTCTGATTTTAAAAGAGGTCAAATTTTGGTACCCCAAATAATTGGAGCAATGTACAAAACATTCAGTTTTAAAAGTACTAAGGAACATTAATTAAAAATGGAAAAACAAATCTATTAGAATTAATACTCATCAAAAGTCAATGCTTACAGATGAAAGACTGTAATTAAAAAATAAAAACTTAGAAAAACAAATCAATGCAAAAATAGCACATATCTATAACAGTTCAATAATTATCAAAACAATCCTATGTAAGGATTCCAAGCAAAACATTTATGGCCAAGCTATCATTTCAAAATTAGTAGTTTCTAATGTGGCTGCTAAATCAATAATGTACTGATCATAAAAGTAGAACAATTGATTAACTGGAAGCATGCCATAAAAATAAATAACTATTTATACTTTTCCCAATTGGGAAAATAGTTTGACTCTGGCAATCATCAAAAAGAATCATTAAAAGTTTTGACTCATTTCTTCTAATTGTAAAATAGGGTATCATGATTATAATATAGTACTTTCTTGATTAATTCTGCAAGATTTCATCATAGTTACAAAATATTCTAATATTTTTGGAAGTTTATCCTATGTTATAAACAATATTTCTAAATAATCATTTTCCAATAAGCTATAATTTCAATTATACAATATATATAGTCAAAAATATTGATTTAAAAAACATATAGATGAAGTTACACATCTCCCATGACCTTTCCAATCACTTGAATTAAATATTAATGAGCAATAAGTGGAAAAATGATACTTTACACTGCCATTTTTCAGAGAACTTGAAGCTTTTCACTATGAAAAATATCTTAATATTCCCTCTAGACATATGCAAGCAATTCTTGATGCAAATAGTGGGCTTACAGCATACTATTAAAAATATGATATACGTTTCCATTATTCTGTCAAACCCTTGTAAAATATTCTGAATTTATACCTTATTTTTATTATACTTTTAAGAAAAGAAAATACACATGTGTATATATGAATTCCTGATTTTTCAATGTGGTTGATTGTTATATGAATAAAATACAAATGAGGAAAAAAAATTGTAAATACATATATATTAATACATGACTATAATTACATAAAAGGATCCTAAATAATGAAATATTCAGATCAGATGTCTATTGTAAATATAAAGATGTTATCCTACATTTATTGATAATAAATTATGTATATACAGATACATACAAAGAAACATATATAAATAAATAGAAATGAAATAGATTATACAACAAATATTACATTATTTCATGCTTGTGAATAAACGTTTACACACCATTATACATAGCAACATCTAGATTTTGGTCTTCACTTACTTTTCCTCTCATATAACTAATATATAACCTTTTTTTTTTCATTATTTACATGTCTAAAAACATTCACAATAATATATATATATATTGCACTGATGAGAACAATAAAAAGATTGCTGAAAGAAGTTTTTTGTATTAAATAATAACTGGGATTGTATAGTTTTTTTCAGTTTTATTTATTTATTTGTAATAAATTGTATTTATTATCATTTTATAACAAACATAAACATATTTAACATCAAATGCAAATAATGTTAAAAGATATTTAAAGCATAAATGAAAAAATTTTAACTATTTGTAAAATAAGAAATACAATACACAGTATATACTCAATCAAAACCATATACTGAATAAGAAAAATGTTTACAAATATTTAGTAAAAGAAAAACTCATAATAAATATTTACTAAAAGAAATCATAAAAATATTTATTATTAAAGGTAAATAAATTTAAAAGATTTATTTGAAAAGAGTCGAATTGCTGATTCAACTTTTGCTAATATCTAGGAAATAATTATGTGAAATGAATGTTTAAATACAATATGAATAAAAGTTATGGATTTTTTTTTTTAATAATCATTTATGTTTGTGCATGAGTATGCATTTATATATTTAGTCTCATTATTTCTGCAATAACTAAAAATAAAATTTCTTAGATAATGGAGAAATTGAAATAATGTTATCTTCAATTTATATCTTTGCATTTTTAAAGAAACATTAAAATCTTATAGCATAATCTACATTATAATATTCATTTAAAGTTATAGGTTTTTAATTTCCCTCATCAATATATTAAACAAGATATAATCAATTTCAAAATATTGTTCAAAGAATAAAATTAATTTAATAATTATACCTCCAATACAAAAAGGTTAAATTAAGAGAAAGTATTTTAAACAAATGTGCTTTAAATTAAGATATTTAAAATTATAACCTTTGTTGAGAGTTGTTTTCAATGATATAAAAAAATCATATTTTACATTTAATACCTATAACAATTTCATTAATAGTTTAATTTATGTTAATATTAAATGTTAATCATAAAATTTCTAAAAATTGTATCAGATGACCAGACACTGAGGAAGCAGATTTATATTCTATATAAACTACCAAGAAAAAAATTTAACAGTAATTAAATTTTCTAGTATATAATATCAATAATATAAATCATTGTCTTGAAATAATTTCCTAGTATATTTCTTCTTTCAGAACTTACATATTTTTATTTAATTTATCTATGTTGATAGAGAAACAAAAAGTGTAAGTCAAAAGTAGGCTGGAAAAATCCCTTATAATACTGCATAGAGAACTTTCATAAAATTTTCTAAGGTTATATTCTTATTTTCATTAAATATGATCAATCATTGCACAGTTAATTGAGATCCCAAATTTAAATAAAAGAAATAATTTAAGTCTAATAATAATTTGATGACTTAAAAAGCTCTTTTTTTGTCAACAAGATGCATTTGCTATATTTTTAAGACTGTATTTTTTATACTGCAAACAATAACAATGAAATGGGAATATGAAAAAGTTAATGAGCAAGTAAAAGCCTAACTAAAAAAAATTTTACAACATTTTTACCAGATATAGTCTTAACTAATTTAGACTTGAAACTGAAATTCTAAGTGTTATAAATTGATAAATTTTAAAATAGGGAAAATAATTAAGTAGTTTTTCAATAATTTTACTAGTAATACTATTAAATGTCAAGACCTTATAAAATTTGAATTCATTAATTTGGATAGTGATGCTTCAATTTTTATTATTGTTATTATTTGTTTATCAGAAAAAAGTAAAAATGTAATAGTATTTTTGAAACTATAAAAATTTATCCTTCTTTCTTGAAATAAAATATGTTAACAGAATTACTGTCTCATATATAACACCCCAGCCATAGTGATAGAGCAAGCAAAATAACTAGGCTATTAACTGATGGCAAAAACACAATGCTCACACATTATATTGATACAAATTTACTTCAACTATTTTGAATTTATTTGAAAATTATTTTATTAGTGGATAACAAGATTCACCAATTCATTATGTTTGAAAGCCAATCAGCCACTGCCAAACTTTTGATTTGCCTAGAGTGCCAAAGAAATTCACTATAGTTTTAATATTACCATTTATTTAGATGTAAACAAAGAAATAAAATCAAGTAATCTAAGTAAGTCTGTAATCATTTTCTGTACTCGCAAATTAATTTATGCATTTTGGTGAAGAATTGTTTTAAAAATGTTCTTATCTTTATCTTGTCAATTATAGATAGATGGAATGTTAACATCAGGAATGGTTTAAAATTGACTTTGTAATTTATATTATAACAATAAAGAGATTGTTAAAGCAATTAAAAAACTTCCTGATAACTACTACTTCTTAGTTGTAAGTATGATCCATATTTAAATCAAGATCAAATAAAATTGCCTTCTTAACTAATAAAAAAAACTGATCAGCAACTATGATGTCTAGTAATATCCAAAGATCTAAACATTGAAAAATAACAGATGGATTTAGATTTCAGAAGTTTAAAATAAGACTGCTTATACAAAATCTAAATCTACATAATAATTTATAATGCTGTTAAATAATATATCTATACTATTTAGATGGATTATCTTGCTGATAAATAATTAATTTGTTAAATATGACAGTGATTGGTGAAGTTAAATTAAAAAAACAATAGAATTCTAGTATAATAGAATCAAAGTTGATAATGCAAACTGACTTTAGAATGTTTCTAGATTTGAAAAAACATATTTTTTGGAAGAATCAAATCAGCAATCTATATATTTTAGGATCAGTTATAAAATATAAGATCAATTTTTGGGTACTAATTACTTAGCCAGGCTTAGCTACTTGATGGCATTCTGACTAACCAAGAACACCTACAAATGCCATTTACGCGGCCTAGACTTACGGCTAAGAAAACAGTTCTGTTTATCTTGCCATTGCAGGCCATTTGATAGCATTGCACAGAAATATTATGGCCTGTTTTGTGCTATGTGACACTTTATGCGAATTCGCATAATTCACAGTTGGCTACTGTATCGTCTAACAGTGTCTGGATTTCAAGTGGTCACAACTTTTGAAATCTCCATAACAGAGTAATTTCATTTCTACTTAAATCATGCAGTGTGACTTACTAAGAATTGTTACACTTTCCCCACCCTTCCCTACAAAACTTGGAATTTGCAAAACATTGGCAAAGGGTAGGGTTGAACAGGATTCAGCCGAGCTCATGCGAAAACCCATGCTTTCACGAGAAAATATACAAGACAAATAAAATGGCACACTGCGGCAAGGTATTCAATTCGCACATATTTCCAAAACAAAAGGTTGTGATTCTATGACCCTAATCAGTACAAAAAAAAAAGAAAACAAAAGAGGAAAAGTCAAAAGTTTTGATCCTATTTTTATTTTGGGGGTGAGTGGAGGGGGTGGGTTGAGAAATACTTTGTCATCACTGAGACAAAAGTTCTTTTTGGTTTGTTTTTATTTTTAAAAAAAGGTAATAGAAATTGGTTTTAAAAATAAAAGTTTTACTATATCAGCGGTAAAGATGTGTTTGTCTATAATTTTTATTATTGTAATTTGTTAGTAGGAAGGAACAAAATAATCCTAAAAATAAAAAATTAAAGATGTAGTAGAAAAAAATAAAAGGATAAAAAAATTTAATTAATAGTAAAAGTTGTTTTTAAAAATCGCTAAATAGAAATCGCATAATACAAATAAGGCTAAAAAAATCGCTGTATGGCCAAAAAAAAAAGTAATAGAAATTGGTTTTAAAAAAAAAAGTTTTATTATATCAGTGGTAAAGATATGTTTATGTATAATTGTTATTATTGTAATTTGTTAATAGGAAGGAAAAAAAAACCCTAAAAATAAAAAATTAAAGACATAGGAGAAAAAAATAAAAGGATAAAATAATTTAATTAATAGTAAAAGTTGTTTTTAAAAATCGCTAAATAGAAATCATGTAATACAAATAAAGCCAAAAAAAAAGTTGCCATATTTTAAAAATCGCGGCCCAGTACCAGTGCATTGTATTGTTTTTGACTGGCAACAACGCCATCAAGCGACCACACCAATTTTTGTTTTAAGAAATGCAAAATTAGAGAATATTTGTTATTCTACAAATAAGGTAATGAAAAAAATGTATTAATACGCAATATATAAAACAATCACAAGAGCAAAAATTTTATATAATTTGCTGAGGAAGTAGCCTCTTTTAATATTTAATATTATGAAAGTCTATGATAATTTAATTTTTATATTTATTCTTTTTATTTTTATTATATTTTATTTAAAACTATGCTCTATACTGTCCCAAACTCCCACGCATATATAAACATATATAGCATATAATAGCCCACGTTTTGTTGATAAACTTTGTTAGAATAGAATATGTATTATTTATTGAACTGCAAGTGTATAGTAATCTTCAACATGTGCATATATATAATACAAATGCTTTTTTATATGTATAGTATACATATATAAATTAAATGACAACATAAACAAAATTTTAAAATAATATAATTATTAATAAATTGAGAGACACATTTACATATATTTTACTAAGTGTGTATTCATTCATTCATTCACTGAAACAATAAGAATAAAAGTTAATATAAAAAAACGGTAATGGTTAATTAGCGATTGTACATCACTTGGTGGCGCTTCTTGTCTGCAAAAACAGATCGATATAACGTTACCGGGCCTGTGACTCTTACAAATTTACATTATTGTTGTAATAGGAAATTATCTTACAATTTACACAAAATGTCAAAAAAAAAAAAGCTGACTTTTTTTTACAATAATTAATCAAAGATTAAAAATTTACTGAACAATATTTTTATTTTTTTTAAAATAGCAAAAAATTTGACTTTCATTGTAATTGGATATGCTCTGGGCAATATTTTTTCTTTTTCAATAACTTTTTTCTCTTATGAAAACATAATAAATTAGTCTCTTCGCCAAATAACAATGATCTCTTTAATTCTTTTAATAATTTAGATCAGTATCAACTTTTAATATGTTCTAAAATTTTGTAAAACTTTTAGCATTATGCTTAGAAAATATTTTATTATGCAAAACACTGCACATCAGATTCGAAAAGGATAATAAAGGAAGGATAAAATGTATGTGCTTTTAATATAACTTGAAGAAATATTATTAATAAATATAACAGTGTGCAATGCTTTGAGACTTATTGTAAAACATATTTAAAAATTTTAACTTTTTTTAAACCTGATCGTGTATGGAGCTTAGAGATGGAAAATTGCTGCTTGCACATCGTAAAATATATTAAATTTACAAATTTTAATGATTTTTTTTGTTTGTTTATTTACTTTTTTTATTGAATAGCATATAATTGAAATTGTATAATTTGATATAGCATAAGTTTGCGGCTTCACTGAGTTTTCATATTTTATTTATTTTATTTTAGAATTGCAGTGTTATTTCTCCAAAAGATGTAATACTATGCAAAGTTTTGTTTGTGATTGATTAGGGAATGAAACAGTTGTTATTTGAATCTTATGCAAAAACATCAAGCAATACTAAATAAAGTATAGGAAAATAAAGGACAAAAAAAAAATCTGAAGATTAAATTATCCTGGATTTTTGTAATAGAGTTTCAGTTACATTAAACATTAAAAGAGGCATCTTCTCTAGTAGATAAAAGTTTTTGCTTTCATATCTGCTTTACAAATTGCTGTAACTTCTTTATTTATTGCTCCATCAAAGTATATGATTGAATTTCTTGCCTTAATGCATTTTTTAACAAACTTGCTTGCTTCTTTTAAATATTCGAAATTTATTTGTTTTATTCAAATAGGTATACAACTAGTGTAAACTACACATACCTTTTGCATATTATTTTATTTATTACTTATGAGATTTCCAATGGAGATTACTCATGTTTTTCTAAAATGTAAATACATTTTTTTCTGCCACTACTAAAACCACTTTATTTTATTGCTTAAGAAAGATACTATTTGTGCTTAGAAAACATTTTCTATTGCACTAAAATAATGTACCATATCTAATTCAGAAAGGATGATAAAGCAAAAAATAAAATGTATGTGTTTTCAAAATAAATCAAAGAAACATTATTAATAAATATGATTGTGTATAGCATTCTTGAGATGAAAAATTGCTGTTGCCATATTGTTAAATTTATTAAATTTACAAATTTTCATATTTTTTTATACACATGACTGTTTCAAGACATAAAAATGATTTCTACAGTATTATAAAATTTATTAAATTTATGAATTTTAATGCTTTTTTTTTATTCATTTTTATTTTTATTTTTTGGGATGGTGGGTGCATAATTAAAATAAAGTATACTGATACAGCACATATTGAGATTTCATTGTATAAATAATCTTATACTTGCTGTATTTTTATTAAACTTCTACCTTATTTAATATTGCAAGAGTATAAAAAGATCTATAACAATTTGTCACTATCTCGATTCTATAAGAATATTAACAAATCTGAAGAGATTTTTTTCATTTTATTATAAATTTAATGCATTCAGCTGAAAACCAATTTTCCTGTCAAAATTGCAGAGAGTTTAGTGCTAGAAAAAAATGAATATCTAATATTAACTATAACTAGAATATAAGATCTATTAATAATTTTAAAATGCCATTGTTTTTTTTTCTTATTAAAAATTAACAGACTTTAATATAATAGTAATTATCTTTTTTTTAAAAATTAGTAAGCTAAAATTTGGAATTCTTTATTTAACAGCACACTTTCTTGATTGATATGATTATAAATATATATACATAAAATATTTAAAAAAATTACCTGTAAAATAATCAACTTTGTGACCCATCATGGTTGTTTTCTTGGAAGGGCAACTAAAACGTAAATATTTGGCAATAGTATATTCTTCTTTAGTGGGAGGTTCAGTAACCTAAAATGGTGTATTTTTAAATGATTATTTTAAAAAAAATTGTAAAAAAGAAAACAAAAAATTAAGCCAGCATAAAAAAAAAAAATGAAAGTATATTTTTTACTAAAAATAATATTATTATGATATTTACATATAAAAGTAACTTTCTATAAATTTATTAACATGAATAATAAATAAAGCAAAACAAAAGCAGCAACAATATTTAAATAGCTCATTTATTTGCACAATTGCTTCCTCTTTTTTTTTCTAAAAAAAAAAAAAAGATGTGTTTAGAAAAAAAATATTTCCATTAATTTATATATTTTACAATTTTTTTCAGAATATTATCAATAATAAAATAATAATTTTTTCATGGCTATATGTAATAAGTATGTACATATAAACTTTGCTGATTATATTCCATTTAATTAAAATACAAGATGAAAAAATAAATCATTAACAATGAATAGCAAATTTATACTTAGGACATATCAAATTGTATATTTAAAAATAATAAAAAATATGAAGGCTTCTTAGGAAAGAAAAAAAAAATCTTAAATCATAATTAAATCAAATCTAATTATACTTACTGAATATATATGTGTGTGTAAATGTGTATGATTTTTAATCTTTATAAATCTCTAAGAAAATCAATAAATGCATGTTAGAAATTATCATTAAAAAAATCACAATTATTAAAACATTTATATATACACATTTGCAAATGTATATAGTTTAGAATTATAGCTAAAAGTTAAGACCTAGATAGAAAGGAATAGTTATTACTAGCAATACCTAAAATTTTTGCTTACATTTGTCTACAATTACACAATTATGTTTTTAGTCACTTTAAGATGTAAAAATTATTAATGTCTGCACAGAAATAATTAAAACAGTGTGATATTTGATAACAGTGAAATCTCAAACTTTAGTGCTTCTTCATTAATATAATCATATTTATATAAATTTAAAATATAAATTTAGAACTCCAGCAAGAAATATTCAATAGTGTCTAATATATATCTGAAGTCATGACCTATCGACCATTAAATTCTAGTAAAATGTCACTTCCATTATACACAAACATCTATCTTTTTTTTTTCTAATTGTTCCTATCCTAATTATATATCTCTATATAATTATTATTTGCTATTTTTAATAAAAATATTTAACATTTTCAATTAAAACCTAAGTTAGTTTTTATATTTTTTAATCTTTTGTAACAAAGTGCTGTAGAAACAATTTTATTAATTCAAAAAGATTTTATTTTCATTTATTATATTTGCTTCTGTTTTAAATAAAGGACAAATGTAATAGCATTTACTAGCTATAACTGGATGTTTATTATTTAATAAACTTTCTTTTAGTTTTAAGCTATTTAAAACCAATAAAATATTTATTATTATGATAATGTAAAAACTGTATTGATATCTATACTAAATCTACAGTTAATAGCTAAAAATCAGTCAATTTGGATTTTTCCCCCCCAAGCTTTTCAAGACATAATAAATGCTGGCAGTACATTCAGTATGATTATTATAGTCTGACAGTTATAGTATCTGATCTTCATTGTAAAGATCTTAAAATTTAATTTAAAGTATGAATCTTTTTTTAAATCTAATTAATCCCAAAAGAGTTAAGCTCTGCTAATTGTCAAGTTATTTTCTACATGTTCAGAGACAAGAAGTATGTAAATAAATTTATTATCTTCAATTGGATAAAATAAGCATTATATTATTAAACATGCCCTTGCTGATGTGATCAATTGAAAGTATAGCAATAATCATAAGTGTGTGTGTGCACAGATGTGTGTTTAAATATTTTAATAAATATTTGCATGATATTTATGCAGAATGAAAGTATACATAGGAGTGAAAACTATTTGTTCAAGCAGTACTGTTAGTCTCAAATCCTCTTGAAAAACAATTTAGTTGACATTTTTCTACTATATATTTAGGAATGGACAGAGAACTTTTCTAGCTAAATACACAATAATTATTCAATGAAAATTAAAAAAACAGCTAATGTTTTTTGATGTAATCTCAACATATCTTCAAACTTTAGGCCAAATAATTTTAGAGCTTTCTTCATTTTCTTAAATTGTAAGAATGTGACATATTTATTTATTTGACATATTTTCAAAAATCAGTGAGATCTGAGTAAAATGAATGTCTTTAATTTTGAAACTGAATGTTCAATCTGAAACCATCTAATGAAGCTTCCAGAAAGATTACACTTTGAAGTTAATGATTTTAACAATATTAAAAAGTAACTGATTAGTTTGTTTTTAAATTTGTATGAAGATACTTGAAAATTTTTATGTATAAGATTATGATCATAAGTAGTACATGAATTGTATGTATTAAGTGCTATTTATCAAATTAATTTGTTGAATCTTTTTTTTTTTTTCAAAAATTAATAAAAATTTTCAAAAACTTATAAAGAAATATAATAAAGTGACTGAATATTAATGTATGTCAAAATCAAATAAAGAATTGAAAACCCTTCACAAATTATTGAAGGAACAACATGAACATTTAACTTTATTATTTACAAAATATGTTTTGGGAAAAAAAAAAATGTTCATATAAAAAGAAAATATTCTACTAATTCCAGAATGAAAAGCTGTATTTTGAAATATTATTTCATTTCAATCTGAGGTTTTGTAATTTACTCAAGCAACTATTATCCTGATAATAGTTATCTTCATAAAAATATTTAAAGGTAAAATCTTTTTTTTATAATTATTATAATTTATATTTGGTATAATTTTTTAATTAACTTTTTAATTTTTGTGATAATTCTAAATTAAATATAAGCATTAATTGCAAAAGTCATAACTATTATTGATATATATAAAACACAAAATTAGGATTTTTTTTAAAAAATATATATAATAATAACAGTAAGTTATTAACTTGAAAACATGCCAGCTAAACATAAAAAAAATGAAAAATATTTTTAAATCTAATAAAAATTCCTTTATCAAGTTTAAGATACTATTTAATGTTTTCACTGAAATTAAGAATAGCTTGAAATTACTTCATTATATCATATTAAGCCTAAATTAACATTATAAAATTTTTTAAAAAATATAGAAAATAAGTTTCTATCGGTTTGTAATTCTATATATATAAATTTGTTTATTTATATATGCAAGTGTAAAAATAATTTACATAGAATTAAAATCACAAGTGTAAATTTGCTAATCTTATCAAATGATTACAAAAAATTTTTTAAAAACAGATTGATTTATTTATTGGGGGGGGGGGGATTTCCATACAATGAGAAAAATAATTTAATATGATTTGTCTGACTTCCCCATATTACTGCAATTCTATGGTTATTTTATTTCAGCTTTCATTCAAGAAATTATGCCATTCTTTTTATTTTACTCACTCATATATATATTGAATACAAATAGATGTTCTCATTAACTGTTTTAGCAAATCATGTGGATAATTAAAAAAAACATATTCTTATAAGATGTATATGTGTCAATAAAAGTCTCATGGTATAGTGATTAATATATTTAAATTCCGCACCCATGATCTTGAGTTTAAAGTTAGTTGAAACATAAAACATTTTCAGTAGTCACAACATGGCCAAACCAGATAGATGGTCAATTTTCAGTTATAGAAAAAAATAAAGCTGAAAAATCATAATGACTTGGCATTTGAGCAATTTGATATTTTCTCCACTGTTTTTTGTATAAACACTGAAGAGTTTTTGCACTGCTGAAGATTATTTAATGACTAAATATGAATTTAATGTAACTGAAATTGATATAAACAGCTTCTTTAAAAAAAACTATCTATTTTATTTGTTAACAAGGTTGTTTTTTGTTTTTTTTTAAGATAGCTTAACTACTAATAAACATTGTACAAAAATTTCAAGAAATTCCAACCAGGAAGTTTTAAGTTTTTCAATTCTACTATAATATCAATAGATTTGATAGTCATTAAATGGTTCATAGTTTGACTACATCTGCATAAATACGATGTTAAATTCCATTTATGAAGATGAACACAATGAACATGGGTAGTCTTGAATTTGTTGATGAAATTCCTGTAAATGTTTAGAAAGATCAAATCCAAGTGGCTTTATCGTTGACTCTGAAAAAAGAAATCTGTTTGAAATCTCACACAAATCCATTTTTCTTATGCCATAATTCTTCATTTATTTGAAAGAATTCTTGATTTAGCATCCAGAAAAGGATCATGATTTGAGATGAGTCTTAGAAGGTAAAAAAATATTTTGTGTTACTGGTAAGTCTAACCCATTTAACAGCTTTTTATACACTTACTGTGAGAATTGTCTTTTAATATCTGACGGAATATATGAAAGCATAGAAAGCCATTGCAAAGTAATAGACTTGTATGAGCTATTAATATTTCTCAATGTCATATTTATTTGGTATTCAGAAGTTTAATGATGGGTGTTTTTTTTTTTCAAATAGGGGCACAATATTCACCAGCAGAATATGTTAGTGCTAATGAAGCTGCCATATACTTGCATGATGATTCCAAGTAGAGCCAACCGGCTTGCCAAAGAGATTATTCCAATAAATTATTTTATTTTAATCTTTGATAGAATAAGAAAATTATTCCTGAACACCATGGGATAAAACTGTGTTCCAATCTATTGTCATAGTAAGTTATATTTACATTAAGAAATATTTTCATATTGTATAAATGAAAAGTTAAGCAGGCCATTTTCTAATACAGAATCATAATTTAAGACTACAGTAAAGGTAGCATTAGTTTCTAGTTTATGGTAATTTTTTTTTTTCAATGCGAGTTCTTAAAGATAATATTTACTAACTGAGCTAAATTCAGCCTGAAATATAATGTCCCTTGACTATTGGCATAATTCCTGTAATGTAATTCTTTCATATGTCTTGTGAGAAACATATAATAATGATATCGAGTGATAATTTTTTGGATCATTATTGGGCTTATTTTAAGAATATTATAATTTAGTTTATCCATGAATTTTTTGAATAATTTCTGTATTACTAATACTATTGAAAAGTTCTGCAAACTACTCTTTGGCTTTAAGTCCTAAATTTTTTAGAAATTCTATAAGTATGTTATTTGTTCATGGGGTCATTTCTGTCACAAACACCATCAGTTCTTTTAATTGCATCTTTTTAGATTTAAATATTTTAAATTTTCAAGTTTATTTCATAAGTTCAACCTCACTGTCATCAAGTCTTCAAATCTAATGTTCTCTATGCTTTTAAGCATGATATTATTAATCTGGCTTCTAAAAGCTTTATAAATTTCTAAAATCGAGGAAAAATTTACTCCAGCAATCATGAAGCATAAAGATTATAATCTATATTGTGATGTACAATGCAATAAAATTGTGCTACTTGCATTAATGTATTTTTGTTAAAATTAATTTTAAAACGATGAATACTAAAGTCTCTATTTTTTGTTTATTTTAATTATATTGTGCAAATGCAAACATGGTTTTCGTATCAATTCAGGAAAAATATGAATTGCTGAAAAAAATAAATCAAAAATTTTTCATATTAGCATTTATGAATCTTTTTGGAAAAAAAAAGTTTTCATTTATTATTCTGCAATGTAATAATAAGTACATATTTTATTTTATAAATGGTTCTTTGTGAAAGCATTTATGATTTTTTTTCAAATAAATATTTTAACATTATTCATTAATAATAAGTCATTATTTACAAACATTGCTTCTTAAAAACATTTATGAATCTTTTTCAAATAAATATTTTATTTTTTCAGTACTATATTTCATTTATTAAAAATATTTTCTTATATATGTAAGGTCTTCTGGAATAACAGTTAACAAATCCAACTGCCATCCTCTGATCTGGGTGAATTCAAAGCCAAGCCATATAAAACTTGGAATTTGTTTTTATATTCCAAATAAATATATAATTTTTCTACTAGAACTTGATAAATAGATATTTAGCTATTTTTAGTTAAAAAGTAAAATATAAAAGCTGCTAAAACCATAACTAAGCAGCAGCTGACAAACTTAGTAATGCTTTCATTGTTTTTTTTTTATGAGAAAAGAAAAGGTGAGTTGTTGAAGATGTTGTTGACTTATAATAGGTTATTTATCTATTTTACCAACTATATATATATTTATATTTGGTGGGTATGTGTCAAAAAAAATCAAACCAAATGGAGCACTTTTGTCTCCACAAAATATTTAGAAGGATGACAGAGAAACAATATTCTTCATAATCACAATAAGCAACCAATTTAAATACATCTTTTATTTAATTAATAACATTTTAAGCAACATTTTTTTTAAAAAATTAGTATTTAATTTTTTTTAAAATTGATACTATACTTTAAAACACTTTTTATGCTTCTATAATTCATTTTTGTTATTATTATTAAACAATTTCTTTAGTCCAGCAAAACCATTAAACTGGACAAAGTGAAAAATCAAATTTGCTGAATTAATGGTAATGCATTTATATACCATTATGTACTCTTAACAACATTTTTATTTATCTCCTGATTTATCCTTGAGATCATTTATCAAACCACTATCATCATCTTAAAATTATTTTTTTATCTTCTTTTCCTTTTATCTCATAAATTTCTGCATCAGCATATTTACATCTTATTGTAAAAATAATATAAATGCTAGAATATCAATACAATTATATGAAGAGAGAACATAATATTTATACATGAGATAAACTGTGTTTAAAATATTTCAATAATTTGAATAAAATAGCTGGAAAATTGGAAAAATATAATAAAGAGAAGTAAAATTGACTAAAATAGATGATGATGATACTTCTAAATAAAAAATTAAGTAAAATAAATACATAATATATATAGAGAGAGAGATTATGGATTGTTCCATAAGAGACAAAGTGAAAGGTTGAGAACAATAGTTCCATTTAATTGACCAAAAAAACAAAGATTTTTTTTTTTGCTTGCATCATGTGTGAATCGGAGCTATGAATCTTAAGCTGTCGAGATTATTATATCAATGTAATAAACAACATAGGATAATATGTAAATATAAAATACTACATACTACTACAACTATTTTCCATTTTTTATTCAATATGCAATTTTTTTATTCTTATTATAAAGCGTCTTAATTTGTAGTTTTGGGATTTATATTTTAAATAAAATATTTAATATAATAAATCCAAATAATGTATAAAATAATTAAGAAGATAGCTTAAATTTCAAAATGGTTATGAAATTTGGAATCTAAATAAACAAGGTTTTTATTATAGATTTCTAAACAACTTATAGGTGAGTAGTATTCCAAAATAAAAAAGTAGACTTAGAAAAATAAAATAGAAGATTAAATAAATGATAAAATGGATTGCTAATGTACTAATTAAGTTAAATAATTTTAATTGCAAAGAAAATATATCAATACTATTATGGGCTTTCTTCCTGTTATGTGGAATTATTCATTTTATGATTTTTTTTTTTTTTTTTAAGTATTTATATTCAGCTATTTCAGGATAATAAAAGTTAGTCTAATGATTTTTTCATTTATTTTTCTTTAAAATTTTACACATTTCTTAACATGTATTTACATTTGAATTTTATTATAGAATCCCATTATCTTCTTGGGTTAAGCAAAAAAGACTAAGTTTTAATAGTTTAGATTAGTGTTTCTCAACCAGTGATTCACAGAAAAATTTTAGTGGTCTGCAAAAAGCTTATATATTTTTCATATTTATTATATATTTTTTTACAAATTATAACTAATTTTATTAAATTTATTTGTAATTCAGTTCTAAGATTTTCTTTTGTTTGTTTGTAGTTTTATTCATAGAATTTATAGAAAAAAAAAGAAATAAAACAACAAGAAATATAAAAAGTTTTTATTTCCTAGTATCAGTTATCTCACAGTAAAAATACTGCTTCATTAATAATTTTGCACATGCGCACTTTATGTGCTGAGGCGGATTTTGATATGTACAAAAATAACCTAATAATTGTCAGTCATATGTTCATGTAGCTTGCCAATGCCAACTGATAAGAATTGCACTGGTGCTCAGTGATAGGAATTACTATATAATAGATATATATATAAATTAAAATATATTAAGTACTGTACTTGATATTTACTTTTTTGATAAATTTTAGCTGTTTAAAAATGAATAAAAAAACATCAAAAACTATTGCAGACTTTTTCCAAAACCAAATAAAAGTACTTTGAATGCCAATGAAAATATTATTTATTCATAAAATGATTCACCTCATGCAAAACAAAAATGTACTATTGTTCATCAATTCAAACCTGATTATTTAAAATTTGTTTTCATTTCTTGGCCTAAATCAGCAGAAAATTTACCCAGATCTCAATGTGATATTTGCAGAGAAATTTTATTCAATAAATGTATGAAGCCAGTAAAATTTATGTGTCATTTATAGACCAAACATTCAAATTTACAAAATAAACCACAGGATTTTTTTTGAACATAAAAATGCTAAATTGAAAAAACAAAAATCATCTTTTAAAAAATTTCTTTTAGTTGACAAGCCTCTTGTAAAAGCATCATATTTAGTTGTTTTAGGAATTGCTATATGCAAAAAGCAGTACTCTATTGTTGAAAATTTAATTAAAGCGTGTTTAATAGACTCATTTTCTAACAATACTATACAATGCAGATTTAGTGAATTAGTGACTGACGAAGATCAACTAATTCAAAAAGTAAGCAAATCATTGTTCACAATTCATATAGACGAATGTATAGATGTTATCAATAAAGCCATACTTTTATCTTATATTCATTATGTTGACTACTAAATCAATGATGTAAAAAAAAAAAAAAATTTGTTGTATCACAAAACTAGTTAGGATATATTCCCTTTTACTCACTTAAGTGAAAAAATTGTACTGATGTAGTGGCAAATATGGCTGGAAAACATTCAAGAGTTGCAAAAAAAAAATTAAATAAGTAGCAGATGACAAATGATTTTTATTCATTGTGCTATACATTGTGAGCATTTAGACTATAAAATAATCCTCTGACTTGAATAATGTTCTTACTCAATCAATAAAAATAATAAATTATATTAAATGCAACACATTAAATTCAAATTTATGCAATGAAATGGGATTTGGACATAAAAATTTACTATTTCATGCAGAAGTATGATGGTTGTCAAGAGGGAAAAAGGAACGATGTCAAGAGGAAGATCAAAGAGGCATGTCAATCAACAGAAAAGACACGTGCTTCGCGGTCTCGAAAAGGTGGATGTGGTAATTTGCATGCATTTGCATAGAATCAACAGCCTGTAAAAGGACTATGATTATGGAGCTGTAAAGGCCCCGAAAGCGCTAAGTCCATAAAATAGAAGCTTACTAATAATAAACTTATAGTTTCACCTCAGTTATTAATTTTAGCTTTTCAGTAACTGTGAATTAAGAAAAGAAATTGAAACATTTCTAAAGAATTCAGAATTGTGAAATGTTTTCTGTGGCAAACTGGCTTACTTGTCAGACATATTTGTATTAATAAATGAACTAAATTTAAGCCTATATGAAAATATTATTATTTTTGATTTATGGAATAAAACTGAGACAATCAAGAAAAAGTTAAAACTATGGTGCAAGTGTGTAGAAAAAAAACTATGACATGCTTCATTCATTTTCAGAATTGATAAATGAAGTTGATATAAATATTAGCAATTTGAAAAATACTGTTTATGGACATTTAACAGGACTTTGTTGTGCATTTCATCAATATTAACCAAAGAGAGAGGATGGAAAGGCAACATGTGGATTTTAAATCCATTTATTGAACAAGAAAATAAACTGATTTCGAACAGAACAAATTAATAGACTTAAGTTGCAATAGTACATTAAAGTTATTATTTAATTCACTAAGTAAGGATTGAAATTAAAACTGGATATCCAGAATTACATGAAAAAGCCTTAAGTGTTATTGCCATTCAGCAGTGATAATAATAAAATAAAAAGAAATCATTTGCTAATAAATCCAATTTTGCACTTAGCAGTCACAAATATATCTCCAAGACTTGATAAGCTAATTATTGAAAAGAATCAGCAACAATGGTATTCGTTTTTGGTTTTATAATTGTTTCACTAAGTTATTTAAATATTATTCTTTGTTTTTCTTCAGATTTTGTTTATTATTAGTTTAATATTTTGTTATTTAATTTACTTTTGTATAGTTTTGTCAATTATGCTATATTTTTTAATCACTCTTTGCAAATATATATATATATATTAAATTTGTTAAACACTACACTTATGGAATATATTTATTTTGTAATCATTGTGCACTGATTTGGTTGCTAAATATATTATTTTCAGGTTTGTTTGTTTTTTAAATATTACATTATATTTATGTTTTTAAACATATTAAATTATTTTCATATTTATTTATTTTTATTGTTGTTTTTGTTTCTGTTTTTTCAAAAAATATAAAACTAATTAGTTTTTTATTTCATAATGTGTGGCTACTGGTAGAGCACAGGATCTTTAGCACCTCAATTTCTTAGTAGTTTTAATGATGACAGCAATATCTATTTGCACTCTCAAATAGATATTTCACTGATGTCTGAAATCACTGTATTGTTTTCTGTTAAATGTCCAAGATTCAACTTTGTAAGTAAACATTGATACAACACATTTATTAAAAACTTTCTCTCTCAAACATATGAAAATTTCCTTCAAAGTTATTTCTATCAAAAGCACTAACTCAAAATTTAATTATATGATTAATTTTATTCATTATATTTTCATTTTTATTAATAATCTAATCAAAATATTTATAATTATTAACTTCTAATTCATTAAAACAATAACATCATATGTTCCAAGACATTGCATGGATATTGAAATTTAAAGATAATAGCAATTGCTATGCAATATATATTTTTTAACATTAATATTTTAGGAATATTTTTATTATGTACTACATAATTTTAATAATATTTTATATTGTACAATCTCAAAAAAATATTTATTTTTTTCTTTTTGTTTCTTGTAATGAAAAATGATAATGGTGATAAAATATATGAGATACTGATGTCTAAATGATGTTAAATTCATAAACATTGAGCATGCTATGCTGCTGTACAAAAAAAAAAAACATCAATTATTTTGTTATAATGTTTTACAATTGCAGCACTAATGTTAGCATTCTAAATTACAAAATTAAAATTTTTAAAAATGAAAATCTCTTTGACTAAGTTACTTTTTTTTTTCAAATCATAAATGAGGTTTTACGACAGAAGATCAGAGGATAGAGGCAAGTTACTGTACTATCAATCTTTACTTTTGCCTTTTTTAAACAATTATTGATCGTTATTTTAACCTTTTTAGTATCCTCTTTAATCTCATTCTCTTACTTTTATCTGATATCTCCTGCAACTTTATCAAGAGCTATGAAGTATTATTTTGTGAAAGCAACTATATCATTTGCAAAACGTACATGATTTAGAAATTCTCTATTTTTATTTTCTAGGCTTTTTTTTTTCTTTCATCAATATATATAGCAACAAACCCTACATATTATTATTATATTAAATATGTCAAATATTACTTTAAGGTAATATAATTTTATTTATACACATTTCATCATCATCATCATCATCATCATCATCACGTTTCAATAAAGGCTTTATTGATCTCAATGGTTTACATAAGTTTACATCTAGAAAATTTCAAATTTAACATACAATGAATAATATTAGGGTAAACACATATAAATGAATTTAGTGGTTACACTTTGTGGTTAATGGACTATAACAATATAAAAATTAAAAAAGCAAAAATAATCAGAGTTCTAAAGTTTGAAGAGCTTATTTAGTTTTGTCCGCATGTCACTTTGAATGTTAGTTGTATGATAGTTTTTCTTTGCAGCATTCACAGCATTGATGGTTGTTTCAACAATGACCATGTTGCTGCATATAAGTGGGGGTTGGTTATTATTTTATCTCTATTTCGAATGTGTAGCAGTTTGTTGCTAAATGTAGCTGGGTGTCGTCTGGTGTTATTGCCAATTAAGAAAGTACATCATCATCATCATCATCATCATTATTATTATTATGATGATGATGATGATGATGATGATGATGATGATGATGATGATGATGATGATGTTTCAAAAAAGGAAGTTTATTAATCAAAGAAATACAGAGTTTTTTACATTGATTTTTTACAGTGACTTTTCCATTGGTTTTATATACAAGCATTTTTATAGTCTTCGGTTACATGTTTTCAACAAAAAGTTGTTGTTGTTGTTGTTGTTATTGTTATTATTATTATTATTATTATTATTATTATTAATAATAATAAAAAAAAAATTATAAAGAAATTTTTAAAAAAAAAAAACAATAATTATCAACATTAACAGCCACTTGCAAACGAGTATGGCAAGTCTATCTCTAGTTATGCCTTCAAATTGTTGTTTTAATAATGTTCACAGAAGTAGTTTACTTTTAATTTCTTTTGGAAACTTCTCTTTGTCATTCACAATGATTTTGTTTTGGCAAGTCAATCTTATCTAAGATCTATAACAAACAATTCTAATTTGTCATTAAAAATAAGATATTTATGCTGAGTAATGGGATGCTGTTTCCAAAATACTCAGCCATAAACATATATTGAGTGCTCACTAATTATGCAATTTACTATAATTCATTTAAATCCATTTAGAAACATAGCATCCAACAATAAATTCAATTATAACATACTTTTTAGTGACATTTCATAAGAAAGGTATGTAAACCTTGCATTATTAACAATTGAAAATGATGTATATTTTGAATTAGATCTAATTTTGAAGCATGAAATTAAAATATATTTCAAATTTAATTATTCATGTTAATTTGCAACATATATTATTTTTATTTTGTTTTTAAAAAGAATCTCTGATGGCTATTTCGCAGATGAGTGCTGAAGAATGTAAGATTGGCCCTGTTAAGCCAAGCAATAGATACAACTTAAAACATAAATATTAAACAAAATATTTAATAACTTTACATAATTTGGAAAATCACTAACAACATGAACTTGAATGTTGTAAAAAGATTGATGCTTAAAAAATGTTAGTGCATATTATTTGAAAACATATGAGTATTTGATCTAAAAGCATCACTATAGCAAAAAGTTGTTAAATGGGATTCATTATTATGAGATACTAATGCATTAATACATTAAGTTTTGTTTCTGTCCACTCACTCTCACACATTAATATATTTTCCATTCATCATAGATGTTTTTTTTACCTTACTTTATTTGGTTTTGTGCGCCTATTGAATTTAATCTATGTAATAATTACAACAAGAGTTTTTAAACCATATCTATGTTTATAAATAAAAATATAGCTCATTATAGCAAGCAAATTAATAATATTGCTTAGACAACTGATAACTTTTTAACAACCTATTAAAAAGTATAATTATAGTATTCCAAATAATTATATTAATCTATGTAATTTAATAATGGATTAATAATCTAAATAAATGAAAATAAATACAACATCTACTTATCAAAATCATTAGTTCTTCTTCTCTCATTTGCAAATTCATATTGCAAGAATAGCACGATAATAAATTTAACCTTTATAATCGGTATGTCTGTTTATTATTGCTAAATTGTATTATTAATCTTTTATGAATATTATTGCTCTTCATATTTTCATTTATTTTAATAAAATTTTGTTTAATTATTCATTTCATTTTTGGAATTGAATTTGAATTATAACATGTTCAAGCATTATATTTATATGAAGCAAAAAGTAGTGTGAAAATGTTATGTGTATGCTTATGATTTTGATTCACATCTGGACCTGATCCCAATGAGGAGAAATTTAAGTCAAAACCATTTTATAAACTTCAAAATTATTCTTTTGCAGATGAATAGGAATTAAAAAAAGAAAAACTTTATTCATTCTTAAAAAAAAGTTTGAAGAATATATTGCATAGTGAATTATTCCTATGTATGATGTCTATTTTGAAGATAAATTGAAATGAGTAGATAATAAACAACCAAGCAGTAAAAATTTAATAGCAACAGTACAGCAACAATTATCTTAATATAACTTCCTCTTAAAATCTTAATATTTTGGGCTTTATGTAAATTTTAATGATCTTATTTCAATTTTTATCTTATAATATCTACTATTGAATCATTTTATAAAAATTTTTTGTCTGTGACAATAAATATATGAACAGTAGAAACATTTTCATTTTATTTCTTTTATATTTTTATATATCTCATATAATACAAAATGTGCTATTCTTTGTAATTATATAAATATATATAATACACACAAAATAATTAAAATATATATGAAATAAATTATGCCTTTCGTATATTTTTAAAATTATTTTATAGTTAAAAAATACAATGAACAATATAAGACAGAATAAAGCTTCATTTATCTACTATACTTTATTTATTCCTTTCAAATAATTACTAAGTATGTAGGACTAGCTAAAGTTATTCATCTCGATTTCTGACGTTTCACTTTTTCAACTAATTTAAATGGATTTTAAATTTCATTCGTTTTTAGATTTCATTTAATTTTCTGATAGACATTTGTTTTTACACACAGTTTTTGATTAAAAATCAATTCTCAAAGTTTTTAGAAATTGTTCACCTGTGTTTATTCACATTATAAATATGATATACCACTTCTGTGATCAGATTGTAAAGAATTCATAATTACTTTTATGATAACAATATGATTATAAAATTCATGTATAGTATTACACTCAATATTTTTTGTGGTTATTGTAATTTATTTGCCTTGAATATTTATTTACATTAAAATTATATATGAATAAATCAAAAATATGTACAAATTTAAATGATTATTTTATTTTTTACGTTATTTTTCTATTTGGTGTAACTTTCACATCTATGTAATATTGTTTATGTTTTCGCCGGCCAAAAAAATTTGCAACTTAAAGCTGTTTTGGCATTCATCCACTTTTTATTTCTACCAATGCTCTAGTCCCTAAGTTGTTAAAGGAGTCAGGGAGTATTAGGCAATAGAATATCACAGTCATACGATATTATATGTCTTCGGTTGAAAACTGCACTGAAAAATCGTACTCTATTTACAGTATTTAGTTATAAAAAATAATACGCAAGTTGGACAAACTTTGTCGCGTTTCTAAAATTTTGAGAAGCAATTATATTTAAAACAAGTATAATCAAATGTAGTGATTTCTTCTGTAGTAAGGATTAATAACTAATCTTATGGACAAATATTTGAAATTAAACAATTACAATCTTTTATGGGGTATTTAAAAAAATATAATACATATGAGAATTTTTTTTTTTTTTACTGCTTATGTTTCGATATTATTTTTACAAATACACAAATTATTTTTTTAAATGCCATAATGTAGTCAATGTTTTTACTTAAACGGGTTCAATCACACCAATTTTGAGCTTACATATGTAATACCATATAACATATTGTACTAAATTATTTTTTTTTAAAAACAAACATTAAAAAATATATAACTAATATTAATATTTTTCTCATTAAAATAAATCAACAACTATTAACATATAATTAAACACGATTTCTAACTTTTGTTTAGTTCACCATTTTATAAATGTTTACGTTGTAAAATTGACGTTATTATAATTCCAATTATTAGTCAAATTTAGATATTACAAACAAATAAAAAAGTATGATGTTCTTTAAAAAATAAGTATAGTTTAATTTGAAAAATTGCATTTCATTTAGTGAAACTGCAAAGTATTTCATAAATTAACGAAAATTTTCATTATTAACAAAGAAATACCTCATCTTTCTTTTTACGGGATTTCCTTCTCTCCGCCATCTTTTTTATTCTCGATGCGGTGCGATTTAATGTTACTTCGCCTTACCTGAAGTCATAAGTTCTAGGCGTCTTTGCTTTCGTGAACCTTTCCGTCATAATAATATTAATAGTAAAAATTACTTTTTGATTTATCTTTAAATGCTTGGAATTTTCTTTTTTTTTTTTTTTCAATTTTAATCAAAACTACTTAGATTTTTATGAGCCCTAAAAATTTCTTTTTTTTTTTTTACATTACGAGAAAAAAAAGTAAAACTTCTCTAGAACTCTAATAGTTTCTTTTTTTTCATCTGAATTTAGAAGAAATATTCAAATGTGTTATTAGCCTACATATTCTGCTAAATAATTGGGTCTGACTGGAAAGTTTATAAATGGAATAAATATCATAACCAGGAGATAAATACTGATTATTTTTGAATTAATATTCTAAACTTTTTATAAATAAAATATATATAGAATCAAACTGTTTTTATATGAAATTAATAAATAAAATATTTTAACCAACATCAGTTATACACCAAAAAAGAAAAAAAAAAAGCCTTCCTGCATATTAAGCCCACAAGTTCAAACTTTTCTATTCATTGCTGTATCCTCCAGATATCATAACTACTTTCTTCGTATAGATCTTTTTTGCCTCTCTCTCTCTCTTACCCTCTTTCTCACATGTCCTCCAAAATTCATCACTTCTTAGAATTGTTTCAATACCATTTCTCTTCCAACTTTATAGTTTTCTTAATAAATAGTCTCATTTACTCTTAAACATTGCAAATTTCTATACTCCAAACACAGAACATAAAAGTTTCCAATCTTTCAATATCTTTTTTTTCCTAATTATTATATGCCAGTTAAATAATACAAAAATAAATAATTTAGTTTACTTTGAGCTTTTATAATTTGTAAATAAGTATTTGTGAAAAACAGACAAAACTCACTATATGTATTGCCACAAACAGCAAGCTAGAGTAATCAATGGATGCCAGAAGGCTTGTGCATAAAATCCCCATCTAGTGCCTACTCATTCAATATCTCCAGACTAGTTTCTGGCTTGTGGCCTTCATCAGTGAGGAGCCTTAGATCTGGGAGCACTGCACCTAGATCTTAGGATCTAATGCAACCCTCCAGCAGCCACCTTTTATCTCCACTTAACTACAAAACTGAGTCTTATCCAAGCTCATCAGCTTATATAGTCACATAGGTCTGAACTCAGTTCAGCACCCATACATTTTGGTATCTTTGGTTCTTTAATAACCATAGCCACCAATATCCTATTAGGCAGGATTGGTTTTAAGCCAATAAACATCACATGATCACCACATATTGCCACACACAACAAGCTAAAGTAATCAATGGATGCCAGAAGGCTTATGCATAAAATCCCCATCTAGTGCTTACTCATCCAATATCAATATGTTTATTTGTGTTATATATTATATGATTACCATTTCCTATGCTTACACATGTAGATGAAATGGTGATCATGTGATTTTTTAGTAGTTTTATAGCAATCCTTCTGATAGGATGATAATGACTTTAGTAAGATGCTGAACTATGTTCAGATCTATATGACTATACAAGCGAATGAGCTTCGATTAAAAACCTTGTGTTTTCATAGGTAGGTACTGGAGGATGCATTAGATTCTAAGAACTACAATATGTGCAGTACTCTCCCATCCAAAGCTCCTTACTGATGGAAGCCACAAGCTAGAATCTAGTCAGGATATTGGATGAGTATGCACAAACCTTGTATCCATTCATTACTAAGGTTTGTATTACATGGCATTACCATTGATCAGTTTTCTACTGTATTAGTGTTATGATTGATAATAATATAAAGACAATAAGATCTTAATTTTATATATCATGCTGATGATTGATCACTATTCAAATAATTATAACATTTATTACATGTTTGGGTATGCTATGACCTACATTACTAATATGTAACTATAACAGCTATGTTGATTAACATAATGTAATTAAATTGTATTTGTTATAATTGATTCACCAAATGTCAATATTTTGATTACAGTGATATAAGCAAATTATGGTAATAACTGTTGGTAATGTTGATAATATATGATTCTGAGTTGTTTAAAAATATAATTGAAAGTTGTATTTCCCACAAATGATTGCTTATAAAATGACTGCTAACACTAGCTCCAATTTTTTTTTTATTCCAGTTCCATGATTGGTTAACAATAGATGTGCCAGCTGTATTATGTTCTATGTGTCATGCTCTCATTTTAATTATTGGCATCTTTTAGTATCATTTTACTGCTGACATGTTAATTCATTTCTTCAGTAATATCCAGATTATGTTTTGTGGGTTAGTTTCTCTGCTGATATGAGAAATGTTTTTTTTTTCTGTTTTCTATGTTTGTGAAAAGCCTTTATTAACGTAAAAAAATTTATCTAGTGAATAAAAGCCTCTTGTCCATATTTTCTTGTGATGATAGTGGGAAGTATTTATTACTGCTATTGTACATTAAGCAACAAACTTATTTGCATGTTTAATATGTTAAAATGTTCTTTTTGATTAGTTTGAGAATAAGCAAGTTTTTTTTTTTATTATTAAAATAAATCTTGGTAAATATGTGGGCTACATTACTGGCTTTTTATTAATTTAAAGTATCCTTTTTTATATAATATTCTTTCAATTTGTCCATTATTTTTAAGGTAGAAATATAGTGTTAATTAAACTAAGTTCAGAATTCAATATTCTTACTTGAGCAAAAGTCTAAATTTGGCTCATGTGAATGCTGTGATAATATTTAAAACAGTGTTGGAAATACCATTAATAAAAATCATTTTGTCAATATTTTGTATGCTATAGTATAGAATAATAATACAATAATCACTTGAAGGCATTTAGAAAAAGACTCAATGGCTACTAAAAATCGCCATACTAGCATGGGAAATATGAAATCTAGATTAAAAATCATCCATATCAAGATAATAGCTTATTTTACCTTTACGTGGAATATTTTGTATTACCAGGCAATACCTGCAATTATATATATTAAATTCAATATCAGAATTTATGCTTAGCTATCATACATATGAGTAGGTGAATGTTTTCATTCTATTTTTGATTGACCATTGTCCAGTAATTATTACTTTGCTAAGTCTCTAATGGGAATAGCTATCCTAATACTTCATGCTAGCACTCACTTTCCCAATAAATTGATTATACTTATCCAATATTCTATTACAGTTTTTTTAAGGCTTTAATCTGTGAAAACTGTTGCATTATCACTGGACAATAATTTTATTTTTTCATTCTTCATTAGAATCCTTATTTTGAATTCACTTTATCATATCAAACTACATTTAATAAGGTATATTTACTGAAAAAGAGCATCTGAATTAGAAAGCTTTTAAGTCTAAATATTCAGATTTTACACTGAAAAACACTCCAATGATAACTGTAGGTTTTTAAAATCAAATCAGCATAGGTCACAGAGCTATTTTTTTTTTATCTAAAGCATCAATATTATTTGTTCACTTTTTTAATCAAAATGTGGTCTAACTTGAATGAAGCTTGCAATTTCTTGAGAATAAAAGCTACAATAAAACAGACACAAAAAAATAATTATAGATTTTCAATTTTTTATATACAATATATCCATGTCATTAACTATTAATGTGGCATTCAGCCAAGTTTAATTATCTATGATGAATCTTATAAGAAAAAAGTTCAGACAAGAAAGCCTTTGGCATAAAATTTTACACATAAATAGCAAGCAAATAATAATTTAAAAACTCAGACTAGTTTTAATAGGCTAAATGAAAATATTGCAAATAATTATTTTTTTTTCATTCAAATGAAGAATACTTTCGGAATTTACTATGTCAACAGAAGGGATTTTTATCCAATGGCTTATAAATAATGTTACATTTTCTAATAAAGTACATATGATAACAATGATTATCACAAAACGGTGCACTAATAGAAATCAGAGACTATAGTTGTATCATTATAATTTAATTTTTAACTAGGTAATCTGGGAAATAGGTTTTATTTCAAAAATAAACTTACATGACAATAAAATACCTTGTGAAGGTTAATAGTCAATCCTGGAGATATATTACTTCTTTATTTAGTGTTTCTATCAATGAATTACAAATTAAAAAACTGAATCTACTATTACTTTGGTGTATATATAAATATTATTGCTTCTTTATGTAAAAGTCATGTTCTTGTGACTGATTTGATGAATATACATAATAATAGTATCACAGCATAGTATTGCAGGATGGCAAGTCTAAACAAAAAGCCATCTTTATAAAAAAAAAATAATAATAACATAATGATAATAGTCTCCTGCTACAATTTTTTTTTTTTCATATGTAATAGCATCGGCCGGGAGGCGAACCCGCAACCAACTGCTTGCTTGCAAGGCTGCTGCGCTGATCTCTCGGCTAACAACGCTTGACTCCTGCTACAATTTTGTTATATAATAATAACAGACTTTCAAAGTTTAGATGTTTGTATATATCCTTTTAAGGATATGCTCAATCTTCACTAAGAAATAATACTTGTTTACTTTGTATTGTTGTAGCAGTAAATGTAATATGAAATGGTTGCTATTTGCTCAGTTTATCATATAGATAGATTTCCAGGGAATATCTAATAATGCAAGCTTTTGAGTATTATTCCAGTTTGTCTTTTTTTATTTATCGCCACCATTCTAGAGTATGATATGATTAATTATATAAAAAAAACATACAGAGAAGTTCATTAATAATTCAAATTATTAAAGAACTTGCACATATTTACTATTACCTCCAACACTATTTTCAGTTTACATTGATGTATTATTTTGAGATATCCAAAAACTTTTCTTTAAGAGAAAGGACACAACAATCATTCCATATTTTGATGACATTATCATTAACACTAAAGTTAGAGAAACAATATTTAATTTTTTTAAATGATTATTTCTCATTTTCCTAAATACATTATTCACATTGCAACTATCAAAGTGTAAATTTTTTGTCATAATCTTTTCATCTTTATTATAAATTTTTGTTTGTCCTGATATGCACCTCTTCTACAAATATAACCTTTATAATCAATGAAATCAGGAACACACAAAATTTTTGTTTCTCAGAGATTTTGCTTGACTACAAAAATGCAAATTGTTAAAGCTCTTCTTAAGATTCTATTTATAATTACAAATCATCTATTAATGGAATTAAAGCTATATCAATTACTATTGAAATGGCATTATTACATTTCTATTATTTAGAGTTCTCAAAACCCTAGCCCTTTTAAATAATATGTTAGTAATAAGTCTCTTAAAAAATTAAACAAATACCGTCAATTTAACATCAGAATATGAGATATATTCTAAAAAATATTTTCTTAGATATTAAGCATAAAACATTTTTTTCTTACAGCATTTTTTTGATATTTAATTTTTCATTCAGATGAACAGAAGTTAACAAACGTGATGGAATGAACAACACTCAAATCATTTTATAAATTATAAAAATTAAATTATGAACACTTTCCTATGGTGAACTTCTTTAATTATAAAATGTTTTGATCATTAGATTTATTCCTTTTTCATCCACCAAAAAATATGCTGGTTCTTTAAAAACAAAACTTTTTCAATAATAAATAAATTAGAGCTGTTGTCATTTCACTATCATTATTTAATTGGCACTTTCAAGTGAACTCTCAAGCAAAGGATATTGAAGTATTATTAAATTTTTGTGGATAAAGATGGAGAATACAATAATGAAATGCAATATAGAGACATTAAGCATGATCATAAATTAGAGATAAATATCACTTTATGCATATTATATTAATTAACAAACATAAGGTTATCATTCAAATTATCCATATTAAATGTTTAAAATTATGATAAATCTCTACGAAATCTTTACTTCTTTTTTAGTTTCTAAACAATGCTTTATTCAATGTAAGATGTGATATGTTGGACTATTTCCATCACTTATGAGTGAATGTTCAATGTATAGAAAATTTTAAACTTTCCAAATACAAACAACTCGTTAGTAATAACACACAAATAGACAATACAGGTTAGTAATTACACAACATTTCAAGTAGTATTACTCTCCACTCTTCTTCAGGTGTTTCTGGCCTGTATGCACAGTGACAATATGCACTTAGAAGTTGAACTTGCACCTTTAGATTCTTTAATATTGAATTTAAGGCAAATGCTCCATCAACTACTCGAAACATTGTGCAATTACTAACCTGTATTGTCTATTTGTGTGTTATTACTAACAAGTTATTTGTATTTGGAAAGTTTAAATAAAGTTTAAAATTTTCTATAAATTCAACATACCACATCTTATAATAGTCCAACATATCACATCTTATAATATACCATCATTACAAACCTTCAGACAAATACTTTATTCAATGTAATTGTTTTATGATAAAATATCAGGTTATATTATTTTTTGTTTACAAATAAAGTGTAAAATATTTTGTTATATTCATATATGCATAGATTTATATACATTGTAATAATAGTAAATGAATTTTATGTAACTATACAATGACTGGGAATATATATATACATGAATATAAAGACCCTATATTTTGATCCGTTCTTTTTATATACTAGAGAGCATGAATAATAATATATTTACAGATCAAATCTTATCTATCGCAATTTACAATACTTATATTTAAAGAGTACAACATAAATTAGAGATTTAACCAATATCTATACAAAATCTCCTTATCATATTACATTAGCCCTTGCAGCAAGCACACTGAAGATTCAATTTGTGAGACAAAATTTCAGTTGTTATGTTGATAATAATGAATAGAACATATGATAAAATTATGTTGCAACCTCCAGAATAGCTGGCATTTATCAAATCCAAAATAAAATAGCTAAAAAAATGAATGAGAATGAAAACCACCAGATATATGATATCAATATAATTTTGTTACAGAAATGTATATAAATAAATTAATATAAAGTTATTTTAACAATTAAGTACAAAATAATTAAACAACATCAAATAAATAAATAAATATCATATATAGCCAACATCCTTAAAATTTTATTTAATCTTCAAAACTTTTTATTAAATATTTTTTAAAACTTGAATTTTTTTTACTATAGTTTTGAAATAATAAAATCACTACAATAAATAACTATCTTAAATTTATATTTTTATGAATAAGAAATAAAATTTACATTTCACTGATCAGTTTCATTCATATGTGTAAGACAAACTTGTATTAGTTAACATTTCAATCATATAAAATATTTATTTGTTATAATTAGTCTACTTGTTTAATACACTTTGAATTAGACCAGAAATACTGAAAGAATATTTTCAAAGTAAACTATCTCCCAAAATATCCCTTAAAATATTTTACATTATCATGCCATAGCATATTTCTTCATATTTGCTTTCCACTGAA
The DNA here is from genome assembly GCA_028023455.1 of Epiperipatus broadwayi. Lineage (NCBI taxonomy): Eukaryota > Metazoa > Onychophora > Udeonychophora > Euonychophora > Peripatidae > Epiperipatus > Epiperipatus broadwayi. Next base: position 1,383,020 of record JAQFVV010012478.1, on the reverse strand, counting down.
TATTTAGCATAAATATATATATTTATATATGAACATATACAAAACATTCATTAAGTTGAATAATAAGTGGTTAATGGATAAAGAATGGATAGTTAGTTAATTAATTAATATATATGGATATATATCCATTCAATATATAAAACAGAGTATAGTATGATTGAGAAAAAAATCATGTAATAGGTTGTGTCGGATATCCATTTGTTTATCTGTCTTCTCTCATGTATTGATATAGATGTCGCTGTATGTGCTTTAAATCGTGGAGACATATTGAAAAGGGCAAAAAACATAATTTGCCGAAAAAGGCTTTTCTATGATAATTTTATAATTTGTAATCTTTGTTGCTTATTTTAAACATATTTGACTATTATATTCTCATTTATAACTTATTGAGTCTAGTATGTGTTAATATCATGTGTAATACAATTTTATACACTTAACAGCAGAACAGGTTTTTTTAAAGTTACAAATATTTATTTTATTCAGCTAAGCACTTTCAATACTAAAATGTATCTTAATCATACATTGTACAACTAAACATTGTTAAACTCTCATTTTAATATTGTTTTGTGTATTATAAATCAAATTAGTATAAAATCTTCAATCAGAAGACAAAAAATGAACTAATCTTCCTTATATGTTTAATGTTATGCAAAAATTAGGAATAATATGTACCAATAAATGCAACATCAGTTTTTGTTGCCTAAAACTTTAAATATATTGTTAAACAACTCAAAAGATAAAATAACTAGAAAGGCTGCACTTCAATTAGTCTAAAAAATTTATATGTAAAGAGTTGAATTGCTTAAAGGCTTGCTATGGTAAAACGAGAGCTAACCTATCTGCAACATTGGCCCAGCACAATTATCTATATATTTGGACTAAGAAAGGCAGTGAACACTCATTTATAAGGGCAATGAACACTCATTTATATTTTTAGATCTTGAGCTACAGTCACAGGTCATAACTTCGATCTCTCTAGTGTTGACATCGTTTGCTCTGAGAGAGATGACAGAAAGAGAAACGTGGAGAGGTATGGTCTATAGCCAAAGATATGCACGCCATAAATAAAAAATAAACTAGCATTCCTATGGCATCTATAATTACCTGTATAGTTATCAGAATGTAAATTAACTTCTAAAATTCAATTTTATGCTAATTTGATTTATAATATACAAAACGACTTTAACATGAGAGTTTAACAAACTTTAATTGTATAATCCTATGATTATGATATGTTTTAATATTGAAAGATACTTAGCTGAATAAAATAAATATTTTTAACATGAAAAAACAACCTGTTTTTCTGTTAATGTAAACATTTACTAAATCATTACAGTTAGAGCAAAAAAAATTCAAATAAATTCTTATAGAATTAAATAATACATCTTAACTCATTCATAAAATATCGAGATCTCCATCCTTTCATGTAATATTTAATATGACATTATAAATGCATTCTTTACTAATTTCATAAAATAATGTAATGTGTATATATATTTTCTAAAAATAAAAATTTAAGTATCTGTCCAATTTCATAAAATATTGTGTATATTTGCCTAGAATAATATTTTATTTCATTACTTTATTTTGATATATGTACACTTATTGTTATACATTAGAATATGTAATTTAAAAATTGATATCTGTAAACATAATTAAAAAAGAATATTTATGCTTAATTATTTATATTAAGATTACATGTATATCAACAAGTAAGCATTTATTTTAATTGAAATCTTTTGAATATTATTTTAGGATTCCATTTTTCTTTTTATTAAGTAAATGAGATATTTATTTTATATAGTGCTATGTTTTATAAACTATAATATTAATAATCAGCCATTAAGCTAATGCACATGTGCTTTGTGGATTTTTAACTATAAATGAATACTCTCACTTCTAAACACAAGTTAAAGTCTTTGTGAAAAGGTAGAATGAATCCATCTATCTTTTTGACCCAACCATTTATGTATGGACAAATCTTAAGCATTTGGAAATAAGAGTGTGAAGATGTTAAGCGATCACTTTAAATTACTTTTACTATGCTTAAATGAATGACACTTGCTAAATTTTCTAGAATTTATTATACGTCATTCTTATTTGAAATTAAATATATGTAAATGAGATATTTTTTTACTAATCTATACTTACATTTTGTAATGAACAACAACAACAAAAATAACAAGAATAATGTTAATGTTTGTATTATATTATATGGTTTTATTATAATTGCATAACCTTTCATTTTATCTGTTTTCCACTAATCTGACGTCTTTTTTCTTTAGGTCCCTTTGAATCTGAGAATGGTTACTGTGTTGATTAAGACCTTCTAATTTGTTACATTATCTTAATAAATGAGTGATTGATAGATTTTTAATGATATGGAATAGGTTCAAATTTTAAATGAATTTTTCCAATATTCCTTAGAAATGATCCAATGAGAAAAAAAAACAAGCCCTTTCCCTTTCCTTTTTTATTTTTTTTTTTAAAATTCCATGCTGTTAGCAAATGTGCAAAATAAAATAGAAATGTTTTATTTCTTTTTGATTTTTTTTAAAAAAAAAAACTGTTGATTTTACCAATATGAAATCTTTTATCATTCTTTTTTAGAATGGCTACATAAAGCATTCAGTTACACCATATTCTTCCATTTAAAATATTAATTATCATAAATAAAATGAGAAGTACATATCATAGATTAATATTTTTTGTATATATTTTTTTTAACTAGTTAGTCAGAATGTTTATATTTATTATTATATAATACTCAAGACTAAATGGATTTATAAGTAATCATTAAAATCAGTCAATTCTTAGGCAATCCCATTATCAATAACAATCAACAATCTCAACCTGTTGTCAAGGCAACATTCTTTTAACAATAGAAATGGAATCCCAATTTTATTTTATGTCTCAATATATTTATATAGACACCAAACGTTGCAACTTGATGACAGAGATTGAAATTATTGATATAAAGAAGTTTAAATAAATCTTAAAGAGATAAATATAACCTGTTCTAAATGCAGACTAATAAATAGTCAATTATAACATTACAAACTGCAATTATAATTTTCAAATTGCAGCCAAAGTATTACTTAAATAATAAATGTAATAATGCTCAAGGCTAAATGGGTTTATAAGTAATCATTAAAATCAGTTAAAACTTAGACAATCCCAATATCAATAACAATGAACACTCTTAATCTGTTGTCAAGGCAACCTTTTAACAATAAAGGTGCAATCCCATCTTCAATTATAAAAAAAAAATTATAGTCCAATATATTTATATAGACATAAAAATTGCAATTTGATGACAGAGATTGAAATTATTGATACAAAGAAGTTTAAATAAACCTCCCTAAACAGGTAACTATAACCTGTTCTGAATGCAGACTAAAAAATAATCCCATTTAGTCTTGAGCATTATTACACTTATTATTTAAGTAATACTTTGGGTGCAATTTGAAAATTATAATTGCAGTTTGCAATGTTATAATTGACTATTTATTAATCTGCATTCAGAATAGGTTATATTTATCTGTTTAAAAATGTTATTTAAATTTCTTTGTATCAATACCTACAAGTTCTATTAACAAGTTGAGATTGTTGATTGTTATTGATATTGTCTAAGTGTTGACTGATTTTACTGATTACTTATAAACCCATTTAGCTTTGAGTATTATTACACTTATTATTCAAGTAATATACATGTTTAAGGAGGTTTATTAAAAACTTTTCTGTATCAATAATTTTAATCTATGTCATCAAGCATATATTGAACCAAAAATAAAGACGGGATTCCACCTTTATTGTTAAAAAGAGGTTGCCTTGACAACAGGTTAAGATTGTTGGTTATTATTGATATTGGGATTCTCAGGGTTGAGTGATTTTAATGATTATTATATATTATAATCAAATGAATAACAGTGGGTTCATATTTTCATTCATTCAACACTGACATGTGCCTTCAGTCTATCTATAACTAGATTTATCATTCATAATTAAAGTAAGAGTTGTACCTAATATCTTCAGAACTAATATTCACCTATATAAAAATAAGATTTAATAAATTAATTATTTTAAAAGAAGTTAAATGAATATCTTTGACATCTATTTTTGTTTTCTATTTGTCTATATTATTATATAAATGTGAAAATATGCTTGCTTGCTTTAATAATTTTTATTAATCATTAATTAGACTAGAGATTATCCACTTAATGAATAATGTTTTATAGTGTAATTTTGGTAATTATAACATAATCGGGCTTGGCCACTTGATAGCATTGTTGGAAGTCAAAAACAATACAATACAATGTTCGAGGCCATGTTATATTTTTAAATCGAATCGCTGTTTTTTTTGTGTTTTTTTTTGGTTATTAATTTATTGTTTGCTATAAATTTTTTTTTCATGCCTTTTTATTAAAAAAGTTGTTTAATTTTAATTTTGTATTTAGTAAACGACAACCTTTTTTTTTATTTTTATATCGCTGTTTTTGCACAAAGCTGCTACTCTGCGGTGTCTATTTAGCGATGTCTTTCGCTTAATTATTGGTAAACGACAACCTTTTTTTTATTTTTAAATCGCTGTTTTTGGACAAAGCTGTTACTCTGCAATGTCTATTTATCGATGTCTTTCGCTTAATTATTGATAAACGACAACCTTTTTTTTTATTTTTAAATCGCTGTTTTTGGACAAAGTTGCTACTCTGTGATGTCTATGTAGCGATTTCTTTCACTTAATTATTGCTTTCTACATAACAAAACAACTGTGTAGGGTTAGGGTTAGTTGTAGGGTTAGTTTAGGGTTAGGTTTAGGGTTAGTGTTCTGTTTTTTGTAATGCTAAAATAAAAGATATCAAAAGCGTAACCGTAGTCGGACAAAAGAAAGAAATTCAAACTTTTTTAAACAACAACAAACACATATAAATGTCTTATTTACTTATTAAACATGTTTATAATATGTGCTTTCTATGAAATTTACAAAAAATTGTGTATATTTTTATTGGACAGCAGAAATACTCAGCTTCTGTTTTCGGCAACTGCGGAAAAAGTTACGCGATTGCTAGCTATTTTATGAACTACGTGGTATTTCACGTGAAAATGAGATTTCGCATGCGAACTCAGCTGAATTCTGTTGACGTACTTTCGGCAAATTTTTACACATTACACCTTCTCAAAATAAGAGTGTGGCCATTTGGAAAATTACTATAAAGTCAGGTTTCTTAAATTCATTACAAATACAAAGATTGTGTAACATATATTGTAAAAATTTGACTAATAGAACTACACACACATATATATCAAACTATACATGAAAGATAAGTGTCTGGATTCACAGTAACTGTCGCGAAGCAGAAATAGGCCATATTATTTCTGCGTTATGTCATCATCAACGGCCTTCATAATGGCAAGCGAGAATGCCATCAAGTGGCCAAGCCCGATTAGGTTATACGTACCATAATTTTCATTACACAACTCTTATGAAAAATAGGGATGGTGGAGAGATGTAATCATGACTAAATGACCAAAGACATGTGAAAAAGATGTATGATACCCAAGATACATTTCATGCTGAACCAGCACTCACCAGTTGGCTCAAATCACAATCTTTTACACATATCTTTATCATTGTTTCATATATAGAAAGTCAATTATTACAGTTTAATTGATAATTGTCAAACTTACTGCCCTCACAACTTTGACATCACTTGATGGAAGTATATTAATACTTTTTATTAGTCATTCATTAGATTAGAGATTATCCACTTAATGAATAATATTTCTGTTGTATAATTTTCACTACTGTGGTATTGTGAAAATTGCACTAAAAAAATATTGTTTGTTTATGATTTTATAACCTGACAAAATCTTAAAGAATCTTGCATGATTTTTTTTCTTTTTTTTTTGTATAGAATTTTACTAGTATATAAATTTTTGCTTTAATTGTTTTAAAAAAAAATTAATTTGAAATATAGAAATGTATGGAAAATCTGTGTCATAATTGTTTTTGAATGATGACATAAAAAACAAAAAGAGGGCAGCACTATTACAAGATTACAGAGTTTAAAAATTGTTTAAATAAAAAGTGTACATTTTGGTAAAGGAGATAAAATTTGATTTTTTTTAATTGAATTGCATTTGTACTACATATTTAAATCTAATAAACTTTTAGTATTTTAGTTTAAATATATATTTAACATGTGTTAAAGGAAAATTTAAAATGGCATCGATACAGCAAGAGAAATATTACTGATTTTGATAAATGTTTACTATGAAATTGATAAACTTTTAGGAATGTCAGTTTAAATGTATTTAATATGTGAACAAGTAAATTTTAAAATGCCATGGGTACAACAAGTGGATTGCTACTGAATTTGATTAATTTTTACCATTTCCCTTTAAGTATATTCTCATGTGATAAAGTAAGTTTTAAATATATTTAATTAATATGTGAGAAAGTAAATTTACTATGGCATGGTATTTGCCTAATTTTAAAGGTATTAATCTCCATTAATTAACTAATATATATCATCATCATCATTATCAACCATTATCAATCCACTGCAGGATGAAGGTCTCTCCAAGTTTAATCCATCTTCTCCGATCTTTAGCTTCTCTTCTCCACATCACCCCTGCACACTTTCTTATTTCATCCATCCATCTCACATGTGGTCTCTTTCTGGGTCTTTTACAATCTCTTGGAATCCAGTTTAAAATTTCAATTGTCCATCTATTATCATCTCTTCTAACAATATGTCCAGCCCAACTCCACTTCAATCTTTTAATTTTTTCAATGAGGTCAGTAACACCTGTTTGTTCTCTTACCCATACATTGCGTTTACGATCTCTTCTTGTTACTCCCAACATACATCTCTCCATACTTCTTTGAGTGGTCTGAAGTCTCTGAATTGCTCTTCTATTAAGTGTCCAAGTCTCAGATCCATAAGTAAGAACTGGTAAAACACATTTGTTAAAAACCTTCCTTTTCAAACACATAGGCATATTTCCTTTTAGTATCAAGTTATTTCTACCAAAAGCACTCCAACCAAGTTTAATTCTATGATTAATTTCCTCCATTATGTTTCCATCTGTATTAATAATCTGACCAAGGTATTTGTAACTGTTAACTTCTTCTAATTCATCATAATCAATCTTTATTTTCATATTTTGAGCAAATCGACTAAACATTACTTTAGTCTTTTTAACATTTATCTTTAGTCCTACTTTCCTACTTTCATCTGATAATTCCTGCAACATTTCCTGCAGATCTGAAGCGTTATTTGCAAAAACAACTACATCATCTTCAAAATCTAAATGACTTAAATAATCACCATTTACTTTCACTCCTTTAGTTTCCCATTTTAATCCACAAAATACTTCATGCAGCACTGCTGTAAAAAGTTTTGGAGATATGGAGTCACCTTGTCTTACACCTTTCTCAATGTTGACTTTCCCAGTGTCATTATGTAATCTAATTGTTGCTGTTGCATTTTTATAAATATTCTTTAAAATATGACAATATCCTGGATCTATACCTTGATGATCTAATGCTTTAATCACTGAAGAAATGTTTATAGAATCAAATGCCTTTTTATAATCTACAAATCCTAAGCATAATGGCAACTCATATTCATTTGTCCTTTCTATAACTTCTCTCAATACCTGGATATGATCTACTGTACTAAAACCACTTTTAAATCCGGCTTGTTCTCTTGGTTGGTGGAAATCCAATGTTCTCTGTAGACGAGTAGTAATTATCTTGGTAAAAATTTTATATAAAACTGATAAAAGGCTGATAGGTCTGTAATTTCTAATATCTTCTTTATCACCTTTTTTAAATATTAATATTATTACTGTATTCTTCCAATCATCCGGTACATCTTTATCATTTAGACATTTGGTATATAACTTTGCTAAAAAAATTTCTATTTCTTCACCTGCTTCTTTTAATATATCAATTATAATTCCATCATTACCTGGAGCCTTTCCTTTCTTCATACATTTAATTGCATGTCTCACTTCTTCATTTAAAATTCTGGGCAATTTGGAAGATGTAATAGATATAGGAGGTACTTGTTCTTTATTACTATATAATTTTTGATAAAAATCTTCTACCAATTTCATGATGTCATCTCTCCTTTTAGTAATAATTCCATCTTTTTTTCTTATTGCAGATATAAATTTCCTACCAATACCAAAATGTTGTTTTACATTCTTAAGACTTTTATTTTCTTCTACAGCTTTCCTTGCTAGTTCACAGTTATACTTTCTTATATCATTTTCAACTCTTTTCTGCACCATTTTACAAAATTCGAGATATTCAATTCTTTTTAATGCATCATTTTTGTATATCTTCATATTCCTTCTTTTCTTCATAAATTCTCTAGTCTCAGTAGAAATTTTATTGGTCAATTGCTGTTTCTTTCTACCAGCTATCTTTGTTGCAGTTTTCAAAAGTGTATCAGTTATTTTCATATTAATTTCATTCAAATCTGAATCATGTTCAAAATCTACTAATACTTGAAACCGATTTGTAAGTTCTAATTTAAATTCATTAGAATGTTTCTGAAGATTAGGAATATCAACTGTAAATATTGTTTCTCTTAATAATTTTTGTCTCTCTAGTTTTACATTAACACGTATCTTACACCTTACTAATCGATGATCACTTCCTGTGTTAAATTTATTAAGAACATTACAATCTTGAAATATGTATTTCCTGTTAGTCAAAATATAATCCAATTCTGCTGTACCTTCATTTGGATGCTTCCATGTCCATTTCCTTTTAACATTTTTCTCAAAAAAAGAATTCATAATATAAAGTTTTTCTTTTTCTGCAAACTCCACAAGTCTATGTCCTCTCTCATTTCTATTACCATAACCAAAATTACCCACAGCACTTTCATCTTTCATTTTTTTACCAATTCTAGCATTAAAGTCTCCCATAACAATTTTAAAATGGTGTTTACTCTGATCAAAAGCCTTTTGTACATCCATATAAAAATCTTCTACTACTTCATCACTATGAGAACTTGTTGGGGCATAAACCTGAATTATCTGCATTTGGTATCTGCTATTAAGTTGTATAACTAATCTTGCCACTCTGTCCGATACACCATCAATCTCCACAATATTGTTCTTCCACTTTTTATTTATAATGAATCCTACTCCACTTGTATTTCCAATATTTGTGCCTTTATAATAGAGTATATGTCCACTTTTTAAATCAATTGTCTCTTCACCTTTTCTTCTAACTTCACAAAGTCCAATAATGTCCCATTTAATATAAGAGAGTTCTTCTTCTAATTCTTTCAATCTTCCTTCACTTGAAAGTGATCTGCAGTTGTAAGTACCTAAATAAAAAGTCGTCATCAAATGGCAGCCTGGGTCCACAATCAGGGGATTCTTAGCACCCTCCGCTTTGGCCACCAACCGCTGCCTTGGTTGGTGACTTTACAGCCTCCTGGGAATAAGGGCCATGCTTTATTTTTGTCTGTCATAATTGTATATATATATTGGGAAAATATTTATCATTTACACAAACATTCATTCTGCCTTATCAGGCACTGAGAAGAAAGACCATGGTGTTTCTTGATCTTAAACTCAGAGGTAAAAAGCCAATAAACTCACCACGCTGGCTAATGCGTGTTGGTGAGCAGCCCATCCATGTTCGTATACTATATGAATAATCACATAGTAATAACAGCTGCAACGACAAGAACGTATGGAGTGGACATTAGGAATTTGCCCTGCTCGGTTCCTTTAAGGCCTCCAAGAGGAATCAAAGGGTCTCCTTTCAGTTAATATAAAAAATATAAAAAATAAAAAAATAGCATGAGATTTTTTTTTTTTTAAAATATCAATGTATAAGAAATATAACTTTCCTACAGTGTTGAAAAAATGTTTTTTTTATTCTTTATTTATATACTATTTACCTATCCTTTATATATATATGTATACATAGGCTATAGTTTTTGCTTTATGATACTTAGCTCAATTTAAGCAATAAATAAAAAAAGTAATAAATCAATAAAAATAAATGTGAATGGTAGCCTCACATTATTTATACTTAAAAAAAATTGACTATACAATAATTTTAAAAAGTTGACTTTTTTACAGTACTTTATAAATTATTTTAAACAATATTAAACATTATGAAATACATTAAATGATTCACTTTTAAAAATAATAGGAATGTGCATAATAAATTAACAATCTTTTATTAAGTGCTTTATAAATTATATACTTTAAACTATTACAAATTATTCAATACTATATTTTAATGCTAAAAATATATTTTTATTATCCTTTATATATACCATACATGCTAATATCTTACAATTTTCATGTGAATAGTTAAAGTATGTTATTACACAATATATGCATTGATTCAGAGATGGCACTCCAGCAGCTTGGAGAAAGTTACCAGTCATTTTTCTACTTGGACACATGCATTACAATTACTGTCAATATCATATTAATATTTGTTAATGAAGTTTATTAATGAAACCAAATACAAATATGAAAATAAATAAATAAGTACTCATGTCAATACATAAACAATAACAACTCTCATACATTTTTAGAATTTTATCTAGGAACAGTAACATTGTCATGTGATCCCAGAGATTAAATCAGTCTTATCTTCCCTCTATAGATGTCAGCATAATAATATTTATTAGTTAAATTAAAAATGCATGAATCAAGATATATATATATATATTAAAAAACACATAAATATATATGTTTTACAAATACAATAGAAATTCATATAATATATGTATTACACATAGAATGCTAGAAATTGTATTTTTGAAATCTAATTGCAATATGTAAATGAATATTATATGCACTTATTCAACTTAGAAATGCATGATTCTGATCAATAAAATGAGATTTAATAATAATAAAACTGGTGAAACAAATGCAGTTTTAAATACAGTTTATAATAACTTTTAAATAGCATGCTCAGAACAAATTCCATGAAAGTAATTATTATTTGCAAATGATTCCTATTTGTACTTATTCAATTTTGTTACATGCATTTGTGTTTTGATATATCTTAGATACATTATATATATATCAGAATGTATGATTAATAATTAATGATCCTAATTACTTTGTCGTATGAGAAATATATTTAAAATAAAATACTAAAAATTGATTATTCAATATGATTATAAAAAGTTAAATTTTTTGTGATATGACTGTTGATAACTTATGTATTATTTTTTCAGTTAAATAGTACTTAAATATAGAAACCATAGAAACAGCTACATATTGCATTATATGTTAATCTATTAATACAAGTAAAGTCATTGGTGCAGTTAGTATATATATATATATTATTTTATCTCTTCTTCACAGTGTACCAGTTTCAGTTTATGTATACATTTAGTGTGCAACATTTTAAATACACACATTATATATGTGTATGTGTGCATGTATCATTTTTTATTAAAATATTTAATATATAATTGCAATATCATACTTCATTGTTTTTATTAATTGATTCTTTTTTTAAAAAATACTTTCCCAATTCACATTATTTTCCTATAATATTATTAAAAATCTTGAAAAATTAAATTGTATCAAATATTTATTATTTTTCCTCTTCCAATTTATTTAAGTCATTTTAAAAAATATATTTTATACTATTTCATTCATCTCCATTACTTCCTCTATAGGAGACTTTTGAAATATTCTTGAATATTAAAAGTTTATTTTTATAATTGATGTTATACAAATTCAGCATAATTTTATGGTATATTTTATACTTTATGACCATTCTATAATTTATTTTGTACCCAAAATATATAAAAGTTAACATATTTAGTTACATTTTATTACTTACTATATATATCTTATTTCTGTATTTTTATGCATACATCTGTACATATATATACATATTTTCACATTTAATTAACCACTTATAATTTCATTTCATTTTAGAATTATTGTTGATCTTGGAGTTGTTGTTTTTTTTATATGTAAACTATTTTTTATTTTACTTTCTGTTTTATTTTTCTTATATGTAGACCTTTTATATTTTACTTTCTGTCTTATTTTTAATAAAACAATTTAATATCACTTTTATTAAAGAAATATCCCTTATTCTGCTTAAATGTTGTTTTATTTGAATTCTTTGTTTCTAATGTGAATGTATTTCTTATATTTTATTGTTTATAATCTACATTTTTTTTTTCATAAATACCATTCAAATCTTCATTATTGTTTTCATTTTTATTTAAATATTTATTATTCAACATATTTATCATATATGTATTATTATTGTTATTAATAATTTTATTTATTATCTTTGCTATCCTTTTTATAATTTGTTCTTATATCTACATATTATACATTTTTAATTTTATTATTTATTATGCTTTTTCTTTCTATTTATTTTTTAAATATTGTTTTAAATAATTTTTATTGATAATTATTATTTTTAAATTCATTTATATATCTTTTATAAAAATGAATTTATATCTGTGTTTCCTGATGTTTTTTTTTTCCAAAATCATTCATGTGATTTAATTTATCACTTAATATTTCCTCAACCAATAATTGTTCTTTGTGTATATAAATATTCTTTATAAAATTCAAATATGATTTCTTTTTAACATATGTTTGTTAGTTTTATAAGTGTAAGTATAGATATTTCATTTATTTTAATTTTTTTATACTATTTATATATTTGTTTACAGCTAAATCTCTAGCTTTATTTGTATTGAAATTATATCCATTTTATTAAATTTTAATTTATATTGATTATATATTTTTAATATTTCATTATGTTTTATTATGAAATTCTTATTGTTTTAAGATCTTTTGATTTTTATTAATATATTTTCCATTATATTTTTTGAAAAAATAAATTATCAAAATAAACAAATAATAAAAGAGTGAATGTAAACAAATTTATAAAATTAAAACATAGGGGGAAGTATGAAAAATAAATATTTTTTGTGAAATAGATAAAAATAATAATTTAGTAATTATAAATAAAGAAGAATATAAAAAAAGATGAATCATATGCTTAGGAAAAAGCAATTCTAGAAAAAATATAGAAGAATAGTAGCAATAATAAAAATAAATGAGTATGTGGTATATTTAAATAAATGCAAATGAAAGAAATAATTGGTAAAGTACAATTAATGATATTTAAATAAAGTATATAAAATAGAGCAGATATATGGGATGCCAAAAATATATAAAGAATGGATAATATTTAGATCAATTATATTTGGTATAAATTTATATTTTAATCATACTTCAAAATGGCTTTCAAAAAATATATATGGAAAATATATTAATAAAAAAAAGTATAATAAATAATTAAAACAGGCAAAACTCACTATACGTGTTGCCACACACAGCAAGCTAGCGTAATCAATGGATTCCAGAAGGCTTATGCATAAAATCCATCCAAAGTGGAGATAAAAGGTGGCTGCTAGAGGGTTGCATTAGATTCTAAGATCTAAGTGCAGTGCTCTCAGATCCAAGGTTCCTCACTGATGAAGGCCACAAGCCAGAAACTAGTATAGGGATATTGGATGAGTATGCACTAGATGGGGATTTTATGCACAAGCCTTCTGGCAATCCATTGATTACTCTGGCTTGCACTGAGTGGCAGTATGTATAGAGAGTTTTTGCCTGTTTTAATAACAGTTATAAGCAAGCATAAAAAATGGTGATCATGTGATGTTTATTGGCTTATAATAAATAACAATGGTTGCATAATAGAATCAATAAATAAACATAGTTAATATAAATTAAAATTTAATAAAATAGATATAGTTACAATAATATTGATATAAAAGCTATGAATTTAACTATATTGTAATAGTATGGAAATCATAAAGACGTTTATTTAGTAATAAAAAAATGCTACTAAGCATTATTGTTTTTACTGAATACAACAGTGAGTAGACTATTGGCAAACAAGCAGCAGAAGCCAATATAAGTAATAAATATAATATTACCAGGAAATAATTATTAGAACATTGTATTAATTGTGACTGGATTTTAAAATGACATAATATAATTTTTTTAAAACTAATCATCATCAAGCTAAGGCCAACTTGGGGCATAATATTATAAAAGAGCAATCATCAATATTTCTTGCTGCTTACATGAACAGAAGTGTTAAAATAATTATGAGATTAACCATATATATAAAAAAATGCTGGGATAATTTTGACACTATTGAAACTCATTAATGCTCTGGACCATGACGTACTATGAGTGTACTGATCATAAATTAACTAGTAGTTATCATCACGAGATAAATCATTAAAGTCATTGGACTTTAAAAGTGACCTTCATTACTTTAGCATTAGCTAAATAAGCTTTAAAAAATTATTCCGATTTCCAGGAACACATGTAAATATTTCATAAGCAGTTAATCTGAATAAGATTTGAGATGACAAGGGCTCTGGGTGGCTGTAAACATGAGAAAATACACAATAATCTATTCTAATATTAAGTAATTTCACTGGACTATAATAATTAAAAAATTATTGATTAATTAGAATATTTGAAATACAGGCATTCTTTATATACTTGGAGCCTAATTACAAATATAGGGAATTTGAACACTGACTTTCAAGCAGCCTTCAACTACCCACACTATCTCATACCACTGATACACATGACCACACACATGTCAAAAAGATAAATAATCACCAATTTACGTATTTCATACTGAACCAGCACTCACCGGTTGGTCCAGATCATCATCTCCCACATATATATATATATATAATCAGTGCTTAGTTTATATTAAGATAGCGGATCTTTATACTTTAATGGACAGGATTCAGTCTACTCCAACTCTTCAGCCATCCATATGATTGAAAATCTGATGATAGAATCAAATCTCATGCTGATGCCAATATTATTGTTATGCCCATGATGACCTCAAGCATTATGACCCCTCATGCATAGGACCTTATCCATTTAAATACATAGAAGAGAGATGGGCACGATGCAGGCTTAACATGTAATATTTGAAATACAGTCATTCTTCATATACCTGGAGCTTAATTGTAAATATAGGGTATTTGAAACACAGATTTTTAAGCACTCTTCAACTATCCACGCTATCTCATACCACTCATACACATGACCATACACATGTAGAAAAGATAAATAATCACCAATATATACATTTTGTGCTGAAACAGCATTTATCAGTTGGTCCAGGATCACCATCTCCCACACATATATACAATCAGTGCTCAATTTATATTAAGATAGCAAATATTCAAACTTTAAAGGACAAATTTCAATCTTCTCCACCTTCCAACTCTTCAGGTCTTCAGATCATTGAAAATCTGTTGATGAAACATTCCAAGCTCTTGTTGAATTTTGTCCATTAAAGTTTGAAGATTTGCTACCTTAATATAAACTGAGCTCTGGTTATATATGTGTGTGGGAGATGATGATCTGGACCAGCTGATGAGTGCTAGTGCTGCATAAAATACATATAATTGGGATTATTTATCTTTTCTATATATGTGTGATGATGTGTATCAGTGTATAAGATAATGTGGATAATTGAAAGGTGCTTGAAAGTCTGTATTTAAATCCCCTATATTTATGATTAATTAGAAGTAAAAATAATAATAAAATTAAAGATCTACAAAATATTCCATTAATAAAAATAAATGATTCTGATTTTGACGGATATTAAATAACTATTTCCATAAATTGGCAAACATAACTGCAATAGCATTGTTTAAATCAGCGTTTCCCAACCTTTTTTGGCTCACATACCACTTGGTAGTATATCGTGCTAAATTGTACCACTTCGTAAAAATGATTGTATTTTGTGAAATTTGTTATTGCAAGTGTGTTATTTTATTTGCATTATACATATTATAGGGTGACAATGTATTCACATCACATAATGAGACAAATTACATTGTAACATGCCTAAACGTCATGCTGAATTATAAACTCACTGAAATTATAAACTCACTGTAACATATATGTATGTGTTTGTTCAAAGTATCATATTTATCTACTATTTTGTCATATTTCATTTACTAATAAATGGTTTTAATAAAAACACAAAATTATAAAAACCCAATTAATATATTTTTTTATCATAATCAAATGTTATTATAAAATAAATTTAATGAGATCCTTGTGCTTTTTTCGAAGAACATGATTTTTTGAAATTTGGTTCAGAAGATGCAAGATATACCCTTAAGTCTACAGCTGCATTCAATCTGTTTCAATACTTTTTAAAAAAAAAAAATATATGAAGAAAAAGCTCTTTCTACTAATTCCATACTAGTAAATGATAATAATAATTTAAGAGCTTTCTCAGAAAACTGTTCATATTCTTTAATGTTTAACCAAAATTAATTAGATTGTGTCGATAATTCTATTAAATTTTCTTTCTCTTTTATTGATAATGATGTAGCTTTTTCTAAATTTTCTTCATAGAAGGGATTTAAAATCCACTTATCATTTGTGTTTTTGGGTTTTGGAAAATATTCCATGAAAGACAATTTTAATCCTGTTAAATGTGCTATTATATTTTCTGTATATCTTGAGACAGACTAACCTTATTTTCAAACAAAAAAATATGTAGAGTTTAGAATTTTTCCGGTTGATTGTTTTCAATACACTGTTTCCAAAAATCTAATTTCTTAATCATACTTTCAATTTTATCATTAACATTAAAGATCGTTATTGAGTTATTCTGAAGTGTCAAATTTAAGTTCATTTATTTGCAAAAAAACATCAGATAAATATGCAAGCACCTGAAGCCAATCAAAATCATACAATTTCGAAGAGAGATCAAAAGGATTGTCTTAAAAAAAAACCTGTGCTTCTTGTCTAAGTTCGAATAAGCAGGTTATATAGGGATCAATGAATTTTAATAAACAAAGACGATACAATCACAAACAATAACCTGTCACTTGTAAGCCATGCAGTGAAGTGAATGAGAGTGCAGCATTATCACAACAGTGGCGGCGACATCTCAAGTTACTGGTGGCTAACGGCTAAATTTAAAAGTGCACTCCAAAAAAAAAAACGATATCAATTGCTGGATTTTCGATCATCGACTGTACATATTAACAACTTTATTGTATAATATTATTCATTAAAATAATTTTTATGAATTATAGGAAAAAACGTTTCTATGATATTTTTATGATTTAATTTTTTTTATTTTTTATGTCCGCCATTATTGATTATTTTTCGTGTACCACCAACCAGCAACTCTCGTACCACCAGTGGTACACGTACCACAGGTTGGGAAATGCTGGTTTAAATTATAGTTTACAGAAATACATAAATTTTAAGTGCTCAAAAGATCATATATATATTGAAATGGTTAGATCTAAAGATCCACCTGTTTCACCTACTATAGTCATAGTAGTATATTTTTTGTATATTATTTCACCCTCGATTGTGTGTATTACTTTAATTCAAAACTCTGAACTTGTGCTCTTGATAATTATAAAGTATGTGCCTGTATAAGTGCCTATTTCATTGCAATATATATGCAAGTAAAGGTAATATATACGCACATGTAGACCTAACAGAATATGCAGCTAGAATGTACATATAGAATTATATTTAAACTTTGGTAAAAATCATTTACTTAAGATTTAGTCTTAATATTCTCTTAAAAATTATTTCAAGTTTATTCTTTTTTAGAAATACAGATGGTAAAGTTGTTTATGAGTTAATATTTGCTCAAAATTATATTTTAGTTAAAGATTGAGCAGATCGGTATTTCCTAAAATTATTTTAAGTTATGCTTTTGTTTAAAACTGCAGACTGGGAAGTTGTTTACGAGTTTTAGCATTTGACCAAAATAATATTTTAACTTAATTAGCCTTATAGCTAAAAAATCAATTTAAAAATCAGCCAGTCGTAAATTTTGACTTGACCATTCAGAAGGGCTCAAGGGAGAATTTTTACTCTCAGCTTTGGCATGATGAAAGATAATTAAAAGCACGAGGTTTGAAACAGTAAACAAGTGACGTGGTTAACGCAAGAAGGAAAGAGGGGGGTGCTGAAAAATAACTATAAAAACTTACAGTTTTCATATTAAAAATAAAAAAACACAAACACTATAGCTTTATGTAATTTGTACGATAACATTGTGGGAAGACTGTGTTCGAGTACTATATCAAAAAACCTAAAGTTGTTAAGATGAGAACCATCAGCTAGTGGAAGATAAAGGTACCATTTATCTTTCACTAGAGCTGTTCTACCAATGGTAATAACATCAATGATCTTACACCAAAGAACTGTCAACAACTGCCCTAAAAGTATAAGCCAGCCACAATGATAATAAAGGAGCTGTATCTAAAAGCCACACCAGCAATAATGAAGCTGTACCTAGTAAGCCACCTCAGCCATAAGCAAGCTGTATCTAATATGCCACATTAAAATGGTGAAGCTGTATCTATGAAGCTGCATCAGAAAGAAAGAAGCCATATTCACATCTATCAGTGGAGAATAGGAACCCCGCTTGGAGAAGCCAGCCATCTATGAATGTTTACTAGAATCCCTATCAAAAATTATTGTAAAGCATGCTAAAAATACCATTTCATTCTTTAATCATTAAGTCTCCTGCATAAATCTGCTAAGTAAATGTAAATCTGCTATTTATCTTTAATTTAAGGTAGTCACTGATATGTCTTGAAGTTCACCGTGGAGGGTGGTCCAGAAGTTACACTATGGGTCGGATCAGGAGTATGAACACTGCGGGGATTATCCGGCCTTAATCAAGTCTCCCTATGTATCTTAGTGCTGCTCTGCACTATGATATCAAATCTCCCAAAGTTGTTGCCTTCTCCATTGGCTCTTATATGCCTTCCAGATTATATTCTCCGACGAGTAAATTATTCCTTCTCCCTGGCCGTGGAACTTGAAGTGTCTGGCGATTTCTGGGAAGGGGTTTTTTCTCTCTATATGGCTATTGTTCTCTAAAGTATATTTTTACCAATGAAATCTCTACATTCTGAGAGCAAAAGCTAATCTCCAATCAGAAAGGTCCACTTATAAATGTAAGTAATTTCTTATTAGATAAAAGTTATCAATTGCCCCAGGGATTTCTTGAATCTTTTAACCTGTATAATTTTAATCCAATTATATATATATAGCACTCCTCCCCTTTACTTTAGAGAACCACGGTTCCCCCCCTTTTTTTCTTTTTTTGACACAAGTAATCTTTAAGGTAGACAGGAGGCTTCCACACTCTTTGAGGTTTATCTTTCCTGGTTTAAGATTACTCTCATGTGTGGTTACTTCTTCCGCCATTTGGTCAGCTCCCTTTTCTTCTATAATTTCATGATTTAGTCCTGTGTAGGGGGGTGACTTGTTTGTTACTCGCTTCTTAATGTGGTTTGTGTGGCAACGGAATTGTGTGCCTGTTTCTGATTCTATGAGTACAATTTTGTTTGAAAGTATTTTCAAGATCACACCTGGTGTCCACTTTTTTTTTAGGGAATCTCTAACCCAAATGCTTTGACCCACCATAAATTCATTGCATTCCTCTGTCGTAGTTTCAATGGATTCATGTTGTGGGTGTAGTAGTGATAGTTTGGTTCTTAGTTTCTGGCCTAGTAACCTTTCAGCTGGTGAAATCCCAGTCGATGCTATGGGTGTGGAATGTTGGTAAAGCATTGCTAACTGAAGAACTTCATGGGTTTGTTGAGATTCTGATTTGTTAAGGGCTTGCTTTAACTGGTGTACGGCTTTTTCAGCCAGTCCATTTGACTCTGGGTGGTAGGGTGGAGTGTAAATGTGTTTGATACCCCATTCCTTTGTAAAATCTTTAAATTGGTCTGAGGTAAAACCAGAACCATTATCCGTTACCAGGCTTTCTGGTATTCCATGGAAAGCAAAAATTTCTTTAAGAGTTGATATTGTTTCATTAGACCCTGTATTCCTAACTAGTCTATATTCTACCCAGTTAGAATATGCATCTATTATAACCAAGAATAGGTTTCCTCTGAAAGGCCCTGCATGGTCCATGTGGACCCGCTCCCATGGTTTAGTTTCAGTTGGCCATGATGTATATGTTCACGGTTTCTGATTTGCAGTTGACTGGTAGTTTGTACATGCCTTTACAGTGTTTTCGATGTCTTTATCTATACCTGGCCACCACACATAGGAACGTGCCAAAGCTTTGGCTCTTACAATTCCAGGATG
Organism: Epiperipatus broadwayi; assembly: GCA_028023455.1. NCBI lineage: Eukaryota > Metazoa > Onychophora > Udeonychophora > Euonychophora > Peripatidae > Epiperipatus > Epiperipatus broadwayi. The sequence continues at coordinate 1,362,824 of JAQFVV010012478.1, read as the reverse complement.
TCCATCATGAATCAAACTTAGGACTGCTGGGCGACCTTTAACTGGTATGATTACTCGATCGCCTATCAGTATGCATTCTTTATTTATTGACAGTTGGTCTCGTGCTTTCCAGAATGCCACTGGGAGATTGTTGGGTCATTTAATTGGCCAGCCATTACATATCCAATTCCATAATAGTCTATACCCATCATCTAATTTAGTCCATTTTGCTACTAACTCGCTATTCAACACATTTGATTCCCATGTATCTATGTAGTTTATAGAGACTTGTCCTATTGTTTTCCCATTATTATCTGGTATTCGGGACAGTGCGTCAGCATGTGTTATAAAGCTGCCTCTCCTGTATTCAAGGGAATAATCATATGCAGATAATATTTCAATCCAACGCAGCATACGTGGGCTTAAGTGATCGGGTAATTGTTTTGACCTCGAAAATATTCCCAGTAATGGTTTGTGGTCAGTGATTGCTGTAAAATGCCTTCCATATAGATATTGGTGGAACTTTTTTATTCCAAAAATGATTGCCAAGGCTTCTTTGTCTAGTTGACTATAGTTCCGTTCAGACCTTGATAATGTTCTTGAAGCATAAGCTATGGGTCGTTCACCTTCATCTGTGGGGTGGCTTATTACTGCTCCTACTCCATATTCTGATGCATCAGTGGTTAATATTACCTGTTCATTGTTATTGTAGTTTATGAGTAGGTCATCTGATGTTAGCAAGCTTTTTGTCTTCTTGAATGCATCTTCATGTATTCTATCCCAGCTCCACTTCCGGTTTTTCTCTAATAACTCGTATAACTTACTGGCAATGTGGGCTTTTCCTTTAAGAAAACATTCAAAATATCCAATAAGGCCCAGGAAAGATTGTAATTCCTTGACATTCTGAGGTGTTTTTGCATTTTTAATAGCCCGTATCTTTTCAGGCATTGGTTTTTTACCATTATTGGATATTATATGTCCTAGAAATTTAATTTCTGGAGTATTCCAGATACATTTTTCTTCATTTAGTCTGGCTCCTGATTTTGCTAGCTTTTCACAAACTTCATGAACCTTACTCTGGAGTTCTGTCTCTGAATTTGCCATTATTAATATATCATCGAAATAAGGTATCACACCATTTATTCCTCGGAGTAGTTGGTCTATGTTTGATTGGAAAATATTTGGTGCGGTGGTAATTCCAAAAAGCAAATGGTTGTATTTAAATAGACCAAAAGGTGTAGTCAGTGTTAAGATCTCTGTTGACTTTCCTGTTACTGGTATTTGGTGAAATGCAGCATTAAGGTCTAATTTTGCATAGTGAGTTGCTCCCTCGAGAGTGGCTAATACTTCACGCACATTTGGCACTGGATAATTGCTTTTATTTAAAGCTGGGTTAACAGTTATCCGGTAATCCCCACAAATACGTATACTGCCATCTGACTTAGTAATGATTACTATAGATGTCGCCCACTCTGAGTTTTCTGTAGGTGTTAATACCCCTTTATTTGTTAACTCTTCCAGTGTATTGGCTAGTTTTTATCATTGTGCGTATGGCACTCTCCGTGGTTTACACAACACAGGCTTTGCATTCTCCCTAAGCTGTATTTCAACTGGTTTTGTTCTAATTTCTCCTAGTTCTTTTTTAAACAATGACGGGAATGTATTGCGTATTTCCTTTTCAATCATAATTTTTTTTGTGATAGTTATTTTGATGCCCATAGGTTTAAACCAATTTCTTCCAAATATGATGCCCATAGGTTTAAACCAATTTCTTCCAAATATGGGGTTTGTTTTTCCATGAATGATATATAATGGGAGATCGGTGATTTTGCTATTTGTTTGTACCGGAACAATAACTTTCCCGACTATTTCAATGTGTTTCCTGTTTACGTCTTTTGCTATCAGATTTGTTTTTTCTAGATTACTGGTTCAATTGTGAAATTGCATTATTGTTTTCCAATCTCTATAAGCCATTAAAGATATTCCGAAACTGCTGTCAATTTCCATGGCAAATGGTCGGTCAAATATTTTTACTGACAACATTATTTGATCGTTATTAACGGTTTCCGTATTTTTAATTTCCACTTCTGGACCCGCAAAATACAGTAGAGTGGAAATTTTTCTCTCGTCCTTTACAATATTATTCATTAAAAGATATTTATCTATGCAGCCTGCATATAGAGGCCATTCTGATTGTCTATGCATGTCAGATTCTCCAACGTTTACCTGCGCCATGTTTAATTTGAACGGCGTCACTTGTGAATTTCGGATTACTAGTTTCCCAATGTTTATATATTTCTGAATATTCTACTGGTTTGTCGACTGCACCAATGATATGTCTTGAAGTTCGCCGTGGAGGGTGGTCCAAAAGTTACACTATGGGTCGGATCAGGAGTATGAACACTGCAGGGATTATCCGGCCTTAATCAAGGCTCCCTATGTATCTTAGTGCTGCACTGCGCTATGATATCAAATCTCCCAAAGTTGTTGCCTTCTCCATTGGCTCTTATATGCCTTCCAGATTACATTCTCCGACGAGTAAATTATTCCTTCTCCCTGGCTGTGGAACTTAAGTGTCTGGCGATTTCTGGGAAGGAGTTTTTTCTCTCTATATGGCTATTGTTCTCTAAAGTATATTTTTACCAATGAAATCTCTACATTCTGAGAGCAAAAGCTTATCTCCAATCAGAAAGGTCCACTTATAAATGTAAGTAAATTCTTATTAGATAAAAGTTATCAATTGCCCCAGGGATTTCTTGAATCTTTTAACCCGTATAATTTTAATCCAATTATATATATATATATATATAGCAGTCACTTTATAAAATCTTGCTTGATCATACACATACACATATATTCATTTTAATCCTTAATGTTTAAACCCTAAAACTTTAATAATAATTGTATTACAATCTTATTTATTGTTTAGATGTTATTTTATGCCATTCTTTATTATAGTTATGTTTTATTTATGTTAAAGTAATAATACAGCTATCTATAACATGGCCAAGTAAATAATTATAAAAGAGTGTTTATTTGCATTAGGCGAGAGTGATTTCTACAGTATAGAAGCAATTAATATTTAGATCCTTAATAACTCCTAAAATATACTACAAGACCCCGTAATTATATACCTTAAGTGGTACAGATAACTCTTAAGTCAGATTCGTAGTATTTCCCCATAGTAGAATTATTATGTACTATTTCTTAATTGAATAATGGCAGTAGCACCAACAGACGCTCCGTATTTTTGTGTATTAAATAAATTAAAGTAATTATATTAGATTAGCAGAGTGAGCGTGATGCTCATTAGCAAAATAATGCTTAGCTACTTGCTATATTCTCTACATACAGAGGTGTCTGCATCGAGGTTGATTTAAGGTCAAACCATGCCAGTTAATTCGGACATCAAAGTCATTTCATATTTATATTTGAAAGGGACAAAAGAGTCTCATCCTCGAAGTAGCTGTTCGATCATCCAGACTAAAGAAGTCTTCTTTTATTAGTATAGCAAGCAGTACAGTCCAAAGAACTGGTTACTTGGTAATAAATCTTTACGAGCACACTTTTTCGATGCACTCACTGAATTAGTATATTTGGCACGCCGTAGAATCTGAAGTTGCACTGCTTCCTCAGTTCTGCCTGCCTTATTAAATAACCTCGGCTTTGATCTGAGCCAGAATCTGAATTAATTTGACTAATTTGTATCGCGAATTAGATGTAAATTTAATGATAAGTAATATACATTCCCAGCCAGTCTGATCGCTCTTGTTTTGCTAAGTTCTTGGCGTATATTTTGGCATAAATCGCTACTTAAAACTTTGTATAATATTTATTCACTACTCTTAATTAAAGGGGGGAATGGCCAATGTAAATGTTAATCCACCACTGTAACTTTGTTTTTATTATATATAAAGATAAAACAAGAATCCCTTGATAAATATAAACATTCACTTACATGTGAAAGGATTTTATACACTGTTTATTTACTCTTTAATTTGTATAGAAAATTCATCTGTATTGCCCATTATAAAGCTAAACTATTACCTTTGTAAAGTTACATTTACCTGCGCATGAATAATTTACATACCTGGGTTTTATTGTTTGTTATTTTGTATCATACATTTATATGTATTTCCCATTATGTAAAGCTAAACTATTAATTTTTTACTAATATGTACATTCACCTGCATGTGACTGATTTTTATACCTTTTTGTTTTATTACTTATGAATTTATATATTAAATTTTCTAAACTATATCACATCTACGTCTCAGTCCTTCCTCATTGTCTTTATGAATCACTAGTTAAGTCATTTAGTATTAGTTGAGGGGAGGAGATAAGTCTCATGTTCTACCATTTTGCTAGTGCCGGAACGTGATCAAAGAAATGTCTAGTGTAGCCTCAGCTAGGTCATTCATTAGTGGAATTTGAAATCATAGGTAAAAGAAGGAATATATGATCAGACATAGGGTATCACCATCCCGACTTGGTCAGCCTGTTTCTCTTTTGCCCAGACTCTCAGTCTGTTGAGCAAATGTACCAACCTGACAGTTACAATATAAGCACACCTATTTGTATGTTGGTAGAAAATAATACAAAATAATACAATCTTCAATTATGACTTCATTCAGTTAACAGATTTATATTAATCTATTTTAATAATACATAAACAGTAAATGGATTTAGATATTTGTGCACATGTAGTCAGGCTGACACATTGTCAGCATTATATATAATATAAAGATATTTAATTTCTTAATAATTAGCATTAGATCTATAACCTAATATTATTCTATAGTAAATAAACTTATAAGCAATACACATGTCAACAGATGGCGTTCTACCAAAAACACTGTCAAGCATATGTTTACATAAATGTCAGAGCATGCATTCACTATCTCTAACTTTAATTCCACTTTCAGATCATGATTTCAAGCTATTTGCTATCATCAGTGAAAGACAGGAATTTTAGAAACTAGATCTAAACACAAACTCTGAGCATTTATGAAACAGTTTCTATTCAGCTTGCAAGTGTGAATCTTTTAGACACATAATGTCTTCAAACTCAGCATAGCAAGCCAGATAGCTATATGGGTCTGATCTCAGTTCAGCATCACCACATAGTAGAAGCCTCTGCAATATATATCATTGCTAGAAAGACCTCAAAGATACATTTATGAAAAACAAAAAACAAGTTAAAAACTTGCTAACACTTGTATTTATGTCAACAGATGGCGTTCTACCAAAAATACCGTCAAGCGTATGTTTACATAAATGTCAGAGCATGCATTCACTATCTCTAACTTTAATTCCACTTTCAGATCACGATTTCAAGCTCAGAGTTTGTGTTTAGATCTAGTTTCTAAAATTCCTGTCTTTCACTGATGATAGCAAATAGCTTGAAATCATGATCTGAAAGTGGAATTAAAGTTAGAGATAGTGAATGCATGCTCTGACATTTATGTAAACATATGCTTGACGGTGTTTTTGGTAGAACGCCATCTGTTGACATAAATACAAGCGTTAGCAAGTTTTTAACTTGTTTTTTGTTTTTCATAAATGTATCTTTGAGGTCTTTCTAGCAATAATATATATTGCAGAGGCTTCTACTATGTGGTGATGCTGAACTGAGATCAGACCCATATAGCTATCTGGCTTGCTATGCTGAGTTTGAAGACAATACGTGTCTAAAAGATTCACGCTTGCAAGCTGAATAGAAACTGTTTCATAAACGCGCAGAGTTTGTGTTTAGATCTAGTTTCTAAAATTCCTGTCTTTCACTGATGATAGTAAATAGCTTGAAATCATGATCTGAAAGTGGAATTAAAGTTAGAGATAGTGAATGCATGCTCTGACATTTATGTAAACATATGCTTGACGGTGTTTTTGGTAGAATGCCATCTGTTGACATAAATACAAGCATTAGCAAGTTTTTAACTTGTTTTTTGTTTTTCATATATATATACAATTTTCAATTATTAACAAGCAATACATAAATATTAATTTCTCTGCCATTTAAATCAAATTAGTTTCATAATCTAATTACACAAATACAAATGTATTTAATCCATCGCAAATGTGCATTTTCATCCATCAAAAAGAAAATAAATTGGGGATTTTTTAATGCTAAGAATGGCATATAAAAGTTGAAGAAAATATATTCAGAGATTCCATTCGCTGGAGGCTTTCAATATTGTTTGGAACTCTGATCTGGTCAGTCACTTTTTATTTTACTGTGAAATTTATTTTTTCATTAACTCAGTAATTTATTAAATTCATTAAAAAGTTGTTTACTTTTAAAAATGAATCATTATAATAGAGATTAAATAATCTTTCTTTAGGCAATAGTAAGAGATTTTCATTAACACTAGCTAGTGTGTGAAATAAAATGGCACTATTAATATATAATGAAACTATAATATATAATGTAGAAATATAAATTATTCAGTTATACATTATGATGAAAATATAAATAAACAAAAGAAGCCATTAAAATTCATAGATTTAAGAAATTTTATGAGATAGCAGCAGCAATTTTTCTATCTTGAAGCATCATACACAATAACATTGTTTAAAAAATATTAAAATTTGTACATTTAAGAAATTTTATAATAGAACAATAGCTATTTTTTAATTTCAAGCACAGTACACAATCATGTTTATTAATAACATTTCTTTTCTTTATCTTATGTTGAAAGTACCTATAATTTTATTATTCACCTTATTATTGATGCTGAATCTGATGAACAATATTTCACACATAATAAAATAGTTTTAAGCATAATATTAAAAGTTTTACGAAATTTAAAAACGTTCATAAAATTGATGCAGACTTAAAAATGCACTAAAACAACCAGAGCGAATATAGTCTGCTGAAAAGAAGACTGCCATTCTATTTTCAGAAGAAAAAAACTATTGAAGGAAAAAGATATCACTCAAAATGTATTAAATTAAAATGTAAGTTGGATTTTCACTATTTATTTAATAAGGTACAGTTGTAATGTTTTTTTATTTTTGAAGAGAATGTGAATGAATGAACATACACACACATAATAAATGTATATGTTCATCCCCCAATTTATTATTAGTAACTATATTATTAGTTTCAATTTTTATAGTATAATCTTAATTTGTATTTGTATATTATACATATAAAAAATATGCTGAAAAGAACTGTACACTTGCTGATCAATAAACAATATGTATTCTATTGTAATCAAAGTTTGTCAATAAAATGTGAGGACATGATGGTTGACATACATGAGGGAGACTTGGAATGTACAGTAGATATCATAATTCCACTCAACATTTTAGTCACTAAACAATTTATTTTATTTGTGCATCATACATATTTTAAAAATATCAGTAGCAGCATAATCAAACAGTTTTGTGTGTACTTTTACATGTATTTTAATAGGTAAACATGTATCACTAGAACATATCAGTATACTATATAATACTAAATCACCCATGCACTTAACTACTCTTACACAATGCTTTATTTATCACCCTCTATTACAGTTTCAATTGCTCCAGCAATATTCTTCAGAACTCTTATATCTCCTAACTTCAAGTACTACTTTCAAATTCTAAAAATTAGAAAAATTTTCAATTTTGAATTTACTAGTTGAAATAAGGAGATATAAGAGTTCATAAGAAGATTACTGGGGTAATCAAAATGGTAAACTGTAAAAGAGGGTGAATAAATAAAGCTTTGTGTAACAGTAGTAAAGTGCATGGATGATTTAGTATTATGTGGTATACATTTGGCAATGCAATAAGAAATAGTAGTTTCTATACTTCTTGAAGAATATATCAATATGCTGGCTTCTTATATAGGTTGGAAGTATGATGTGTCCTTGTTATCGGATATATAAGATAAGTGCTGGTGGTTCTCAACTCAGTTCAGGGTTTACAATTTCTGAACTTCAAGCAAAGTAAGAGGTATCTACTTATTGGTCTACAAAATATAAAAAAATTGTCTTGCTTTATATCTCTGGGAGTTCAAACTTGACCAATATGGAGACTAGTAACAAGTGTCCTTCTTTAAAAAATTGATTAATCTATAATAATCCTATTAGCTAAACTGAATACTATAAAATGACAAAAAATTATAAATAGAAATATTAATAGTAAGAAAATACAAATTAAGATTAACTGAAACACAGGCTTATTATATACCATGTGTCTATATATGTAATATATAGTGTATATGAGCACAGACTTTCACATGACCCACCACTCTCCACTCTATCTAATAACACTGATACACTTAAGCACACATATGCTGAAAAGATAAATAATCACCAATATACGTATTTCATGCTAAACCAGCAATCATCAGTTGGTCCAGATTATCATCTCCCACACATATATACTATAAGTGCTCAGATATATATTAAGATAGACAATCTTCATATTTTAATGGACAGGTTCCAATCTACTACACACTCCAACTCTTCAACCGTCCATCCAATTGAAAATCTGATGATGAGATGCTCGAATGCCACCCTGAGGCCGAGATTCTTGTCACACCCATGCTGACCTAAGGTCAATCTGAACCCCACCTGTATAGGACATAATCCATTAAATACATATGCAAGAATGGGTGAGAGTGGTGGGTCATGTGAAAGTCTGTGCTCATATACCCTATATATTACAAATTAAGATTATAACTAATTTAAAATTTTTTTTTTTTTAATTTACATTCATCAAAAACAAAAACTGTGTAATTAAAAACTTATTGTTTAAACCTCTAATAAAAAATGTATTAGAATTAACTCAATAATTTACAAGTACTTTTTAAAAAAAATTATTTCATACAAAAAGTTTTTCTCTTTGTTATATTAAAAATGCAAATTTTTGTCAAAATCAGAAATAAGTCAAAATATTTGTATTAAATAGAAATCTTTTTTACATTTAATTTTAAATAATTTGTTATTTCAAAAAATATCAATAATTTATTTCTAAGCTATTATAATTAATTAATTTCAGTCATTCCAGACTTTTGTCTTTGTTCATTTTTACTTTTTCTTTTTAAGCTTTAGATATATATGCACACTATGTTGCATGACCTGAGATTAATCTATCTCATTATTCCTCCTCCTGGGGAAAAAAAAATAAGGGACCCTCCTAACAGTTAAGAATTTAAAATGTATGCATAAATAAATATATATAACAAACCATGAACTGAACTATCTTCACAGATCTGATTGCTACCTTAGCATGACCAGTAATAGTAAGTATACAAAATATTCAATCATTGGCAATGAGATATACAGCAGCATGAACAAACCAAGAGGATTACCTCAATCTAAACCATGTAAGCTATCCTAACCTTAAATATGAAATACTAGTAAAATCTTTGTAACCTCAAGTCTTTCTCATGGGAATATTCTGAGCTGCTGATTTTAATGAGTTCCAGTAAAATCAACAATTTTATCATTAATATAATTTGGGAGCATTATGATGGAGCTGCTATTGCTTTCAACTTTTTTTACTGTGGTTATCTATAATTTTTATTAAATGAAGTTTTTTGGGCAGAAATCATTACTAAAAGAATTAGCTTTAAAAATCTGAAAATGTCAGTATTATACAGATCTCATACAAAATTTGAATATGATACAAGTTAATAAGGCTTTATTTTGATCTTCAATTAAGCCTACAATGCCTTATTTGGATCTCAAAACAAACTGACAATGCCTTACTGGTAATTATTTGGCCTCAAGGTAAATTATGAATATATATTTTGATTTAGTATTGCAAAAAAAATTGTAACTTTCAATAATATATTTTCATATTTAAGCTTATTATGCAATATAATTGTAAAATATTTATTTTAAACCAAAAATCTTACATTTTGTTTGAAAATTTTTTTTTTTAAGAATTCAAGTCCTAAAAAATATTTATGGTAATAGCAGAAGTTGTTTTCACTAGCTAATAAAAATGACTGTTGTAATCACAAGAAAAGAAATTATTTAGGAAATTTTAATACAGACAAATGTAATTTTTACTTTTAACATATATATTCATTCTTTTATAATATCTCAACTAAAACTTATTTATATTTTGTCAAAAATTTTTATGAATAGATAAAGATTATCCAGTAAGAAAAGAGCTATTGTTTCTATTATGTATACACTTTGGTGCTTTATTTTTTTATTTTACAAAGTATAAATATTAACTTTTAGTATGTCTATCATTTGAAAGTTTACATTTGCAATAAATAATATAAAGATATCAATGTATGATAAAGAAAAAAGGTTTAATTGTGAAAATAAAATGTTGCAGATATGAATGATGTCACCAGAATCTCTCAAATAAGAGAGGAATTGGATCTTGAAAAGATTAGTAAATAAATAGAAGTTGGAGATCCATTGAAAATTAAGCCTTGCTTTCTTGGAACTTAGAAGTTGATAAATATAAACTGAAAGTGGTTTGAAGCAGTGCCTGAAATCAAAACACTTAATGGAGTCATAAGGCAACATCATATTATCAAGCCAATAATAAAATTCTATATACATCACTAGTAACTGAAAGTATAACTAAATAAACTTCAACAGTCAAAAGCTTCATCCAATGTCTAATAATCTTGTTTTTTTCCTTTTACTCTAGTTCAAATATGAAGTCTTTTTATTTGTATATCATTGTCACTATTACAGTTATCTATAAATCATTTATCTATTATTTAATAACCAAATTTTATATATACTGTTATTATATACTTTACAGTAATTAAATTTTTTATCTTTTATAATTTTGCATCATAAATATGAGCTTTTGTTTCTTATGTGTGAAGATACATTTGACTTTCAAGTTGTATGGTCATTTAGTACTTGTCACAAAGACTTGATCATCATTGGTCCCACAATCGGATTACCATTTGTTATGGTATGTAAAAATATTGGGGTTTATATGGTGCATGTAGATAATTAGTAATCACTGTTTTTTTTTTAACTGAATGCAATATTTTTTTTTAAAAAAAAGATTACTAAATTTATTGATTAATTAGAAGTTAAAATAATCCTAAATAAATGTAGGGGTCTGATAAATACTCTACAACACACATTTAGAATATAATTTAAATTCAGTACTTAATACACCATTTGCTACACTTCTTTTGCACTCCTTGTTTTTGTGCTGTTAATTTTTCTTTTTTCCAATTCTTCTTTTGCAGACTTTTTTTTTTTAATCAGCATTACTAATTGGCATAAAGTAAGACTTTTATTTACTTCTTGCAATTACTGAATTCTTTTTTTCTGCATATCAATTAGTTATTTCTTTTCTGGTGTATTCTAGCAATATCAATATTTCTAAATTTGTACATGTATAGGCATAGCATATATAAAAAGTTTTCTCTTATATTAAAAATTTAGATTTGTGTCAAAATTTGAAACAAATCAAAAAATTGGTCTTAAATTGAGACTTTTATTTTAAATAATTTATTATATTTCAAAAATATCATTAATTAATTTCTAAAATATTCCAGAATTTTATTTTAAATAGTTATATACATAAATTTCATCTGAGTTCATCCTTTTAAGTTTTAAATATTGTCATTCTTATACTATGTTGTGGGATATGAATTGAATCCATCTCAATATATATTTAAAGAAAGAGGGGGTAAAAATAAAACAATTAAAACACCAATACATATATTTATAAAACTAACAATAATATGTTGTAGAAAAGTCACATTTGAGTTTAATAAATAAAATTATACTCAGAAAGGTTTATTGATTAAGTCGGAAATTAAGTAATATTTGTATGAATGATTTTGAAAAAAATATAACGCGCAGATATAAAAGATATATAAACAACTATTTATTAATTTTTAATTCAAATTAATAACAAATAAAAAAGTATATAATGCTATGAATAAAATTGATAAAATAAAATTTACAATTTAAAATAAAACATATAATAAAATTAATTATTTAGACATTTTAATTAAAAAATAAATTACTAATAAGAAAATAAAAATTCAAATATCAGTGTGATAAAAAAAAAAAAAGTAATATAAATTGATATTCAAATATAAACTAAATATTTTAAATACAAAAACGTATGTGGCAATTAATTTTCTGCTTGAATAATAATAATAAAAATCTTTGAAAAAAAAAAAAAAAAGCGAAAAAAATTATAAGAATTTAAAAATAACAATTATTCAATTAATAACGACACAATTTAAAAAAAAAAAAGAGAAGAGTTTTAATACATTTGTATTATACATAATGTTTACAAGAGAAAATAAATACGCCCTCAAACTTAACAAAGAGTTTATTACTCTGAATATATAATGTTAGTTAACATTAGTACTTCAACTAGCAGCCCGCTGGTTGTTTTGCATTAATTCAACTTGCATATACAATTAGGAATTCTTACATTTCACCTACAATTGTACTAATTTGTACTTTTCTCAGTTATAGTCCATGCACACATAGTTCTTCATAGTGTTAAAACTCACTGCATTTTGTTTCACAGTACAGTACTATTCTGTACTGTTAACTCTTTATTGTTATTCTGCACTACCTCTTTAGCATATTGAACCGTTCATTCATTACTATGCTGCAAGAACAATACTGATCATATTGTATTCAGTGTATGGTACTACTCACACACATCAAGATTGGCACTTTTGTTTTGCTTTGACTAATTGCATAATTATTTTCCTTATTATATCTTTTCAAATTTTCAATTTTGCATAAATTTTAATTATTATGTGTACTAATTTTTTAGACAGTGAATTTTTATAATTTTTTTATTATTGACTAAATTTATTCACATACATTCATGCAACTTTATTTATTATTTTCGTACATTAATAGTATACAATTTTTATTCAATATATAACAATACAAAAAAAATAAATCAAAAATTAATTGTGATAGTTTACTAAAAGTGAAACTTGAAATATAAATCAATGACTTGATCTTGAAAATTGATAGGTGTGTACAAGGTGAATTATAAAGAAAAAGTTTATATGCCCAAAATAGACCATAGATATATGTTTAAAGACATTGAGAAAGAAAGACATTTCATTATACCAACATCTAAATCAAGTTTCTATTTTAAAAAATAATAAGCTGTCTGCCTTTGGATTTTTTTCATTTTAAGAAATAAATGACTATCAGCAAAATACATTGGGTCAAATTGAAAAAATGTGCACTAAAGATGATTAATATCATGCTTAGATGCGAAGCTACTAATTTCAATAGTATTTACAAAGATATTTGCTACTGCTGTATTCCCCAGAAGTACATACACACCAGTTAGGTTGTATCAAAATAAGCAAACAACACAAATAAAATAAATGTGATTTACTATACCCATAAATGATATAAACATACAGGTAAATGAAACTAAATGCTAATCCTTAAAGAGATAGTCTCTAAAACATCTTTAGCAATGTGTACATTTCTTCCATACTTAAAATAATTATTGATCTGCATCTAATAAGACAGAGGGCTTTTGCACAGTACACTTTAATCTGTCTGCTGTTTTTTTTCCTGTATGATCCACATATATAATTAATTTGCACAAAGTCCATCCCGATTTCTTGTAAAAAATTTTAAAGTGAATAATAGAATAACTATGTAAGTTTAAAAAGGCAAAACTCTCTATACATATTGCCACTCAGTGCAAGTCAGAATAATCAATGGATGCCAGAAGACTTGTGCATAAAATTTCCATCTAGTTCCTAATCATCCAATATCCTCAGACTAGTTTCTGGCTTGTGGCCTTTGTCAGTGAGGAGCCTTGGATCTGAGAGCACTGCACTTAGATCTTAGAATCTAATGCAATCTTCCAGCAGCCACCTTTTATCTCCACTTAACTACAAAACCACGAGTCTTAAATTAAAAACACCATACCTTTTTCAATCCAAGCTCATTAGCTTATATAGTCATACAGGTCTGAACTCAGTTCAGTACCTGTACATTTTGGTGACTTTGGTTCTTTAATAACCATAGCCACCACTATCCTAGTAGGCAGGATTGGTTTTAAGCCAATAAACATCACATGATCATCATTTCTTATGCTTGCTTATAACTTATTAAAACAGGCAGAACTCTCTATGCATATTGCCACTCAGTGCAAGCCAGTATGTATAGAAAGTTTGGTCTGTTTTAGTAAGTTATAAGAAAGCATAAGAAATGGTGAACATGTGATGTTTATTGGCTTAAAACAAATCCTGTCTAATAGGATAGCTGTGGCTATGGTTATTAAAGAACCAAAGTCACCAAAATGTATAGGTACTGAACTGAGTTCAGACCTATATCATTATATAAGCTAATGAGCTTGGATTGAAAATATTATGGTGTTTTCAATTTAAGACTCATGGTTGAGTAGAGATAAAAGGTGGCTGCTGAAGAGTTGCATTAGATCCTAAGATTTAAGTGCAGTGCTATCAGATTCAAGGTTCCTCACTGATGAAGTCCACAAGCCAGAAACTAGTCTGGGGATATTAGATGAATAGGCACTAGATGGGGATTTTATGCACAAACCTTCTGGCATCCATTGATTACTCTGGCTTGCACTGAGTGGCAGTATGTATAGAGAGTTTTTGCCTGTTTTAATAACAGTTATAAGCAAGCATAAGAAAGGGTGATCATGTGATGTTTATTGCCTTAAAACTATGTAAGTGTTGCATGGTCACTATTTTTTTGTAATAAATATTTATTTTACATTAACAATCCTTATACACACATATACCTGCATACCTATATTTATAACACTTCGACACATTTCATTTCCTCCCTTCATTCTAAAATATTAACCTTTATTTTTAAAAAATAATCTTGCTATCTTTTAGGTTTTTTGCATTCTTGAACAGTCTTGACAGAGATAATTCGTTTTCTCTCTTCCTGCTAGGTAGCTCTCTCTTTTCTTGTGAAGACTATTTTGAAGGAGATAAATCTACTTCTGGAAAAGCATCTAATTCATTTAACTAATTATATTTCTCAAAAAAATGTTTGCCATTATTTAAAGTGAAGTCCAGCTGCACTTGTCCTGTAACCATACTTCCTTCTTATATTAAAATAGTATCACCTTTGAATTAGCACTAATACTTGGTTCTTCTAATAATTCTGGATAACAAATGCTTGAATGATTTATGTATCTTCTCATTCTTTTACCATCAGTAGTATACTCTTCTCATAATTGTCTTGAGACCACAATGATTATTACTTCCAGAACCTATTTTCTTTTTAACATATTGCGTATCCAGACAATATTACCAACTTTATAAATTTCCTATCCAGTCTTTTACCATCAGTAGTATACTCTTCTCATAATTGTCTTGAGACCACAATGATTATTACTTCCACATATCACATATTCAGACAATATTACCAACTTTATAAATTTACTATCCAGACAATATTACCAACTTTATAACTTTCCTCATCCATGTTTATTTGCTTATGTGCACTATTATTAGGCATTAGTACAGATAGATGAGTTTGGCATTTTTGGTGCAATAACATCTCTGGCAATATCTTTTTAGGTGATATACAAGAGTAAGTTACTGGAACATGGAATTGGTTAAAGTTTTGTTAATATCACCATTTAAAATCTTCTTTAGCACCTGTTTCAAATGCTGTTACTGTATTTCCACACTCATGCTCTCAACACATTTGAATTCTGTATATTTTGAGTAAGCATCTATCATTATTAGGAATATAGTAATATAATGAAAGGTTTACAACACTTGATAGCCTGTAAAATCTGACTATTCATTTGTGACCATTCACACATAAGACTCTGCTAATTGTTTTAGCCAAACAATTTCTAGATGTCTTTTATGTAACTAATTCAAAATTTGCTTGCTAACTTCTGGAGGTATGAACACTCAATCTGTTATTATTATACATTTTTTGCAAATAGATAAACATTCATGGCATTCCAGATGGTTTTTGGATACATATTTTTGGACATTTATTTGGATAACCATATTTAATCCATCTTTGCAAATTCTGATATTCACTAACATGTTTAGTCCATTATTTCTCATTATGCCTATGGAATTTATTTCTGAAATTTTATTTTCAAATTCACACTTAAATGGTAACCTTGACAAGGCATCTGTGTGACTAATTTGCTTTCCAGGTTTATACATTAGCTCAAAATCATATGTGGTTAATGTATTAAATCAACATTGATATATTCTGGAGTTTTCTTTCCATTTCCAAATATGTGCATTAAAAGACAGTGGTCACTATAGATTTTGTCATACTTATGAAATTTTTTAATGATGTATATTATTTTTCCAAAACTTCTTTGTCCAGATGACTATAATTTTTTTTGCAGCTGTCAACATTTGGAAGGCATACCTGAGGGTGTTTATCTCCATAGTAGTGATGTGGTTTAGCTGCTTCCATAACCTAATCTGAGACTATCAGTTACAATAATAACCTTCTGGTTGTTACAATAATGAACAACTAACTTTTTAAAATTAAGCAGTTTCTTTGCTTTATTGAAACTATTCTTGTTTTCTGCAGCCCATTTCCAACATTGTTCCTATGCTAAACCAGTTATAAAAAGAACTGGTTTAGCAGCATAGCAACATGTGCTTTTTCTTTAAAAACACCTCTCATAAAAATTGAATAAATCCAAAAATTCCTGCAGGTCTTTACCATTTTTTGGTTTAGGGGCATTTTTGTTCTTGCTCTAACCTTATTCATTAGTATTTGTTATATGTCCTAATAACTTGATTTTCCTAGTGAACCAAATGCATTTTGAAACATTTAACTTTGCACCAATTTTATCCAACTATGCATAAACTTTTAGTATGCATGCAGTTAATTCACTTTCATCACTGTAAGAAATAACTCTTTCCATATCTTGAAACAAACTATCCATCTTGGCCTAAAATAGATTTGGTACAATGGTATTTATGTATTGCAATTTATTGCACTTGAATAATCCAAAATGACTGCAAATCATCAGTAACTCAGCTATTCTATTCATAACTGGAATTTGGTAAAATATAGATTTCAATTTGAGCTTCACAAAATATTTTGGATTCTACAATGAAGCCATTGTCTTTCAAACATTCAGTGCTGCATAAGCTCTCATTTATATATTTGTTAAAAGTCATTCAGTAATATCTGCATAAACAGATAGTCTATCTGGTTTTAAAATCATCACCCCTTTAGTAGATCAAGACAATTCTTCTATTGGGGTTAGTATGTATCTTTTGATAAAGTCTTGAATAACTTCTTTCACTTCAAATGGAATCTTTCATGGTTTACACATAATGGGCTGTGCATTTTTAACTAACTCTATGTTGACCTGACTTAAACAACTATAGATGTCTGATTTAGATTTCAGACTCTAGTTGCATTTTGGATTCCCAACAGTCCAAATCAATTTCTTCCTAAAATTGGAGTAAGATCTCTTTTCATAATATACAATGGCAGTAATTTTATTTTAGCCTTCAGTTTGACTAGTACCATTACTTTATCTCATATAGCATTCCCCATTTACATCCATTGTTATAGCCTCAGCTTTTTCCACAATGACATTTCTTTCTCACCTTTTTTGTTAATTTTTTCCAGTCTTTTTAGAAAATTAGGAACAACCCCATGCCATTGTTAATATCCATATTATTTTTTTGCCTGAGATTTGTATAGTTATTATCTACATTGTTTATACTTCACTTTTATTATTAACTCCTCTTAACCATGATTTGAAATGCGTACATAACTCCTCCCTTTTTCTACCTTTCTCTTTTGGGTGACAAACACATTGTAAATGACTGATTTTCCCACATATGTGACATTTCTCACTTTTTAATTTATAGGCCTTCTTTAAATGGCCCTTTTCACCACAACAGTAGCAACAAAAACCTTCGGGAAACTTTTTACAGCTTGTGGTCTGAATGTCAACTTTATTCATTGTCATTTTATATGTTGCTAAATCTCTATTATTTTGTAATTCTGTAGCAATTTCCATGATTAATTATTGAGTTAAATATTTATCCACTGCCTGCTTATATGACAAGGCTTGTGTACTGAGGAGAACTTGACATAACTTGTCAATCATCCACTATACTCATTTACAAAGGAGCACATCTTCCAATTTACACTAAAATTCACACTGTTTTACTAATTCCCACAGTGCTACATCATTCAGTGCATGTCTTCTATTTTTTAAAACATAAATGTAACACTCATTTAGATAAAACCAATTCAAAATATGTACAAAATTTTATTTGAGCTTGAGTTATGGTACTTCTTCTGGAGGCTTTGCTTCACAAAGTCATCTCCATTTGCACAGCATGTTTTCCTGCAAGTTACGTCAAAGTTCTATCTTTAGGCTCTTGTCCACTATCTTACTAATGAACATATACATATCAAACACCAATAATCTGTGTCAACAATTCATTAACATTATTGTGGAATGCCATTTTTAAAGTTTATCTAATTCATACCCAAATGTTGCAATTTTATTAGTTACATATGTGATGCTGTTAGTTGCCTATGGCAAACTACTATTAATTTTACAGGATTCTTCTTAACCATGTTTATCTGTTGGTGGTCACAGGTTTCCCTATCATTTGCTCAGGATCTTCTATTAGCTCTAAAAACTGCTGACTACCAATTTATTTTAAACTTCAGATCTTTTGTCAACTATAGTCAATCTGTTATTGTATGCACAGGTTCTTCTGTCAACTTCAGGTAATCTGTTGTGTATCCTGCAGGTATATAGATACCAGCCAGGTTACATCAAAATGAACAAGCAATAGAAATAAAATAAATGTGTTTATTATATTTATATATATATAGTAACAAAATCAAGTCAAACATCATGTGACTTAATTTTAAAAACTTTTATTACAAATGTAATATAATGAGCGTGCTATATGTGGGTAAATGAAATTAAATATTAATTTTTACAGAGACAGTTTCTAACATAAACCATCTTGTGCAGTGCGTATATATTCCTTCTGTATATGCATTATTTGAAATAATTACAAATCTGCATTCAATTTAACAAAGCTTTTACACACTTCACTTTACTCCATCTGCTGCTGCTTTTTAATGTGAGTTCTATATATATAATTTACTTTCATAATGTATTTTTAATTCAGTCCATGATAATTTTTTGTAAATTTGCCTAGAGTGAATAATAAAATAATTATATAAGTGTTGTAAGTATTTCCATAATAAATATTTATTTACATTGACAGTCATACATACATACACACGCCTATATTTATAACACTGTACACAGTTTAGATACAGCCAAGATATATTTAAAATTCAGAAATATGTTTAATGATGAGATTATGATATATATTAAATACTTATTGATGAAAAGAATAAAATTTGATATCTTTGTTTATTTTAAATCTTATATTGTTAATTTATTGATTTGGAGAGTAAGCAAAAATTTGTATCACACTTGATAAGATTAGTTTTTATTTTATTTTTTTCATTTTTATATTAAATTTATAAAACTGCACTTAAAACATACAATTTATTTTGACTAAAACTAATATTAAATTTAAACTTAAAAAAAAAAATTAAATGAAAAGTAAGTAAGATATTGATTTAAATTAATATTTTTTTTCTTAATATACAAATGATATAGAGAATCTTTAAAAAATAATGGAATTTATATAATATACATTACAATGCTCAGCATGCTTTGGTATAGCAATAGAATAGTATATTCTGGAAGTCAAAGCATGGAAAATAAACCAGCTATATGACTTTCAGTGATAAAACTCTGGAGCAATAAATCATTCTATTATTTTTATTATTATTTATAATTATTTGATGGAAAGTTTCATATATAGATATGTTTTAATGTTATCTTAATTAAATTTACTAAATGCTTGTAAAAAAACTATTTTCAAGCATTTGGTAAGTCTAATCAAAATAATTTTAAACCATATACATAGAGTTTTTCATTAAATAACAATAAACAACAATTTTTTATATATGAAAATATTTAAATAAACATGTATATAATGAAAAATTTTATTTTTACAAAAATAAGATATTCTACTATTTAAATACACACAGAAGCTTAAATCCAACTTTTCAGAATGTTACATTTATTGCAAAATAAAATTTTGAATAAAAGTCATGAAACTCTCAATACTACATAAAATTGGTTTAAATTTGAAAAAGTAAATGTAATCATATAATGATAATGTTTTTATTTAGATTTTTTTTATGTTTAAAGGAAGATTTCATAATTTTTTTGGAATAGTTTATATAACCTCTTCCCTTTATCAGAAAGTTAATTTCAGGTTACCAACAAAAATTATCAATAAAATACATTATATAATTAAATTATTTTTGCTTTTTAAATTACAAATACAAATGAAGGGGAGGGAAAAATCAATATTACATTCACAATAATGTACACATACTAAATCTGATATATACATGAGATTTACTTATTAACTTAGTGCAGGGTATTGTGATATATATATATGTCAAATCAATTTAAATTAAAATTATATATATTAAATACAGTTGTTTACAATATAGTTTTGATAAGCATTTTTAGAATAAGAAAAAATGTCAAATACTTTTTACCAAAAAAAATGTCTTCATATTTTAAGTTATTTAATTATTATATATATATAATGTCACATACTAAATAAGATATATACTTAAGAGATATATATATATTAATTTATTGCAAAAATATCTAATTATATATATATAAACTATTAATATGAAGTTGATTTAAAGTACAATTTGACATTTTTATTTACTGTACCAATACTAAAAACTTAAAAATAAATGAGAATTTTTTTTATAATAAACACTTTTCTTTACCATGTACTAAAAAAAAAACAAAAAAAAATTGCTTGTTCAACAACTATTGGGTTTTTTAGATTGAACTTGAAATAAAAGCATGGGGAATCCAGAAATTAGTTCAGCATAGTGATTGAAGAAATGATTACTTTTTGCTTTTTAGGGCATGTAAATAAAAGTGTTTATTATAAAATATTTTTTATTTCTATTTATTTGATATTTATTTTTGATTTTCATTTTCCTCAAATTTTTTTCAGATTCCTTGTTAGTTATTTTTTCACTTACATTCATAACTGATACATTTTAGTAATAATTAAATTCTAAATTCAAAACTTAATATTGATTGCTGCTATTAAAAACAAATGTTTTCTCAGGAATGCATTAAAATACTGAAAATGTTTATAGTTATTTTTCAATTTAACTCATGATCCATTTTGCAATTTGTTTTGGTTATATTTTTTTCTGCTACAACTAAAGTTCCATCTTTCTAGTGATTAAGATATAACAAATTAGATTCTTATGATTTTCATTTAGTGATGTTATTGTGTGTATTTAGTGCTTTTGTTACTTAAAAATGCATAGGTAATAAAAACTTCTACTACAAAGACTGGTAGCTAACATTTTTCCCCATTATATTTTTAACTATGGAATTGCAGTCATTGTTCACTATAAATATATCATGTGTACAATGTCTGCATAAGATCATAAAAGTTCAAAATTTTTTTACAATTGCTTGAATTGCTGTATTACAAACTTATAACAAATAAATCTTGAATGAATAATCACAAATTGATTATTCACTGGACTATACTCAGTGACTATTTTTGCAATATTCTTTCTAACAATTAAAGATATCACACTTTTTTTATTGTTCATAATCTGATTAATAGACATATATTCCTGATATAAAGTTTTTCAGTTCAATCCATCTTACTTCACCAATCTAATATATCACATTAAGTTTTTGTTTGTTTATAATGTGCACATTCCTGGATTCAAATATGACTTTCTTGCAGCTTTAATTTTTTCTCCTAATTTAGTCATAGTGAGAATTGATGTTTTTATAGCTTTGCATAATCAAACTAGCAACATACACAAGCAACTGGTTTTAATTTAGCTACATCATATAAACCAAAAACCACAAGAAATATCATCATTAAATGCTTGCCAAACTAAGATTCAATTTCCAATCCTATACCACCATAATATTTCTTTTATATCTTTAAAATGTTTACTTACTGAAACTATGATTATCTGTCACCAGCAGCATCCTATATTGCTTTTGCTCAGTATAGATGTGATTAATAAAAAATTAGAAATATAATCAAAATGAAGAATGCAAAGCAAAAATAAAGTAACATAATATGCAAATTATTAGAGAAAGTGAAAATGTATAATGACAACTATAATCAATACATGAAAAAGATTGTATCTAACCAAAACATATTAGGTTGGATAAAGTTGATGCAATTATTAAAACAATGCACGATGCAACTTACCAATTATTTCATAATTTATTACACCATTATTCAAACTTTGCTATTATATTTATTCCATTTCTTATGAACCTTGAATTAGATCAACTCTAAGAAAAAAAATTCATATTCAATTAATGTCAATGCAATTTTTTTTTTGTAATGTATATCTAATTTTACTTGTTAACATAACATTTCTATTATTTTCCTCTTTTTTCATTATAAAATTTATTTCAAGAATTATAGATAACATTTAACTAGTTCTGATTTAAACCACTAAACATCACATGATGTCACCATCTCTATACTAGCACATAATTGTTGTAAACAAAGGCAAAACTCTCCATACATAGTGCCACCCTGTGCCAAACAAAGTAAACAATGGATGCCAGAAGGCTTGTGCATAAAATCCCTATCTAGTGCCTACTCATCCAATATCCCCAGACTAGTTTCTGGCTTGTTTTTTTTTTTATGCACAAACCTTCTGGCATCCATTGATTACTCTGTTTGGCACAGGATGGCACTACTGTATGGAGATTTTTGCTTTTGTTTACTTCTGATTTAATTTACTGAAAAGTTCCTTTAAAAAATTGTGATTGCTTGTATTATGAACAATGATCCAATCTACTATTTTCTGAAGCTATATATTGTAAGATTAAAAAAACCAATGTTTCCTGTATGGCAGCAACAATCATTTTCAGAGTTGTTAAGCTAATGTTTAAAAGAAATAGTTATATAGAAATGTGGTTTGGTTTCAGAACTTAATGTTTTTACACTTTAAGCCATTAGCTTGGATATTATATAACAAGTAAAAATGGCTGGATATAAATCTACAAATTTAATGATCCTCACTGATAAAAGCTAATAACCAGAAATCAATCTGGATTGGATTGGCTCTACCATAATCAGATCTATTTATTACTTAAATTTATCTAGATAATTTTGGAGCAGAATAATAAAGTAAATTACTACTTCTAATACAGATGTTAGAAGGCAGTCAAGGAGTCGTGATGACTGCTTGGTAACATCAGTACTTAAATGATAATCCAATGAGAATTTTATTATTGAATAATTACTGCTTCAATTTTATTTTGCAAGCAACAAAAAATTCATTGGAAAAAGATCCACCCCCCACAAATATACCAATCTAAAAATAAATTGTCATCATCTTAAAAACTAGCAGTTAGTAGTATATATGCTAGTAGTATGGAATTAAAATTTGAAAAGTAATTGTTATGCATATAGCTACTTCTTTATATACGCATATGAGTTAAGCAGTCAAACTAGTGAAATGAAGAAAGAAATAGTAGGTATGCCATTGAAGTTAGATGACATTTATATGTATAGATTTTGAAAATTTTAGAGCATGAGTTACAACCTCTAGCCCATAGGTCAAATCTGGCCCTCGAATGCTTTCAGTCTAGTCCCCAGATATTTTCACAAATGTATGTAAAATGAAACTGTATAAAACTTCTATTTAAACATGCACAAGTAGTACACTGCAAATAACTATATGTGCAAATATTGAATTAAGAGTTAAATAGAATAAAATATTTATTTTCTCAATTACATTTTTTTCTCTCTCAAACCTTTATAATTTTAGTTCCTTCTATCAGAAGTTCAATATTCCAACAAAATATCTATATTGAATGTTTATCTGACATAAAATGCTCAGAGAATTTTGTTTGTTTATTAATTTTCACAGACAAACATATAACTAGCAAAAATAAAACTTGGATTTTACTTCATTTTATTATTATTTTGCATTTTATTTTTTTATTATGATGCCTTAAATGGAATAACATAAAAAAAACTGACACAAAAAAATCGTGAATTTGAAAAGAAATGAACCAATGCATTTTTTTTTGTAGAAAGATATAGTAAATTGATATGCCTGATATGTTAGAAAAGTATTTCAGTTAATAAAGAACACATTAAAAGACATTATTTATCAAAACATTCTGTCTATAACAAAATTATTGGGGTAAAAAGACATATTAAAACAGAAAGCTCGAAAAGGAACTTCATCAAACAGCTTATTTATAAAAAGTACAAACAAATCAGAAAATTCTGTGAAAGCAAGTTATTTTTAAAAAGGCAGAAAATTCAAAAACATTTTTTGAAGGAGATTTTGCAAAAATATTGCATCCTAGCTGATGTAGAATTAATCTGTCTAGAACATAAAAAGAAATTTGAGAATATATATTATAAAGATAGGTTAAAGGCAAATCAGAAAAATTGTCATTAAATATGAAACAGTCATTAATAATAATGATTTTACTTTATTTTTTAAATCACAAAAAAAAAATATGACCCTTAATTAACAGGAGAAAGTTGAAATTGGCCTACCAATTGAAAAAATTGGCCACCCTTAATGATTAGAAGTAAATTAATTACATTTTTGATCAATAAGTTGATAATTTTGTGTGGCCCGTAAATGAAATTATAAATATACAAATGACCCTTGAGAGAAAAAGATTCCTGATTCCTGCTTTAGAGCTGCTGCAAAACCTTCATTAATAAGAAATAACTTAGAATTGATAATAATGCAAATGAGAAACTAACCATAGCATGTATTCATTATTTTTGTGGATTTGACATCCAAGACAATCTTCTTTATATATAAAGGGAATCAACCAAAAAGTGATTTCATTTTCTTATTACACTATTGACAAGTACTGGGGTGAAAGTGTGTATTATTTATTGTATCCAATATAAAAAAAAAAACATTATTATCAATTAAGGACTTGAAAGATGCAGTTTAGCTCTTGTAAATGATCAATTATTAGCTCTCATTTTTAACAACTACTGGTGAAATCAAGAAATGTGTGAAACTGGCTTCAGCCATTTCTATATGAATCAATTGCATTACAAAGTGAGATTAGAAGTTATAAAAAACAGAAACATATCTAACATTAATTATCAACTTACTTTTTGTATATTTTATTAAAGTAGTAGAATATTAGTTACTTATTTACTGCAACTTTATGTTTGTTTATTATATAAAGTTATTTATATTAAATAAAATGCTAATTAAAAATTGAGTGAGCCTGTAGTCATTTGATATGACTCTCTCTATAACTCTCAAAGTTTTTTCAAATCAGAAACATATGTCCCCTTGCTATTCATTAAAGTTTCACTTTTTACAAATATTTTTTCTTTATTTTATATTGTCAATATATGATAATAGTATAATAAAAATTAATTAGATGTTTCACAGTAGATTAATCAACAAGGTATGTTTATAATCAACATTAAAATGATTTATATATTAATCCATAATGCACCATACAGGGTATTTAATAAATATTAGGTAGATTTATTATGTATTGATGTTGGCTCAAGTTACTCTATTATATTTCACCACTAATGTTTTAAATAGTATATAAAAAATAAAATATACAAACACGTTTTAGCATATATTTAAAATTTTTCAATCTATCAGCACACCAATACATCCCTCTTTCATTAAGTATGCACTTTGTGAATAATCTATTATTATACATATAAATAACGAAGTATTTACATATACATAGAGAGAAATGAGATCACTATGAAATTGTAAAAAATGTAATTTGAATCTTAACATAGCTATCAAAAATATTAGATTTTTGAAATTATGGTCCTATTATTGCACATCTGCATACAAGTTCTTTGTTCTAAGATTAGTTATATTCACTAGGAAATAGAATACTATGAATAAATGATAATATTTATTTATTATCATCAATAGAATATCTGGCTGATCATTGTTTTATAACATATTTTATAATACTTTTAAAATAGACGAATTTATATTAAAATGTGAGCAACATCTAAGTGATGAATCTACAGAAGAATGCTAACATCTCTAATAGTCAAGAATCAAGGCAATCATGCTTTAGCAAATTATAATTTCAAGTTTTAATATTTAAGTTGTTCATATGATAAATATCTCTCTCATGATTGAAGTCTTACGATTTATCGTAATAAATGTAAAAAGTATATTATTTTTAAATTGTATTGTATGTTTAAGTGTAAAAAAGTTATTGTAAAACAGGATTTAAATTGTTTGCTCCAGCCCACCTACCCCTCAATAACCCACAACCCTCAATGAGAAGCAGTGAATGAGCCAGGTTTCCCAACTATTGGGAAATGAGGGATTTTTTTTCCTGTTTTTATTCTTTTTACCTTTTAATTAGAAATAGATTAATATCATTTTTATAAATAATTGAATGGAAAACTATTTGCCAGCTGCATGACAAATAATAAATCTTTTTCAATATCCATGAAAGATCCATATAAAACTTCATATCTTTGTCAATGAAAAGTACTATTTTATTAATAAAAGTCAATAATCAGAAATTAGGAATAATGATTAGTAGCAGGAAACTAATCTGGAAATCACTCAGAAATCTGATGTCTAATGATTATTCACATTTCATACATTGGTTCTAAAGTAAGCTATTATCCCTGATAATAAATATATATTTAATAAAAATACTGATTCATGTGTTAGCTTTATTGACCAGTATTTCAAATTAAATAAGAGTAGGTTGAAATTTTTCAAACATGATTTTTTTTAAATGGTGAGCCCATAGCTATTTTGCTTAATTATTATTAATTAATCAATTTAATATTTACATATTCTTAAATAAAATTAAAATAAAACAAAATCTCAAAAATATTCATACTTGCAGTTAGTTAGCTTGCTGAATAGTATCTATTCCTCCAGCATTTTTTTTTACATTTGTGGAGATAAATATTAGAAGCTTTCATTTTGGTTTAGGTAGTTGCTTTGCTTTATATATTTGTATATAGATAGCATTAACTTGGTACAATTATTAATTGAATACTAATAAAATTTCTGAAAAAATCTGGAGTATAGATAGTGATCATCATAACAAAAATGTACAGAGAAATATATCGAGATGTTTATGTATCTTATGGCATACAACAACATAGTAGTGTGTGTGCATGTATATATATAAAGTTAAAAGGAAAAGTAGAAATAAACACAAACAAAATTTTTCGTACATATTTTCTGTATTACACTGGAATTACAGTTAAGGATAAAATAATTTTGAATTTGAAAAAAATATAAATTAAACATTTAAAAGGTCTAATTAATATTTTATTAATTCTGATTATGAAATTAAAACAAGAATGTTTTTATGCTACAATATATTGTAATGGGTCGGCGGATTTCTCAGGAGATAGGGGGAGCACAATTTAACTATGATTGGACTTTAGGTCTTCGTATAGGATGCAAATGATTACACGATGAAATACATGACCTATAATTGTACCTAATTCCAATAGACTAGCTCTACATATTTTTGTTAACTTAGATATAATTTGGGTCAGTTCATCCAATTCTCACCTCTTTCTCAAGGAGTAATTGCTTTGATGCTCTTATCAGGGAAGGAGATCACACTATTAGCAGCTGTTGCACCTCTATATAGGTGATTAATTACCAAAACCCTATAAGCATATCCAAATGCCACAAGATATAGAACAAAATGTATATGTGCAGGATATGTATATATATTAAAGGTTATAATAATTAACCTGATTATATCTATTTACTGTATTTCCTCTAAAATAATAGGATAATATTGATAGGTATAATAGTAATTAAGATAATAATGCTTGTGATGAATATATGAACAATGATGACCAGATTAAAATAACAAATTATATTAACATTTATTGATTAACAAAAACAAAATAACAAATACTAATTCATTCTGAAACATGCTATCTGTTATGTCAAGGATGAGCTTCTATCATACTGATATCTAATAACGATATTTATAAACTAAAATCCTTACCCCTCAACTCAATGATAGAAATTCATGCACTTGACCAATTACTTATACAGACAAATATACAATATTGATATATACATAATTGCGACTCTGACTAATTAAAACTATATACAAATATTATTAAAAAAACAAAACCTTGTTGTCCAGTTAGATCATTGGTTTTAAATCTTATTGGAAACTCCCCTTTCTATTTACAAATATCCTTAACATTATTAAGAAGAGATAATAAATTCATGCAAGATTGTAAAATCATCTACACAAAAGCAATATAGGCTAATTAACAATAAACAAACCAACATGAACTCTGTCATAATCTAGTGTACTGCATAATGTAAGATAATACTGAAAACTCTTACCTCTTATTTCACATTATGCTGTCAGTCATTTGGGGTGGGAAATCAAGTTGATCTAGATTTTATTGAATACAGATAATAAAAAAATTATTTAGTTAAATCTAATATTTTCCCCCTCTTTGCTCTCATAATGAACTTTCCCAAAATGTTGACATATTTGCTTCCAAATGTGGAAACGAAAATATACAGAAAAATTTATAATATACAACACACACAAAAAATAATAATAATAAAAACAAAAATCACAATTCTTATCCCATTATACTAATTAAAGTTTGATGAGTCTGCTGGAAAGTATTTATTTGCAAGGTAAGTTTCTTTGGATGAAGATGAAATACTGCTCCCTCGAAGAGTGGTAATCTTTTGTTTGGAGTAAAAGACAGTTATCTTCTCCAGTTGATTTCTCTTGAATTTTAGTAGGCATTTTATCCAAGATAAGGGATGTTCTTTAGGTTTCACATAGATGAAATCTTTATGCTTTCATGGCTTTATTGATGGCATTATATTCCCTATGGTATGAACTTTTTAGCAAGAACACATTGTATAATATATACTATGTATTGGTTTATTCAATTTTAATCAGGTATTTAGTTGCAATGTATCTATATAGTAAAACAATTATTTATTTTGTCTTACTTTTTTTTATGCAAATCAAACTAAAGTTTCTTAATCACCAAATAAAATATTTTCTTTTAAATTACTTCTTCCAATTGATTTAGTTACTTTGCAAGTTTGGTTCTTGATAATTCTTAATATTATTTTAAGATTTAAATTCGAATATTATGTCCATCTTGTATTCAAATTTTCAATCAAAAAAAAATTAGCGTTTGTTTTACAAATGCATGGACCTTAAAAAGCTGAAGACAATATAACAATTCATACTACTTTTGAATCGTGCTTAGTTTTTTTTTTAAATATATGAACCTTGTCATTTTCCATTGTTAAGCAGACAATATATATAGTAGTTGGGATTAAAATAATCATGAAAATTTTAAATTTCATTTCCACAGTTGGTTGCTATGTGACTATATTTAAATTAGGTCATTTTGTGAGGTTTATGTACAAATCTTTGATATAGTTCTCCTTAGTTAGTGACACAAAACACGTTTTATTTTAGTGTTAGTATATGTTTTCTCTAGTTGTTTAATGTTTTTATCTTTTTTAAAATAAAAAGATGTTTATTGTATATATACGCATTGGAAAGAAATAATACTGATAAATTGCTTAGCAATTTATTGGTTAGGCAAATATTTTACATGGATCCAATTGGCAGTGCTCTAAACATTAGATGGTGTGTCAGGGTTGTAACTCATTGTTACAACATATACTGGTAATTATAAATATTTCACTATTTATTTTGATTAAAGAAATTTTTTAATTAAAGCTTGTATAACATATTTTGATAAAAATCCTAGAAAGTTGTTTTTGAAAGGATTAAGGTGAATTGAAAAGAGTCATTAATCTTTTTCAATCAAGATAAGGAAAACTTTTAATTAGTTTTTTTTAAAAAAAATATTCCACCCTGACTATAAAAAGGTTGGAAAAAAGATTAGAGGAGTTATAGTTTTTTTTACAGATTATGATAACAAACTTACTACTACTATAAGGTTATAACTGAAGGTAAGAGTATAAATCAGCTGCTGCTAGGATCACAATGGTAGTTTAGATTCACTTAGAAGTAAAGGACCTGATTTTCTGTGTTCCATAGCCCATAATGTTACTAGATGGCTGGCTTGCCTGAAGTTCATCAAATGATAGACTAAATAGAGCTGACTGAATGCCATCACTTACTGTATTATACTTTTTCCAAAAATGACAATAAGCCTACCCATAATTTAAAAAGAAATCAGCTTATCAATAAATTACCATGCTATATAGTTTTATAAATATGCAAAGAAGCTCAGACAAATGTATTTATTGCATTGTGGATATAAAATAGATATCAGCTGGTTTTAAAGGTAAATAATTTTTGACTAAATTATTCAACTAACACTATACTAATAAAATAAAATAATAAATGACCATTTCCAGTTTTATTTATTAAAAGTGACATTCAGGAAATTATAATTGTTAAAATCTCTAATCTAAAAGTAAAACAAGATCTAAAAACAAAAGGATTTATTTATAAACAATTTTATTTTGAAATTTAAAAAGAAAAGTAAACTCAGAAAATCTTATTGTAAATAAACAAAAAGCCAAAGATTTTTTTAAAGAACTTTCCAAACTAAATCTCATAATTTCCTGTTTTTTTTTTTAAAAAAATTTTTTTTTGACCATTAGAAATAATGAATAACTTTGATTCATACTTTTATATATATATACATGTGAATTTTGTGTATATTTTTGACATTGAAATAATTGTATATTGTGAAAATATATGGTTTATTTTTTATAAATACCAATGTATGCATACATTTCCATGTGCACAAATATGTTAAATCAGTCATTAATTATGCATTATAAAAATGAATTTCTTTTATAGATTTCTGACAATTCAAATGTTTATAAATTATTTTGCCACACATCTATGTGCTCATATTTAGGTTTGTTTTATATAAATCTATTGAGATATTTGTAATTGCAATGCGATAGCTTATTTGTTTTTGTATTAATCTGATACTAAATATGCAAACCTCAAAAATCATAAAAAAATAAATGAATGCAGTAAATTATAGCAACTCTATCATAAATTGAAATCAAAATTTACCAACAGGCACTTTTATTCATAAAAAAAGCATGCTCTCCAAATTATATTTCATTCTTGACATATTTAGAATTGATTAAAATGTGCTTTACTTCTAATATATAGTATCAACTAGCAACTATTATTTGGTCATGTGTGAACTGCTTAGACATACTGGTCAATATTAATGAAAAAATAATTTACCTAGATGTGAAGACTATTGATGAATGGATTGATTTAAAAATATGGATATTACATTGTATTATGATACTTTTACAATTCTTCATTACATATAAATCTTCCATGGATTACTATAAACTTTCCATCTTGGTGGATGGTTGCAATATTGATGGAATTAAGACATGAGTTGTACAAAAAAAGAAAAATATTTTACTTTTATGCATATAGTACACTTTCAGAATAATAACACCCTAAAAGATTGATATTGTTCATTGTGTTTTCTCATTATTAAGTTTTTACTTATAAAACATTTATAAATATTTATTCATATCTAAAAATAGTATATGGATAAAACAATTTACTCTCAAATTGATAAGATTTCGTTTAGAAGTTTTATTAATTTATGTACATTACTATTCTTCCTTCGTGGAATAATTAGGTAATAAAATACTGATCAAGCAATAACATTTATTGTCAAGAATAGGTTGTCACACTCTTAATTGCAATTTATCATTCAAATTTTACAGCTATGTCATAAACTTTAATAATCAAATCAATAAAAATTGTCATTACTTGGAAATTAAGAAACATCTGGCAATTAGAATTTTATTTATTAATCATTACATGTAAAATATAGTGAAAACGACTTGTAAATGGATGTTAATTTTAGTTTAGGCATGTTAATTTTTTTGTAATTTAAAATTTATTTTTTTGTGTAACCTTATTTCTCTAAATATATATATAGCAAAATATTCAACATGAACAAGCGATCAAATATTTAATAAAAATCTTTTTAGAGCATTTTTTTAAAAACTCAGTGTTCATTCTTCAAATAGAAATGTAACCATTTTGGTTTTCAAAAATACTAGACATTGGATCTCATTCTGATGAAATTTTAATGGATTAAGCAAAAGTTAGCTATTTTCATCAAGAAAGCAGCTTAATATTTTCAGAATGATGATTATGTAATTTCTAATTATCTAGAAATATGGTATCATACAGTTTTTAGTGCTGAAAAATTTTGGGGTTATAATAATTGACAGCATTCAGACTCTAAACAATTTTGAAATTAATTGTAAAGATTAGGGACTAATATTGAATGAAACTGACTGTTTAAACAAATGTATATAAATAGAATTCCAAGAGCAATTTTCTTCACCATTTTCTAGAATCAATAACTATAACTTGACAAATTATTATACACTTGATAGTACAAGAGTAATAACACCCAGACTAGACAGGTTTATAAGTAATTTCATAAAAATCAGTCAACACTTAGACAATCCCAATATCAATCTATTGTCAAGGCAACCTCCTTTATTGTTAGGTTGTATTGACAACAGATTGGAATTGTTTAATTGTTGACTGATTTCTATGAATTTATTAGATATTGTAGTACTGTAATATTCATATCCTTAGATTATTTCTGGCTTTGGCCTTAATCAATAAGACTTACAATTTAAAGCTAGAATGCACACATTTAGTAGAATCTTTTACTTATTTATACTATTCAAGCTAATAGCATAAAATAAAAAAAATATATAAAATGTTTAATTCAGGTAAACTTGCTTCCATAGGTAGATACACTTGACATTAAGCCAGTTTCAATGTAGGTTTTCAGCTTTATTGCAGAATGCTCTAGAGTAGGGCAATGAGTACTGTTCTTTGAAGTATTTGAGAAAGCTCTTGATAGTTATGAAATGTTGGTAGTATTAACTTTCCTAGTCAAAAGATTGAAGAGAAATAGTTGGATAAAACTTAGATCATTAAAATATATATTAACTGACTTGGTGACAGATCTATATAATTATAAAAATAAAATAGTTTGGGTTCAAACATTTTTTAAAATTTCAAACTATTAGTTTGAATTTAACATGGTTGCTAAATGCATTTGTTGCAGCTTTAAATTTTGAAGTCTCACTGATATTATCTGGTGTCCATTGTTTATTTAGATTTATAGTAGATGGCTTTAGAATAAGATTAAAATAATTGCACTTGAAAGCTTATGAATAAGCTGAGAAAGATATAATTTTGGTACAAATAGAAGTGTAAACTTCCATCTGGTATCAATATAAATTTAATACAAGAATGGACCAGAAAATAATAATTTACAATTAGCAAGCAAGTAATTTACCTGCGCTTTATGCAAAAAAGTGAAGCTTGCAAAGTATTATTAAGTTATATGGCTAAGCCCTCTTGAGGTGAAGTAGAAAACTAGTACACCTGGGTCTCGTTTTATGCGGTATAGGTTCCACAGAAAACCCGCATTAAAAAAAAATCACACAAAAATAGACTTAACTTACATTGAAAAATGGGGGATAGAGTCTGTAATTTTCTGAATTTGCATAAAAGCAAAGCAACAAGGAAAAATTACTTTAAAATTTGCATTAAAAAAATAAGGAAATAAAGTACGACTAATAAAGAATATCAAATATTTGAAAAAATTGGTACAAGACAAACTATTTTTACTTTTTATTAACTACAATATTTAATTTGACATTTTTTCATCATTATCACAATTGATTTGTTTGTTAACTGGTAAGAAATCAGATTCATCGATGTGATGTAGCTTCTCCTTGAACAAAGTCAAGAATCTCTCAGCAATTATGCCCAGAGAAACTTGTTAGCCATTTTATTTTCCATTCCCCACTCTAAACTTTCCATATTCTGCTCCATTCCATTTACACAACTAGTGCTAATTTCAGTCTTGTGCTGTGTTAATGTTTTTCTGTTGACAATTGATTTATACTACTGAAATAAATTTTAAATGTTCACATTTTGTTTCTATATATAAAAAATGAGATCGTAATCAAAACAGAAAGTTTATGCACTATCATTAGAAATATTTAGTTTATAAAATCTTTATTTATTTTAAAAATCTACATTATTTATTTCTGTTACACCTAATAAAATATGTTTTAAAAGTTTAAAATTTTTGAATATTTATTGCGATATTTTTATATGTAAGTATAAATCTATTATTATTAATTACTCATTAGTATAAGTAGGTTATTTATTCTAAATACAGCTTCAGGCCATATTCACGTTAGCTGCTAATATAACGATATATTTTTGAAAAAAAAAAAAAAAGTATTTCAAGTCAAAATAAGTTATTAATAATTTAAATTTCTTGATATCTAATAAATATAGTGAAATATGAAAAATATTAAGAAGAAACATGAATCACATAACTTCAAAATCGCATTAAAATAATCCACATAAAACAAGACCCAGGTGTATTTTTTTCAATTAGCAAGTAATTATGGTCTACAGCAAAAGTCCATCTGAAGAATTTATGTAACTGGTTAAATGTGAGGATCTAAAGACTTGCAATTTGGCAAAGAAGCTTGCTAATAAAAATTAGAAGTCAACTAGAAATATAAATGTGAAGATTTAGAAGCTCATCATCTTTTATGCCAAGTTAGCTCTAAAAGCATAAAAAATGATTAGAAACAACAAATGCCAGAAGACATTCAAGGTGCTCATTCTTCCTAATTCCTGCTAATTAATTTCTGGAATTGTTTGTTCTAAACTATTTGTTTTAAAGTTATATTAAATAGTTTTAAATATTGTCAAAACTTTCTCTATTAGTATATCTTATAGGATGTTTAAAAGACAGATGAAATTAAAGCTAATTTAAATTTTTTTATAGTACAAATTGTAAATCATTTGCTAATCTTCAAGTTCTTATTGTCACTAGTAACTACTTATAATTAGTTCCAGAACATACACATAGAAAAAAGGAATTTGAATTGTTAAACATGTAATTAAAAGATGTGGTATACAAAAATCATAATTGGTATAAAGTGATGACTGATGGCATATCCTGCATTCAGTTAAATGATTAAAGATAATAAGATGGAAGAAATAGAGAATGAGATTAAGAATAATAACAATTAATTTCCTTATAAAGTTCGTAATATTTATTAATGAATTTAATTAAAATTTTATGCAAACACATACCCTATAGGAAGTATTAATATTTCACCATTTGGGAAGTGGAGGGGGGGTGTATAATAAAATATGATAAATTTTCCTTTAATATATGTACTAATTTATATGGTTAGATTTGATATGTATTATTATTATATTAATATTTTAAATTTTAGTTTTGTTAAAATAAAATAATTTTATCTTTGAAAATAATATATCATATTGTCAGCATTCATCATTTTTAATTATTATTGATTCACTGCAGGGTGGTCTTTCCAAGTTTAACCCATTTCTCTGATTTCTGACTTCTCATCACTAACAAACTTCCTTATTTTATCAATCCATCTCACGTGGACTTTTTCTAGGTCTTTTATAATCTCTTGGAATCCAGTTTAATATTTCTACTATCCATTTATCATTTCTAAAAATATTTTCAACCCAATTCCATTTGTCTTTCAATCATGTCAACAATACTATCTCACTCATTTATTTCATTTTTGATTCCTTTTTATTACTTCAAATATATATCTTTCCATATTTCATTGAGTGGTCTGTAAATGGGAAAAGTGTCCAAGTCTTAGATCCATAAATAATAACTGCTAAAACATATTTATTAAAAACCTTTCTTTTCAAATACAGGCATATTTTTTTTAATATATAATTATTTTTACCAAAAACCACCGTTTCCATCTATAGTAATAATCTGACCTAGATATTTATAGTTCTAATTTATCAATATTTTTTTTTCTTTTAAGAAAATCCAGTGAATCTTATTTTAGCATTTATCTTTAGACTTATCTTACTTTTGTAACATTTCCTGAAGCTTTGAACAATTATTGTAAAAATAAACACATCACCTGCAGAATCTAGATGATTTAAATTAATGGTCTTGCCAGCCGTATAAGTTTTTTGCTGGTCCGCAATAGACTGGCAAGAAAGTTTTAATAACAAAATTTTAAACTTTTAGTTAATATAAACAATTTTTATTTATTTTTTTCATCGCACTTTTACCTGATTAAAAAAAAAGAAACAGAACAAAATCTAATCAGACATACATAAATTAATTTGTTTGTCTAGTTATCACAGATGTTTATGGGGGGGGGGTAGAATTAAATTTTTTATTACTTTTCTAAAAAAATTCAAAACTAAAAAAAAAACAAGTTTTTTATTATACAAACTCCATATATATATAACTTTCTAAGGCTAAGCTGTTTACATCTTTAAGAAAATTTATCTATAGACTTCTGCTGGTCCATGAAACCTTATCCTTATTTTTGCCGGTCCGCAGGCGTGAAAAGGTTGAAGACCACTGATTTAAATAATCTCCATTTACTTGCATCCCTAAGCTTCCCATTAGAATTCACAAAATACTTCTTGCCACTTTTGTAGACCTTTCTTAAATTTAATCTTCTTAGTAATATATTATGTGATCTAATCATTGCAGTTGCATTTTGGTATTTTTCAGAATCGGGCAATATCCTTGGGTTTATATTTTGATAATTCAATGCTTAAAATATTTTAGAAACACTTATATCAAATGCGTTTTCATAATCTACAAATCCAAAGCATAAGGGCAACTAATCAAAAAATATTATTATTATATACTATTTCTCTAATCTGATTTTTTTATGTAGATGGGTTAAAGTTTATTATAAAGAATATATAATACAAAATGCACATATGCACATAGAGAGCGTACCAATAGCTCTAACAAGCTCGTAAATTAACAAGTGCGGTTATGAGAAATATTTAAAATCTCTATCCAGAACACTCTTATCTCCAGACCATATAGACACACCCATAAACAAATGTAATATGTTAAATAATTAGTCCTTACAATTGTATTCACAAAACATTTTATTATCATATGTACATTAACATTTTTAGAAGAATATTTCTTTTATTAGCTTTTTTATTATATATGTGTGTGTATATATATATTAAAGGAGTTTGGGTATAATGTTAGCATATCCACCAGTTATACTCATAATCTGGACATTAAATTAGATAACATTAGGAATATTTTTTCATATACAGTACTCTGCAATTTTAAAAAAGCTAAAAAATTTTTGTAGTCTGCCTATACCGCAGACAGCTATCTATTTATTAGTGAAAAAATTGGCTAGTTATTCAATTAGATCAGGGTCCCCAACCCTATGCCCGCGGGCGCCATGGCGCCCGCGGACCGTTTTACGTGTGCCCGCCGCTATCTGAACACGATAAAACATTATTTATCTGATACAAATAAATTTAATTTTTAAAATTTCTTATAAATTATTGTATTATATTGTAATCAAATTGTAGGGCATACTATACTTTTACAGCATAAAAATATAAACGTTAATTATATATTAAAATTGTATTTTTGAAATAAATATTTTTTTGTACATTATGTGTATTATTAACAATATCCAACTATAAATTTACATTGAAAAAATAAATGGTGCTCGCCACCTAGTTGAAAAAATAAGTGGTGCCCGCCACCTTGCCGGTATTATAGAATGTGCTCTTAAGTGCAAAAAGGTTGGGGACCCCTGAATTAGATGATAAACTAAGAGACCGCCCCCCCCCCCCAATCAACTAACAATTTATTAGTTTGATATGACATATACTTTCCTTTATTATTTTCTCATGAAAAGACAATAGAAAAATATTTGCTCTACATTGGGTGATTTAATATTGTTGTACCTTTTCCGATGTAAATGATCCTGCATATATATATACTTGCAATTTTACAGGAATCATTTCAATTATGCTTTTCAGTATGTATATTATTTATGTTGATCATATATATATATGAAGGTACTCATATAAGTGTCTTTATATATACATTGTTCACTATTATAACATATAGACCAAAATATTTGATATTTTCCACAAAATGTCTTATCTAGGTATGTTCCAATATTTGGTATGCCATTATTGTGATAATTTACTATACAGGTTTGTAAATCTGTTTATGCAAACAAAAAACAAACAAACGTTTTATATATAGAAAATGAATATAATTTATTCATAAATGAACAAACATAAAAAAATATTTCTACAAAATAAAAATAATTAGCTAGTACTTGTGAAAAAAAAAAAAAACCCTTAAATAAAAGATATACATTATAATAATAATACAATAAAATTTAAATACAATCAGGATAAAATATTTACTTATTCACATTATTGTTAATAGCACAATATCTATTCACTTTGGTTTTGCCAACATTATTTATTGATACAAATGCTTAATAATATATATATATAATAAAAGATAATTTTACAAATGAATTTTCTAATTATAAATTTATTAAACGCTCACTATTATTTCAGTAATAGTTTTAACAAGGCTGTAAACCTTAGCAATGAGCGTCTGAAAAAATCGTCACTAGGGACCTCTGTAGGTCTTTAAAACACATGCTTACGCTATGCTTTTCTTCATAGCGTAAGCATGTGTTTATAGACCTACAGAGGTCCCTAGTGACGATTTTTTCAGACGCTCATTGCTAAGGTTTACAGCCTTGTTAAAACTATAAATGAATTTTCTGTTTTTTGATTTTTTTAAACAGATTATATTTAAGTTGTAGAAGAGGTCTTCAATAGTCAAGATTTAAAATTTTAAATACATAAATATAGATATCAGAATATTTCAATATGCCAAAAAAATATATACAATGTTTTTATCAAAAAGTACTAAGGCATTTTGATTTATAGAATCAAAATTAATTATGTAGTTACATGATTCATATTTTATTATAATCAATAGCATTTTTTAATTTAAAAAAAAACTGGAAAAAACTATAACAATATTAGATATGTATAAATTTATACAAAGAAAAAATATTCTTGGTGTATATTTTTAAAATAAAAATTTTACATCATTAAAAATCATGCAAAATCAAAAACATCAGGAGTCCTGCTTACAGAATGCTTTTTAACTATGTTGGAGTAAAGTAGACAGGTTGCTCCTAAATTTATTATCTAAATCAAATAATTACATATGAACATAATAGAGTAATTTCGTTTACAAGGAAGGATGTGATCATTATTTTAGTAGATTTTTTCTAAGATCTAATATTTTGACAGTACTGATAAAACTAAAGAACCAATAAATATAGTAAAAAATAAATATGTCAGAATTAAAATTCATCATTTAGTAAATAAAAAATCGATTTTAACAATAATAAATTCAAATTCAGTTTTAAAATAAAACTTCTATATCATTAAATTAATATATTTTTAATAATTTTCTAAATCAATATTAACTTTTACTATCTATATCAAAATAAATTTATTATATATACATTTAATTGGATATTTTTGCTTAGAAGAGATGTAAACATCATTATTTCACCATATTTTGCTAGTAAAATCAAGTAAAGTTTAAATTTCTTTACTATGCATATTCCAGCAAGAATTAAAAATTTTCCAGTACAGGCTTAACTAAAACTTCAGTAAGTATAAAAATAGGCACTTTAGTGTTGAAATATTTAATAAGTAAAAGTTTTATTTAACATTCACAAATTCAAATTCATAATTTTTAAATATATTTTAGATATAAAGTATAAAAGAATCTTCCTTTACTGGTAATGGAAAGCATCTGCAATTAAACTAGATGAGATTCAGTGGTAAAAAAAACAAAGTTCAATATTTACAAATTGTAGTTTTTGTGAAATAACTTCTAAGAAAAATAATTCTGCACAAATGCTATATACTTGCTTTGAAGATTTTATTGTAATTACTTGCAAATAATCATTATCTGTCATATCAAAATAACATGGAAAAAAATTAAATATGTCTTTAATATATGATTGATTTTAGTATGTTCACTTTTCTATTATTTTAGTTTATTACATTGCCACAGTTTTGATTTCTTTTATTGAGTAATGCTCTATAAATTATTCATAAAGATGTATATTTAGAAAATAGAATGTTTTAAATAATCTTAATTATTTCATTCTATAATTAAAAATAGGATAATAATAAATAATTATTATTTAACATTTAATGAAATATAATTGTATAAAAACAAATATGATAAAAATGACAATAATTTCAAGTGCATATTTAGTATGTTTATATATGATATTTGTAGAAATAATGATTAAAAATTTAAATTTAATATTTTCATCATTTTAATTTATTCTACTTTATTTGCTTAATTTTAAGATATATTCATTTTCAATATATATCTATAATAAAAGTCTGAAGATTATTATATATAAAGATGTTGAAAGATTGGAAATT
This sequence comes from Epiperipatus broadwayi, assembly GCA_028023455.1. Lineage (NCBI taxonomy): Eukaryota > Metazoa > Onychophora > Udeonychophora > Euonychophora > Peripatidae > Epiperipatus > Epiperipatus broadwayi. Next base: position 1,322,393 of record JAQFVV010012478.1, on the reverse strand, counting down.
TAATAAACACACACACAAAAAAAATTTCCATGTTTTGGATAACAAAAAAGTATATATACAGAAATAATACAACATTTCATTTATACTGCTGAAATAGAAGCAAACCAAGAATTCAAATATGAAATAAATTTATTGATAAAAATATGATTTTTTATAGATAAAATTTAATTCCTTTTTGTTAGCCTGAAGATAGCTAATTAAATAAAACCAAATATATATCTTTTACAATAAAATTTATTATAGCAATTACATAATATTTGTGGGTTTTTAAAAGAATAATTAGTTGTTCTTTTTATCTTATTTCAAAAATCCCCTTCTGATAATTGGAACTAAAAAATTAAAAATCATTATGTATTTGAATGCAGCTTGGTTAAAGTTAAAATATATAAAACAAAATTTATTTTATTCACACAAATATCACTAGGCATCAAAATTCCTTTGAGACTATACATTAGTTATATTAAAAGGCCCCTTTTTTAGTAACAAAGTTCTTCTAATAACTATATTTTATAAAAAAATTCTGCAACAATGTTGAGTCTGATAATTTATATCACCGTGCTTTATAACAACATATAAATATATTTATTCAAATGTGAAATCTATTAACTGAAGACCTCTTAGCATTAAGCAATAAAAACATAAATCAAAATTACAAAATAAATAAAAAATAACCAAAATTAAATGAATAAAAAAAAAAGTAAGAGATACTAATGATATATGAAGAATTAATTTACATACATGCACTGGAAAAAAACCCCAATGAATAAAGATATAACAAAAAAGAAAAACTATAATAATTGATTGTAAACAAAAAAATTAGTGTTAAAATGCATTTACAATGATTTTATTTAATGATTAAAAATATATATATACTATTTCCAATTTACAATATTTCAACTTGCAACAATTTGGAAAAAAAAATGAAAAGTATAAAAAAAACCCTTTATGTTAGCATTATTTCAAATACAAATAAAAACATGTGACTAATAGGCAAATTGATTTGCAACATAAATTTCTGAAGGAAATCCTTACAAGTAGTTGCAAAAAACATGTAAACAAAAATGTATATATAATAAAAAAAAAAAAGGATAATTATTAATTATTATTTTTTTATAATGCTATACTTTCAAATAAATAACAGTTAAATAAAAAATTAGCTATTAAATTTATAAAAAATTTCAAGATCTGAATTTTAATTAATTTTTGAATATTTACTTATTTGATATTGATATATTAACTATCCAATACACAAATGGCCACGAAAAAAAAACTTTTCTACAAACTTGTCTACATTATTTTCTTGCACCAGGATTTAATTAAATGCACTTATTTTTATATCCCAATGAATAAACAATCAGTGAGGCACTTGAAATGAATAAAATTAACAAGAATATATTATTATGAAAATAGCAATGAGTATTCAATAGAAAACAACTCTTGTAAACTAAAACTGTCATGAATGACTAATAGAATAATTACAAAATTATGAGCACTATACTTATTAAATTTATATGCTATAATGATCAAGGCAAACACTATTTAAAAATAATAATGACACACAAAAAAAGAGACTGATAATAAAGTAAAAAATATAAATATTTGATTTGGAATTGCATAAAAAAATATGTACAGTGAAGGTAATATAAATAATGATCCCTTCATTATTCTTTCCATTAATCACTATTTAAATGAAATGAATTAAAAACTAGATTTAGATGTCTTTTTACAGAAAAAAACTCAATGTAATCTCTAAATAATATTGCATTTTAATTACAATTTTGCTGAATTTTATTTGCTAATTTAAAACTCACAATTAGATACTAACATTTATTAATCTATTTAAATTTCTAATAATCCCAACTTTTTTTTAAACTCACCTCATTCTTCAAGAAATTTAATTTTTTAACAATGATCATGAAAAAAAAAACAACTCTTATTTTTCCCATAAAATGCTTTTAAAAATTCAAATTTTATTTCGTTTTTAAAGATGGTTATTATAACAAAGTAAAAACAATGTTTGGATGGTATGAAAATATAAAAGATCAACCAGTTCAATAAATATTCAAATATTGTTTGATAAATTATTTTTGATAAACTGATCATGGATTTCTATCATATTATAATGCCTTTTTTTTTTTAACAATGAGCAGGATATAAAAAACTTGATTTAACCAATTTTCAGTAATTTACATCTATAGTATAAAGCTGAACTGTCAAATTCCCTATTTATTGATTCAGAAAATAACCTATATATAAACATTACTGGAACAATTAAAAAGCGATCATATGTATTTCATACATGTGTACTTACTCATATACTGATAATATTGTGCATAAATACTAATGTGTTAAGTTCAATACCAATTAAAATGTTTTGAAATTTATAAACAATTCATGCATATTCCAAAGTTATTTTAATATAAATTTCAAAATAACTTCTCAACTTTTTTTAAAATTTATATGTTAAAAAAAATACTGATATTAATTTTAAGTAAATAACTAATAAATGTAAAAAAAAGTATTACAAATAAAAAAAGGCAGAAAAAAGAAATTGAAAATTATAATCCATTAAAAAAAAGCAATAAGAAATGGAAATTAAAAGTATTGCACTAGTTATGATTGACTTACAACAATAATATATATATAGATATTAGTACAATATGCATATGTAAATAAGAAAATACCTCAAATTTAATTAATATTCTATACTTAGTAATCTAATTGATTGGAAATGAGTTATAACTTAATATGAATTTATAATGCATTACATGTTCTGGTCTAACTATTTTATATACTTATTTGGTTATTATTATTATTATTATTATTATATATAAATACATTTTTCTTAAAATAAATGATACAAATTTATATTATTTAACAAAGAATGAGCTAATACATTATAACATTTGAAAACAAAATCTATATATATATATAATTCTGTTTTTACAGATTTGATATTATATGGCCTGGAAGTGTAACTTATATATTTTTTCCTACAGGGTTTGTTTTGATTTAACACCCAATAAATTTACCATTTTACTAGTTAATAATTCTAAAAAAAAAATAATCTTACAATTCACATTTAAGATTAATTTGTTTTTATTTGAATGTGTGAACAATTAACATTTCATTCTCACTTAACAATGGATGAAACAGTTGAACAAAATTTTTCTATGAAATTTGATGTTAAAAATGAGAAATATTTTAGCGTAAGTGAAAAAAAATTAAAATTTTATGTAAACTATTTTTTTCTGATAAGTAAATTACAATTTCCCATCCATGTATGTATTAATTGCAAGAGAAAAACCAAAATAAAATTTAGTTATAAATATCAACATTTTTATGTGTGCTTGTCTTTATAAGTTTGTGAACAAAAAAAATATGTGTTAAGTGCATAAAATGCTAATTAAGATTTTAGTGTAGATATTCATATAGTTTGTTTGAATGTATTGTACCACATTAATTGGTTTATTGTATTATTTTTTTTAATGTTTTGGGGATTTGGGACCAATCTCTCATTTTTCCATATGCATCTCTTTTTTAGCATGGATTTTTCAGTATTTACTATATAAAAACAGAATTACACATATATTCTACACTGTGTACAATTTATTTTTAAATTAGACATATGATTTAAATCTTTAATTTAATTAAATATTTTTTAAAAAGGTCTAACTTAAAAACTGCTTTCAATTTTATTAAATGTATATTGTTTTTTTTTTTTTAAATATCAATTTAAGATTTTTCCTTTTTTAACAATAATATAAGATAAAAATTTCTAATATGGAATCTGCAAATTATAAATTCATAACAATAAAAAATAATTTTTGTTTTGAATTATTGCAAATATGAATAAGAAGTTACATGAGTAAATATATACTGATGCAGCTGCATTTATTTTAATTGAAATATATATAGATATGTATACTTTATCTAACAATAGGTAATAGATATTTAAATGCATCACAAAACAATTTTATTATAACTACAGATATACATGTTCAAACAGCTGTGCATGTATGTAAATTACAACAATAAAGGATTTTAAGAACAAATTATTACTTATTTAAAAATTGTTATCATAATTACTGGTTTGAAAGACTAATTACATATTTTGTATAACTTAAATGATATATACAGTAGAAAATTTTAACATCCTTGGCAGCTTGGAATTATTTTTGAAAAAAAATATATATATATACAGAGGGTCATTATTGATCCTGATTGCTTCCAAAAAAAGTTTAATAAATAAACCCTATCTTCCTCACCTCAATTAAAATGATATTTTGTCTTGAGCCATAATCCAAATTCTAACCTTCATGGATAATAGCGAGCTCTATTATAATATGCATTTTAAACCATGCTCAAATGTAAATAACAAATAACTGAAAGCATAGATATGAAAATCAAGACTATGGGGGTAGTTACTGTCAAAATAATTAAGATCAAATTCTCTGGGATTAATATTAACAAACTTTAATTGGGAATGCAACACAATATTGTACTTATTTTTATAAAATGACATATATATATATATATTTATACAATAGATGTTTGTGTTATTTTTTAATATATATTATTTTTAAACTTGTTTTCTTTGCTATAACTATTATCCAGTTACTATAATTAATTTTATAATATAAATTTTAACGGTGCCTTTCACTAATGGTTAATCTTTAAGGATACTTTAGAGATTCATAAATTAACTAAAAAATTTATTGGCAGCACCTAATTCCACAAATATTCTCAATCAAGAATTTTCACAACTGAAATGAATATCTGGCATCTTTTATAAAAAAAATTTAAAAATGATTACTCTCAAATACATATTTATAATTAAAAATAAATTGTTTTAATTGTTAAAGAAAAAATTACTTGCACATTAGAAAAATAAAAAATTTATTGGATGAGAAAAATTAAAAATAATTTACAAAGATGTTTAATAATCAATTAAGCTACTAGTATTTCTTCTCATTTTATTTTTTTGTTTTCAGTAAATAAACAAAAAAAAAAAAAAAGTGAAATTTTTATTAAAAATAGCAACTTGTCATTAATTTTTAAAAAGAAAGTATTTTTAAAATATATTTCTTAATATACTATTATATAAATATTATTTAAAAAAAGAAATGATTTTGTTTGTTTAATATAATATTTATTAATACTAATGACAGTATGGAATAGCAAAAATTAAAATTTTTATACCATTTTTAGTATTGAATAGCAAAAATTAAAATTTTTATACTATTTTTAGTTTATAGAAATAATCTCACACTCACATTGACAGAAAATGACTACTAATATTTTTAAAATATAATTTTTTTCCAAAAATTTTACAATTACTTGATCATGATCTTACAAATTTATGAGAATAATGACATGATCAATAAGAACCCTTGCATATATATAAAACTATCTCATTAAAAACTCAGCAATGAATTTAAAAGTTCGTTGGAAGATTGTCTATTGATTAGAAAAAAAAACAACAAAACAAAGTAAAGCAATTCTAATGAAAACAATATTAAAGAAAAATATAACTGTAAATATAATTTATATAATTTTTTAAAAATGAAACGATTTACATACGAAAATAAAAAGACAAACACATGATTTCATAAATTTCTTTTAACAATGCCCTTTTTAACTTACATAAAGTGGAATGTCAAAAAAGTAAGGGTTAAATAATACAAACGTTATAATATTTAAGGAAATATTTCTATTAAGCAACAAAAAAAAATGTCACTTAAAAAACAGTTTACAATTTGGAAATATAAATCAGGTATTAAAAACTGCACAAAGATATTGTAAATATTATGAACATATATAAGTATATGCCTGTGTAATGTGTGTGTATATATATATAGTTTAAATTAAATGTTCACATATATTAAGCATAAAATTGAAATACAAAAGATAAAATCTCAAAATTTATTTTTCATTTTTAAGTATAGATACGTCTACAAATTAGGATTTCAAAATTACATAAATATATATGTGCACATGTAGAGGACAAAAATAAACTTAAATAAATAAAATTGTTGGAAAATTCTAATATCTAGAAATTCTCTTCAAAAGAATATAATAATTATATATATATTATTAGTCTTTGAAATTTAATTTTTATTTTAAAAAATGATATTAAATTGCACAAAAGTTTCTGACAAAAATGAAGAGTTTAGGAAAACTAGCAATAGAAAAATATTGTATATACTGTATATAATTTTTAGTATCTGAATATCTTGAACCGATTTGTATTATGGATATTTGAAGACAATAAATTTAAACAATTATAGAAATTATTTTTAGAAGCTTTATTTCTCTATTTTTTATGGGATTAAAAGACTCTCCCCTCAATGAGTATTTTTCAATTTTTATATTAATAGACATTTTCTGGAGTGATTCTGAAGATTATCTACTACTAAAATAATAGTGCAATGTCATATAAAAATAATCTTTATCAGCAATAATAATAGTTTATCATAATAATAACTATAGTTTATCATAATAATAACTATATGTGTGCTTGTTAACTACAGATGATCATGAAATAAACATTTACTTAAAGGTAAATTTATTTATTTATTTTTAGCTCTAATTGTTTTATTTTAGCATGTGTAATGTCTATTTATGAACAATCATTGAGTAAATAAGCACTGCAAATATGAAAGCTTAATTAATCTCTATCAAAAAAAAAAAAAAAGTTTAGATTTGTTGGCTTGTTTTTTAAAATTATCAAAGTGATATTTCAGAATTTACTTTTTTAATCTTTCACTTGAAGAAATATTTAAAAAATTACTTTTAAAAATGAGTAAGATAATTTAATTATTTTAAAAAAATTTGATATGTGAACTTGTACTCAAATGTGTGACTGTATTATTATATACATATATCTATTAAGAAGCACTATTCATTAAATTAGTTTTGTTGATCTAAAAGAATTAAAAAACTTTGGTAAAAAATAAAATAAAAATTTTACATTCCTTCGTTGCTACAACCATAAACTAATCTTCAATGTAAAGATGTGATTATATGTCTTTACTAATGGGGAAAAAACTATCCTAAAAAACTTTTAAATAATAATATTCCAATTCAAACTTCATATTTATCATTCTATACAATCAATTGGGGTAGTGGAAGAAAAATTTTTTTTAACAATTATTTAAATATTTCTTCATGTGAACGATGAAAAGAAGTAAATTCTGAAATATCCAATAGTTTAAAAAACCAGGCCAACAAATGTAAACTTCTTTTTGATAAGAGTTTAATTAATCTTTCATATATGAAATACTTATTTACTAAATGATTGTTCATAAATAGACATTACACCTGCTAAAAGAAAACAATTAGAATTAAATCCTTAAATGTTAATTTCATGATCACCTGTAGCTTATAAGCACATATATAATTATTATTATGATAAACTATTATTATTGCTGGATAAAGATTATTTTTATATGACATTACACTATCATTTTAGTAATGGATCACATCAACAAATAACAATTATATAAAAATTGAAAAATACTCATTGAGGAGGGTCTTTTAATCTATCTTATCATATAATTTGATTCAATAAATATTATAATCCTAAAAAGTATATAAATAAAGCTTATATAAATAATTTCTATAATTATTTAAACTTGTCTTCAAACACCTGTAATACAATTTGGTTCAAGATATACAGAATTATAATTTTTTCAATACCCAATGTTCTTCAGATCCGTAAACAAATTTAGATAGTACAAAGAATTTCTTAAACATATGTAGATAAATATATACATATATATAGTCATTCATATACATATATTATGCATATATTCTAACTTTCATACCACTTGGTATGCATTCATAATATCTCTAAGAAAAGCTGGGCTATTGATTCTGTTGAGAAAATTCAAGTGTTTAAATACTAGCTCTCCTGAAAAATGTAAATTTTCCATGAAATATATATATACTTTGAAATATTTTTCACTGGTTTGATAGCTTACTTGAATATGAAATATATTTTTAAGAATGCTGTGAAATTATTTGCTTGGTTACAAATTTAGTTTACTTCCAGCATTGTACTTAACTTTATATATATTCCACACTAAAACACAGCATATATTTGTACATAGTTTTTGAAAAAAGCTTTCTTAAAATCCTTTTAATATATTAATACAAATTTATTCTTTATGACATAAACAGCAAATAGGGTTTCATTTCTCAATTTGTTAAAATGTTACATATGAATTTAACAAAAATTTAAACAATGATTGAAAAAGACTTAATTTTTCGTATAATTTTTTTTTTCTTTTCCTTTTAGTGTTCTATTCAAATGAATAAACATTCAAGTATAAAGGTAAACTCTCTTTGCTGTAAAATCAAATCAATTCTACATCTAATGACATATTCTAATTTCTTCTAAGTAAAACAGCAATTTCATAATTACATAAAATCTGTAACTATGAATATATTTTTATAATACACTGAAAATAATTTATATATATATAATAATTTTATATTGATTTTTTAAGTTTAAGATTTATTTGATAAAAAATTTTTTTGAAACTATAATTAAAAGCTATTGAAAATGAAAAATTCCTGTTTGTTCTTAAACAATGAAAAGCCATCTTGAAAGACAATAACATACTTTTTTTATAGACATAAACCATTTTATTTTTGATAAAAAAAAAAGAGTCATTATAAAAAAAATTACATAAAAATGTTCAGAAACTATGTATTTAAAGTTCAGAATAAAATGGTAACTGAAAAAAAGGTAAGTAAAAATCTTCAAATATGCACTTATCCATAAATATATGCATATTACAAAATATATGTTATCCAAACTCCATTTATTGGCAAATAATTTTTTTTAAAAAAAGGGTTTGTTAATAACTATCCATATATTTTTTTAATTAAATTTTCTATCTCATTAATACAAAAAAAAAGTGCAAAATTATAAAAACAGATTTTAATGAAATTATTCTACATTGCTGATAGCCATAGTTATTTAAATAGACTTTAATTTTTTTATCTTTATTAAAGATATAATATTTCCAAAGGATGGAGGAGAGATTGTATTGAATCTTCATTATGAAAATTCTCATCAATGAAATATACATTCTATTTTTCAACTTGCAGGTTTGGCAGTCATTAATGACTAATATGATCTGGATTTTCACTTCTTTTTTTATTTATTTCATACTTTGCAAATTCACTACCATGAATTAGATTTTATAAAAATCATTTTTCATGTTTTGTAAACTACTCATCTTTCTTATGTTAATATAAAATTAGAAAAATTGAAATTGTTTATATAAATGATAATAACACTAGAAACTAAAATTAGAGTTCACACAGATGACTTTTATTATTAATAATAAATTTTATTTGCAAAAAAAAAATTGTTTCTTTAGAACAAAATAAAAAAAAAATATCAGGAAATGATTTAAAATTATAGATAAATCTATAACATAGTATACAATAGTTGACTTTCATTTATCATTAAATTATCCTTATTATATTATAATTGTAATCTCTAAAATATATGCAAATGTATATAATAAATAATAAAAAAAAGTAATAATAATATTTCTGAAAATCTTATTAATTAAAAATAATAATAATTTAAAATTACTAATGAATCCTCAAATATACCTGTTTTCTGATTCCATTCAATGTTACTTGTAACATGTTTTTTCCAACAACAAAAGTCACATTACAGTGAGTAAAATCAATGAGCACTAAAATAGCATCAAAAGTCAATTAGCCTTCATTTAGAAGAAAGCAGATATGCTGACTCCAAAGAATTTTCTGTCAATGGGTGCTATTATTCATGCAATACAAATTTCTATTAGAATAAGGTTTGTAAAAATTAAACATTGTAAGTATATATTCAGGGCTTTTCACCCTGTGTTTTCAGCATGTGAAATTTTTGCTGCATAAAGCACTTCATTATAAAAATGTTGCGAATTTTTCCTTCTGAATGTGATCGATAAAATTCAATGAGTTAAGAATTAAAATATTAATTTATCCAAAAATAATAACTGCTCAATATTATTAACTATAGTCATCCTGTATGCATATGTAAGATTAAAGAATAGGTAACAATCATTTACATGTTTATTGAAAGACTGTTATAACTAACTTCTTGCTAAAAAAATGTGAACTTCACAATAAATGTGTAAGTGCAGGGCTATAATGATGAGCTTTCTGACATATCAGTCAAGCCAAACATTTGGCATTCTTTACCTCCAATATTAAACAAATAGTAAGTGATAAGTTCTAAAATACAAAAAAAATATATAAAATCTTGTATTCTTATTGATAAGATAAATTTAAAAAAAAAAATCCAAAATGGTTGAAATAAATTTGCCTTTTTATCATATCACAGAAAAATTTTAAATATCAGAAAAATATGAATAGTAAATTTTTATGCAAATGATATTAAAAATATTTATATAAACATATAATAAATTAACTTTAAACACAATATTTAAAATTGATTCTATCCAAGATGGCTTTCTTAATCATATATCATTTCATTTGTTCATGATTTATATATGTTATATAAAATTACTATTATAATTTCAGAGATCATTATTACAAATTTGCATAAAACCATATACTTTATTTTTGATTTTTTTAAAAAAAAAATCATTTATCTATAAAAAATGTTATTTCTAAAATCAACATACATTTCTAATCACCTATATGTTGTATAAATTTATGCAACCGATATCTTATAATTATTTATAAAACACAATTGAATCATAATTTCATTTCCCAAATAATTAAATACGCATGCATATTTTTAACTTCTTTATCACTAGATTTCCTCCAATTCATATAACCTCCACCTCCACTTACAACAAGCATAGTCCGAGGTTTAAAATCATGTGAATGTGAGCGTTTTTTAATATTTTCTTTTGTATTAACAACATCTTCCTCTTCTTCCTGATTTGCTGATATTGATAATGCTGCAAGATTTACATTAGATAAATCTAAAGATTTTGGTCTCACTGCTACTTTTGTCTGTTTTTCTTCTTCAGCACAAGGCAATTCTGGTTCACTTTTCCGCATAGTACCATATAAAGCCTGACCATTCAATAATATCTCATATTCCACAGGAAGTTGAAGCAAATTTTCATACAATCCATAGACATCTAACTGCATCTCTGAAAATGCATTCCTCATATCATCACCTAATAATCTTGGACCACTTTTGGAATTACGAAGATTAGCAGGTAATGTATTAAACTTAAAGCTTCCACGAGAATCAATAGAAGCTCTTTTGTCCATCATTGGCCATGTTTCTCTATTCTCTCTTTCTAATGCTCTGCTGTTTGTGTCAGAGCGCTGCTTCACAAATTTTTTATCACTTTTCTGAGCATTCGCTGCTCGATTTTGCACATAAACTGGATGATTAGTCTGTGGATGTAATGGTATTAAAACTGTCACAGGTCCATGATGAGCATGATATGAAATGCTAGCCCTTCCATTAATGATTGGTACACCTTCTAAACGAGGTAAAGGAAGACTTAATATAATACCAACATTTGTTCCTGCCCATAACACTCCTCGAGCTGCTACTAATGCAGTAATAGTAATCTGTTTTGGAGATTTGGCTAGATCTTTTTCTACATAAAAAAAAGGTAAATAAAATTAGTAATTAATCATAGAAAAATGTGTTTATGTTAATAAAATATACATATATCATATATATAATGAGATGATGTGTGAAGTGTGCTGTAAAATTTCATTTTTTTTTTCTTGTTGTTTAAATTAATGTTATTCTATATTTCAAAAACATATTTCCAACAATAATAAATCATTATTTTATTCAATTTAATTTTTATTTTTTTCAAGTTTTTAATGTTATTATGTATATATGTGTGTATAAATTATAATCAGAAAGAGGTACCTGTGAATAAAATGAGTAAGAAATATATGCAGATTATTGTAGTGAAATGCTATAAAAAAGACAAATACAATTTTATCTAGCCACATTTTTGTATATCAAATATAACGATAAATAACACAACTACATGAAAAATCATCTTAAATGATTCCAAAGATGAAATTCATCTTCAAATAATTACACCCCACTTTGAGCAGTCAAATGAAACAGGATACAGTAATTAGAATAATACACACCAAACTATATGTGTTAGTATAACAAGCTTAACTAAATGACAATATTGATTTTCATATTATTTTCAAATATTGTGCATCATAAAATAATGACTATCATTAAATCAAGTCCCATTTTATTTATAGGTGAATTGTAGTTAGTTTTCTAATAGTAATGCATTTTCAGATACATTATCTGTCTATAAACCAATTCTCTTTTGGTTGTTAAAAGATAATCTGGTAAAGACAGCTTTCATAATACATAACAAAACAAAATCTCTCTATTATAGCATAAACTTTCTTAGTAAAAAAAAAGCCATTCTTTTAGATTTAAATTGAAACCTTTCTACAAAAGAAAAAAAATGCACTTTCTTCTGCTATTGCTTCCAGTTACTAGCTGAGTGCAGAGCATATAATATGAATCACACATATAGAAACGCTTTTAATTGAATATATACTATGGAGATAAAACAGCCATTTATATAAAAAAAAAAAAAAAAAAGTAAGAGGAAGAACAAATAAGCATTCTTACTAAAAATAAACTTGTTCTAAGGTTTGTCTCAAGATTAAAGGATAATTATTGTTATTCTATTATTATTCAATTGTTATTATTTTATCATTTTATTAATATTTTTCAGCATAAAAAAATAAACTAGCTGAGACATATAAAAGTTGTGTGTGTGATTAATTTTTGTCGCTGACATGGCTGGGATTAGAGATTCCCTTGTGAACATAGCAGCTACTTATAATAATATGTGGTCTTAGTACCTCAATTACTTCTAACTCTTGAGGTTCCTTTTGGTACTGTGGTATTAGAGCTGTGACATGAAGAATTATAATTGTTTAGTCATTAAATTAATTAGGTTATTAAATCAAAAACATATCTTAAAATCTACATTAAAAAAAAAAAAACAATTTAACAAAAAAAAAAAAATACGAAGCATTAACGTGAAGAATAGTTAAAATATGTGTTTAAATCAAACTGAGTGTGAGTTTGCATGTGCATATTCTGCATAATCTATTTTAATACATTGTACAGGCTTACACCTGCATATAATTATATATGTAATGTATGTGGGATTCGAACTCAAGATTTTCACACGACCTACAACTCTCAGTGCCATCTTATATTGCTGACTCACCTGATCACACACATGTTGAAAAGATAAATAATCACCAATATACGTATTACGTGCTAAACCAGCACTCATCAGTTGGTTCAGATTATCAGCTCCACACATATATACAATTAATACTCAGCATTATATTAAGATAACCAATCTTCATACTTTCTTTTAGATATATTATGAGTTATGTCAATTCATAATTGGCTGGAAATAATGTACAAATTGTTAAATGATATTTCATTTAGGGTGAAAATTAATTTTTATAGACATTGGCATTTATAAATATATATAAAATACTTAAGCACTAATTCATACTTCTTGATTAAAACTAAAAACAAACAATTACAGATATAGAATTTATAAAAAACTGAATATTTTCTATCATTAACTGCTTTAATACATTTTAAATTAATTCTTACCAGCAAGAATTCTATTGACATTAGATGCAATGTTTATATCTTGTAAATGTTTGAATGTTTCCAAGTGATATAAACATATAGTACTAGAATTCTTAAAAGAAAGCCAAAGCCCCACACCAGACCTTGTCATATGTAAGATGGGCATTCCATTTTTTTCTCGGTGAATACTATGACATTTCTAAAAGAACAAAATAATAAAAATATATTATTGATACACATCTTTCTAAAATGACAGTTTAAATTAAAAATACATTCAACATTTATTTTTGTGTGTGTTAGTGCATAAATATTAGGGATTTTCATCATTACAATCTTTATTAATTGTATTCCGGCATTTATGAAGCTAAATTATTATGAAGATGAAGCTCAGTGAAGACTACAATATATTACAATCATATTTTGCTTCCAGAATATTAACATTCAACTGATTAATCTAGATTAACTTTGGAATAAAAAATGACTAGAATATTTTCCAATCAATAATTAGATGGTTAGCTGGCTATTTAAAAAATTGTAGGCTTACTTAGAAATCCTTAATATTTAAAAAAAAAAATCCAAATTCTACTCAAATTTGAATTTCAGGTTGTAAGTATGATAGAAATAGGCACTAACATGATGGATTTACACATACCACACTTAGATTCATGGAAGCTTAAATGAAATGAAATTAAAGTAATAAATAGAGACTTACTAACCAATGAATATTAAAAAAAAATCACCTTTTTCTCCTAATTACTTCTTAACAATAAAATTTAATGCAATGATCACATTATTAAAATTCCAATGTCTAATTCCTTAATCACAAATTGATCTAAAATAAATTTTTTGACTTTTTTTTATTTAATTGTAACAACATTTAATATATTTTAAAGCTCATTTTTAACATAATAATTAACTTTTTTAAAAAAGTTTTATATTAACATTTAAAAAAAAAAAAAATTTATTAAGGGAAAAAAATGCAGATGACTAATCATCCGCTACATGATGTAAATACATTTATTTAAAAAAATCTTCTCCATTGATTCATAAGAGTCTTTGAATTGCCAAATCCTTTAATTCACAGATCCTTAGAACTTTAACCATGTTGCCATATCTTTGTTAAACCACATCTATGGGATTCATACTTTAAACCATTTCTGAATTTGATTTATACTTTAAACCATTTCTGAATTTCCATCACCTTCCTGTTCTGAGTCTTTTTCAAAATTTTCCTCTTGCGAACTTATTTCTTCATCATCTGTGATTTCTTCCCTTTCATCAGTACACAGGGCTAGGACTATTTTGTTGCTGCATTTCCTTTGGACAGCTATCTACTTCCCTGCTTCCGGACCTGTCACTACGAGCCTCATCACTCCATTGCTCTTCTATGTTATTGAGTTCTTCCACTGGATTATCAGACTCTTTTGAGATTATTCGCACTTTTTCACTCTTGCTCCATACATGCCCCTTCCAAAAAAGACATGCCCCTTTAGATTCAGCAATACATTTGAAGACCATGGGTTGAGTTAAAATATCATGTTCCATTACCTCTGGATCATTGACTATTTGAACTTCTGATTCAGTTTCCATCTCATCCCCTGACTCGTGTTGAGACAGCCTCTTCTTCCATCTTCTTTCCCTTTTTCTCTTTCTCCTTGAGAGACCCTCAGTTTTCTCCTCTAGCTAACTGCACAGCTCAATGTTTGAGCCCACACACTATACTCATCAGTTTGCGAGCCAGAGCCATTCCGATTTTTCCTTTTGAAACTTGCACCTTGTGTCATTTCACCCATTTCAGTTGAACCGTTCTCATTTAGTTCAGTTAATTAACCAATTTCTTCTAATGTGCCTTCAGACTCTTCAGATTGTATTGATTGAAGTTGGTCGGTTCAGCCTAAGCTGATTGTTCCTTTATCTCTTCGGTCGTATCTCTAGCTCAACCTGCATTTGTCCCATCTTCAAATCTACTGTGCAAGGTTTCTTGATTTTGCTTATAATGTAGTTTATTTGTTTTCACTTTATCATCTTTTAAATGAGATTCTTGTAATTCCAGTTCTAATTGTTGATTTATTAGTGAAGGATTGCTTGATGTTATTGTACATTTGTGGAATCCACTATAGCTTTTCTCACATTCTGTGCATACAGGCCCTAATTAAATGGCCAGTGTCCCCACATCCATAACACTGAGGTTGAATTCCTGAAATTACTATGTATATTAGGCTTTTATTTTGCTCAAGAACATTTAAAAAAATTTATTTTATATTAATTTCCAAATAACATTTAAAAAAAGACCAAGAAATATTTATCATTACTAAAAGATTGTCATAATTTCTTTAGATTAATAATAGCAGGTTAGGCTTTTGTTTCATTTCATATAAGATAAAAAAAATTGTTCTGGAATATCTATACAGTTTATAAAATATACAATAATTAGATTCAGGATTTTTCTTTCAGTCTGTAATTATTCCAACTAATCATCCAATATTGATTGGGAAATAGATATTTTGCTATTCTTAACTAAAAAATAAAACAATAATGAGAAAATGGTTTCAAATTTTCACTTATTAGTCAAATAGCAAAATTGGTAATTCCTTCTTTTTCATTGTTCCTCTATGAGAGGCAGTTGGAGATGTCTTTGTTCAGCATGGGCTATTTAAAGACTGTTTTAGCAGTACTTTTGTAGAATCTAAAATATGGAAGTTCACCAAACATTTTTGTTTTAATTATAGATTTCCAGGGCATCAAAAAAAAATCTTGCAAACAATATGGCTTAGTATTGTATTTAATTAAAACAGGCAAAACTCTCCATACAATAGTGCCACTCAGTGCAAGCCAGAATAATCAATGGCTGCCAGAAGGCTTGTGCACAAAACCTCTATCTAATACCTACGCATCCAATATCTCCAGACCTGTTTCTAGCTCATGGCTTTCATCAGCGAGGATCCTTGGATCTGAGAGCATTGGACCTAGATCTCCAGAAGGCTTGTGCATAAAATCCCTATCTAGTGTGTTTTCATCCAATATCCCCAGATTAATTACTAGCCTATGGCTTTCATCAGTGAGTGCTCTCAGATTCAAGGCTCCTCACTGATGAAAGTCACAAGCTAGAAACTAGTCTGGGGATAATGAATTAGGCACTAGATAGGGATTTTATGTACATACCTTCTGGCATCCATTGATTACTCTAGCTTGCACTGAGGGGCACTACTGTATGGAGAGTTTTGCCTGTTTTAATGTTATGAGCAAGCATAAGAAATGGTGATCATGTGATTATTGTATTTAATATTTATTTTTAGTTTATTTTTGGTTTAGTAAATACACCATAATTAAACGAATTTTAATATAAGTGCAAATTGAAAAAGATGATAAAAGAAAGTCTAACAAAATGTGTATCACATCCACAAATGCATCTTGATCTTTATGCAGTTGATGTCACATAAATTCTGCTAAATAGGAATGGATGTGTTGTCATTGGAAGATTTCGAATTTTAATCATTTTGAGGAAATTTTCATAAAGAAAATTAAAGTACAAGCTCAACAAAAATATTGCAGTAAACATAATAAAATGCCATTAAATAATGACAATAATGTTCACAATATGTATACATTCGTATGCTATCATATACATAAAAAAAAATTATGGTGAACTTCTGCATTACAGATTCTATAAAAGTACCGTTTTACTTTACCCGTTTTTAAAAATCAACAATGATATATTTTTCATGTTTATGATTTCTTTTATATATATTGTACTGCTAGTGAATATATATGATAAAAGTACCGTTTTACTTTACCCGTTTTTAAAAATCAACAATGATATATTTTTCATGTTTATAATTTCTTTTATATATATTGTACTGCTAGTGAATATATATGTTATAAACACACATATATAGCACTACATGTTTCATATTTTAAAAAAAAATACATGATTCGTTTTAAGATTTTAACAATGTAATTTTCTAAAATGAAAAGATTTAAAACTCGTTCTCTCCTTTTTAAAATAGTTAAATAAAATGGCTAAAAATAAACAAATGTAAAATAGTAAAATAAAATTTGTTATAAAAAAAACTTTTGTGAAAATATCTCATTGGTTTTGGAATGCAATTAAGTTTGCAATATTCCTGGATGATAAAATATTAGATTAATCTAAGCAAAAGATTAGATTAATGTGAAATGTAAAAATTAATTAAAAATATAGATTTAAATTATGATTAATTAATGATGATAAAAAAAGAACAAAGGAGAGAGGGATATAAATATTGCATCTTGGCTATTGTTCTTTAGTCTAATCTGCATTTTTGTGATCAAGTTATTCCAGTCATCAATTTATTAGTTGGGTTTGTGATATACAATCGGGATTGCTATTAGTGTTATCATTATTCAGTCAGGTCTTCAATCTGTAAATCAGTTTGGACATAATGCAGAATTGAAACAACCAGAGATCCAAATATTCGGAAACTGTAAATGCAGTAGTAAGCCATCATTATTGCTGCAGTTAACATTAATGAAGAGGCCACATAACCATAAGAGTGTCCAACAGGCCTTCAGGCCCCAAGCCCTCAACTATCCCACCTGAATCAGTACCTGGAACCAATGCTGAGATTGTAAAGTAGAAGCTGCTGCATACCCTCTCTCTCTTTATTCGACCTGAAAGCAAGCCATGAAGCCATCGATAGAGAAACAAAAGGCCAACCAGTTGGAAAATAAAACAAATGAAAACCTAGGTAAAGATACTTTTAAATATATTCTGATCACAGTCTAGACTCTTTTATTTTAAATAAAATGAACTTTAATTGATGGACTATTATAACTATAGCCTAAAGTAATCATTTAAAATTTTCGTATGAAAAATTTATTGTGTTATTTGATATTATATTAAATATATGTGTGCATAAATAAATATTAATGTTTGCTTAAATATTATTTTGTCTATTTTCTCTCTTTCTCATGTCGCTGCATCACCAGTAAATTAGTGTAGAGTTATTTTATGTGTTAAGTAAAAGTGCTGGACTCTGAGTGAGTTTGAGCTAATCATGGGATATGTCAAGCGCTGGATTGTGTGCCTGTTGTCCAAAGCATGCTGACTATAACCTATGGCTGGCTGGCACCCGAGGTTGATTCTCAAAACAAATAAAATGCTTTGGACAGCAGGGGTTTGAATCTAGCAGTCGAGGTCGGCCACAGTCTGAAAATGTGATCGTGTTATGCTTTGCATAGCTCGATCCGCTCGTGAGTATCACTGATGGCTCTGCTGTCAATGGTATTCTCCCCTCTGCTTGAAGGGCCAGTACATTCACATAATATTAAAAATATAAATTAAAAATTTATGCTAAAAGATGTTTAAACCCAGTTAAACCTAGTAAAAAAAACAACTTCTTTTCTCTGACCTGGTTTAATATATAAACTTTATATTTTAAAATATAATCTCTAATTCATCACCAGCTACTTCTTAATTGTGGATATAAGTTCTACACTGTATTTTTAAAGAGGGGCAATATGTACATTTCATTTGATCATTTCTAATTTAAGTTGTAAATATACTACTTTAAATTTAGATGTTGAACATATTAGAATTATAAAAAAATACAATAAAATACCTATATATACAATAATATATTCTATTAAAACATATAATCTATCATCATTCTAATGTTCACAAGAACCTCCAGTACATATTATATATCCATTTGTCTACAAACAATATATTTTTGTTACCTTATACTGGACATAACTTACCTGTCGGATTTCAGTGCGGCCATCAATAATTATAACTTCCCTGCCAGAGCTGCAGTAAATAACATCTTCAAAAGGCATAATGCAAGTTACATAATCTGAACTAATCTCAATCAGATTAATATTATTAAGCTGCCAACAGCCATCTATAAAATAATTTAAACATTATGAGCTTGTGAATTTATACTTACTTCAATATTAATATACACAAATTTCAGATATATCCAAACCTTATGATTATTTTATAACTATTTACATTAACAAACATGGTATTACAAAGAATTATCATGAATAATTAATATTAAAATTATTACTAAATAATAATAAAACATATAAACTCTTCACAACTCATAGTTTTTTAAAATGATAGAAGAATTATCACCGAGTTAATTGAAACAATTAAAAACAAATATGCTTGAGTGATTATATGAATTTTTATAACATCTCTTAATAATTAAAAATATTTGCAGACATTCAAAAATATTACCTTCCACTATACATTTTAATAATAAAAAGTTTGTTAAAGTTTATGATATAGCTCTAGAAGTGAGATTCTAAAATGAATTGTGTAAATAATGTTCCAAGTAATGAAAACTTCCACTGCCGATCGCCAAATGGTGTGGCATATTTGGGCAGAAAACATACATATCTATAAAAAAAACAAAAGTAAAGAGCAATTATTTTATTTATTTCTTCAATTGTAAATTGGTCACAATTACTAACCAGATCATTGAAATTAGTTTTTAAAATTTTAATTTGATTCATTTGCTAATCTTTTCTTGTTGACTTTTACTCCTTCTGATTTGGCTTCTTCACACACTTCAAGCTTAGAAATTTCTTTGATTTGATTTGACTAGCAACAACAATGTCTTCTTTCCAAGTTGTAGAGAAGTATATATTAGCAATAACTCAGTATATCATCATTAGATACCGATTCTTGACTACAGCTATTATTACAGCTTTCATAAATTCAAATACTCTTAATACTTTATTTTTAGACTATTAAATAGGAAATGTCCATGATATTTCAACAGTGCTACAATAATTTCTTTTTTGTTAATCATTGATTAATTTCCACCGAGCTACTTAGAATATCATCATTATCAGAAATATAGTAATGCTTTTATTTTTTCAAGACTGTTCTATTTTTTAAAACCAAAAGATTTTCTTTCTTATTAAATGAAGAACATTATAATAAAGTTAGTACAATAATTAATATTAAAAAAGAAATAAATGAAAATAATAACAACAAATAAAGGCTGAAAACCATCTTAACAAATATTAACATATTGCAATAACTTTGCCCATGAATGTTTCTCAGCGTGACTTTTAAAAAATAGACTCTCCTGTACTGCTTTTCAGTTTTTGCCTCCTCTAATTATCCATCTTTAAACTATTATCTTCATAATTTCATTATTTTTAAAATCATATATAATTCTTTTTTAAAATATTTTCATAAAGATTTCAATTCATCGATACTATTTTATTTCAATAAAGTACATCAATAACTACTTTATTTCTTCAATTTCCCATGTACAGTAATAATTATTCAAAGAAACATGTAAAAAATAGGTAGATAAAAATAACAAATAAAAGCCTTCTTACCATGCCCCAACCAAATAGATGCCACACAACCATTAGATAAAGCAACAAAAACTTTATTTCGATAGTACTTGATCTGGATAATGGATGCTGGAAGTTCAATTGAGGCTAGCTCTTCCCTCCTGGAGTTTTCACCAGCAGAATAAATCAAAATTCTTAAGTGAGATAAAGGAAAAAATTGATTATGCAAGTTTAATCTAATAATATAATCATTACAATTATATACATTTCTGTACATTTATATATAAGTATACATACATTTATGTGTGTGCATAGGTAGAAAGCTCGAAACATTCATTTATGTGTTAAAAGACATAGTGATGAAAAGATACAGACGTTAGAGAAAAACGAGGAATAAGGCATATGTTAGAAAAAAAAGAATGTAGAAATACATAAATGCAAACATATAGACATATATATCACAAAATGATATGTTTGTGATTGGCTCTATTATTATTAAGTAAATTTTTAAATATTTGCTGACCATCAGCAAGAGCTCAGCCACAGATTTGAACCCTCCAAGGCTGATATATTATATACAGAAAGGAATGACACCAAGAGAAAAATTAGGAAAGCTTATTTTTTCACCAGTGATATCAAATCAATCAATAGAAAAGACACTTTATTTGCCATGTCCAGAAAATGGATAGTATAGGAAATAAATACATTTGCATATAATAACGTTAACAATATAGAGATTATGATTATGGAACAACAAGGGCTCTGAAAGCGCTTAGTCTGATGAAATTATAATATAAAAAAAGCCTACAAATTATTATATAAAAGTTTCACTGCAACACAGCAGCGTATTATTAATTATTAAGTAAATTGAAAAAAAAATAAAAAATAAGAACAATCAATAATTATGAAAAAATCTGCTTGGATGACAGTTTTACCAAAACAAAAACAATTTGTAATCAATTAATTTCATACTGATTAATCATTATTATTAAATTCATAGAAGTTAAATAATAAACAAAAAATATTCTAATTTATTATAAAAATGTTCTTAATCTGTCTGTCCAATTGCTGAAATTTATTATTAAATGTTACTGCCACAATTACAGGAAAATATTTGAAAAAATAGTGACTAATAATGTATTAAACTAAATAAAATTATACACCAACTTACATTACTTCAACATATTACTTACTTTAATATTTATTAATTTATAAATTATTAAATATTAAAACTAAATTAGGAAATAATTAATTAAATAATATATATTACATAATCTGTAATTTATTTAGTCTATAGATAGAAAAAAAATCATTTCACACATCATTTTCACCTGTGTAGGAATTTAAATGCCAAGATAAGAAATTAAAATAAAGAAGAAAACTTATTTTATCAAGAGCAGTAAGAAACCGATTTAAAGTCATTTCTAAAAAGATGTTATTATGTATCCTTTTAAAGTTTAGATAATAATAAGATGAAATTTCTTAGAAAGTTTTTTTATTCTAACAGTTTGACACTTCATTAGAAGACTGTTTGAATTCAGTCATCGCCATATTTTTTTATTATTCTGGATCAAACCTCAACTTTTTACTTTAGGTGCAGGAATAATGATTTTTCCAATAAGTTCACACTATTTTCATTAAAAAAGAGAGAAGTAAACAATTAAATATCAAAATAATTTGTAGCAAAACATTTAATTTTGTTGAAACCAAAATATTCCACCTTACTTCCTTTTGAAAATAAATATGGAAATCATTAAATTTAAGTTAAATTCAGAAATTGAATTTTTTTTTTACCTAAATAAATAAGCGTTTAAAATTAAAATGAAAAAAATAATCAAAAAAAAAAAGTACTCAATAAGATGAAACACATGCTTGGTACAATAAAAACTAACAGACATGCTATGAATGAATCAAAGATTAATGATTTTATATCAGATTTACGGTGCTTTATTATTTTATAATAAGACAAACAATTAATGAGAATGATCAAGTACTTCTGTTTGATTATAGTACTTTTATTACCTAATTATTTTACCCTATTTCAGTACAGAACTGATCATACATATATCTAATACATAAATAATATAAATTTCACAAATGTCTATGAATTAAATTGTCAAAGAAGATATTAATCAGTATATATATATATACTATGACGTTTTGTGTTTTTAAAACTATTAAATCATTACACATCATTATTATTAATAGTATTCTGTCCCATGGACAGGTCTAAAGAGTAATCACATCATCAATTCATTTATTTTTCTAATCCTTCCTTTTCATTGCCTAACTCTTCCCATCTCTTATATCATCCAACCATGTCAATCTTTTCCATCCTTTCTTTTTGTTTTCACTCATCAGTCCCTCCAAAACATCTTTCATTAAACTATATCTTCTTCTTAATATATGTTCAATCCAGTTTCTACTTCTAATTTCCTCACTCAATCTTCTTTCTTAATTTAATTTTTTCAAAACTTCATTTATTATTTTAGTCATCCAACTGATTTTTATATGTGAATTTTTTTAAAAAGATCAGACAACAAATTTAATTATCTTATTTTAAAAATGGACTTTAAAATTCTAATATCTTGAATTGCAAATAATACCAAAAAATATACTACATGAATTGTACAAACATTTTTGATTAAAATTTATAATGAGAATTATATATATATGCTAATTCAAATGAAAATAAATAAAACAATTTTATATTTATAATTATATCCAATAAGTTTCTAATGAAGAATTTAATTACACAAATCTAAAAAAAAAAATTAATTGAAGAAAATTATAAACTAAATATTTAATTTTTAGCAATACATAAAGCACAAACAAAAGATAGAAAAAAACCCTAGAATATGAACGTATATAAAAGTTTGTGGAACTACATTGCAATACTCAGGTTTTCTTACAAAAATTAGACAAGTGAAAAATATTGAAGAAAGTATCATACATTTAAGAAATCTAAACCATGATTTGTGTTGATAATTGTATGTAAATGCATTATTAAATGATTGTACTAAAGGCCTACTTTTAGTTACTGATTAAGAAGTAATTAATTTTCAGCTGCAAAAAATTAACACCACTAGATAATGAAATCTTTCTATATATATTCATTTAAATTAGTAGCAAAATATTTTCTCACAATAGTATCTTCTAGTGCAAGCTCTATTAATGAATAGATGCTAGAAGATTGTGTATCATAATCCCTATTCATTGCTTTCATATTTAATAACCCTAGATTCATATGACTTTCATCAGTGAGAAAGTAGTCTTGGATCTGGAAGCAGTGCACCTGGATTTTTGAATTTAATTCACCCATCCAGCATCCACTTTTTATCTTTATGGGTAACTTTAAAGCTATCAATCAAATTGAAAACACACTAATGTTTTAAGTCAAACTAATTTTGGCTATAATTGGTATTAATACATCACTTGATCACCTTTTCTTTATACCTATATAAGTTGTTAAAGCAATATAATTGTTTTTCCCACAACAGTCTCACCTAGTGCAAATTTTAATAATCAATAGATGCTCATACAGAAAAGTGATCATGTGGTGCTTTAATGTTTAATACTAATACTAATCAAAGGTGACTATAGTTATTAAAAAAAACTAAAGATACCAAAATATATAAATATTAATCTGGATTCAGATATGTATAAGTATGCAGGCAAATTAGCTTGGTCTGAAAACATTATTATGTTTTCAATTTGGTCTGATAGCTTTATATTTGACCAAAAAGGTAAAAGGTGGGTATTGTATGAATGCATTAGACCCAAAGATCCAGTTGCATTGTCCCGAGACTCCTTATTGATGAAAGCTATAAGCTAGAAAGTAGTCTGGGGATTCTGTTTGGGAAGGCATTGAATAGGGATTATGATGCATAATCTTACTAACATTACAGTGGGGGGGAAAAAATTCTATTATTTTAATAGCTTGTATAAATATAAAGAAAAATAGTTATGTAGTGGCTTAATGATTTAATACATTTAAATTAGATATGTGAAATTCATTATACTCAAACCAGTGGATATTTGTAATTCAAATTATAGTAAAAGTGGTTATCAGTAATTAAAGCATGAACGTATTATATATGTTCTTTGCCTGAAAATAGAGAAGAAAGTTATAATACATAGTTATTAATGACAATAGTTTTTCTTCTTTTTTTTGCCATTATCTTAGTATAATTTATTCTAATAACTTAAAATTTAGTAATGTATGTTAAATTTTAATGCATTCTCTCTTTACATATATTTCATACAGTATTATAATAAAAATATAATCAGACTAAATTGTCAATATTAGTCTAGGAATTTGGCAATTAACAATGATTAGATAATGTTGCAGTAGTATAGACTATAACTAAGAGACACATTTGAGTGTAAGTGTGAATATATATATATTGAAGATCCTCACTAATTATGTCTGACTGCATTGAATACATTTTTGTATTCATGATTGAATATACAACAATATAATAAAAAGTATTGCTGTTTTATGAATGAAAGCATCCTGGATCAGAAGATGGTAAAATAAAACAATTTCACAACATGTAAACTATAAAAAAAAAAAAACAACAACAACAAACAAACAGTGCACAGTAATTAAAAAATACAATGACGATTTTCATATTTGGTATTGAATTTAGTTGTTGTACTGCTTTTCCTGTAGTTATAGCATATCAGTACTTTCTATGCTTTAAAAAAAAATGTTATAGTTACAATTTAAATTTAAAACAAAATGCTTATTAAAGATGAACAATGTGGATATTTACTGGCAATTTGAAAATATAATAGTATACCACCATTCGCATTTGTTTTACGAAATTGATCAAATGAAAGTTAAAGTTACATTTAAAATTATACAAATTCAAATAAAAAGCATAGTATAATTAAAAATTTCATAAAGTTTATCAAAATGAAATGCTTATTACTGCTGAGTAGATAACATTCCAAAACAAAATTTTAATATTATTCATGAGATGAAAAACTAAAAAAAATTAAATATATCCAGTTAAATCTTAAAAAATCATGTTAACAATTTGGCTGTGGACATATAGCCATCAAATAAAAAGCATTTTAATTTATAAAAGTAAAAATTCTGAAAAAAATTGCCAAATCATCATTACTGTAACAATTATTTGGAAAATATAGTAATTTTAAAAGGCAATCTTCATTTTGCTAAAACAAAAATGTCTCATTGAATATAATTTTGAATTTGAAATAAAATTGCCAAAAGCAAAATCAAGCAGGGAGGGTGGGGTAAGCAATATTTAATATTTATTTTTCTTTTTAAAAGAAATATGTTTCAATCAATAAATTATTATTTTTTTTTTATTTCAAATAAAACTGTGCTGATTTAGTACAATTTATTATATTTTAAATATAAATGAAATAGAGCAATATTTTAAGGCCTATATATTGTAAAATAGTACACTTTTATTGCTCTAATGTGTTACTGAAATACTTTTTGAAATTTGGTCTATGCTGACCATGGATTTGATTTTCCTGTTATTTTTCTACAACCAAGAAATCATGAAAAACAAGACTCCCTATATATATTCAAAACACATTTGTTTTGAGTTAAAATAAAAAAAATTTAAACTACAATTTAAATAAAAAATGTAGTTTTAAATTAATGTCATCTATGCAGTCATTACTAAATATATTGATTATTACACATGTTAGATCAATTTAAATAATTAAATTATTGATTATAGACATTGTGTAATTTGTCACTGTAAAATGTCAAAAAAATCATTAATACATCAGTAAATTATTGAAATTCCATTAATAAAGATTTTAAAAGTATGTACTACTTATATATATATATATATATTAACATTCCTAGCTAGATAAAATATGTGATTACAGTTAGAAAAGAAATGATGTTGCTGAAATATAGGTGATGAACTGAAGTCAGATCTATATACTGTCCAAAGCAGTTTGCCTTGAATTTTAGTTTGAATAGTAAAATAATATTAAGGTCGGTTGCTAGATGTATAAGTGCATTATTTCCAGCTTTAAATACCCCCCAAGTTCTCAACCACAAAGGCAAAAATTGATCTGGAATGGGGATATTAATGCACTATCATCTATTAATCATGGATATTCAAGATTACTATGAATTACAATTAACAGTTTTTCCTGTTTTATCACATGCATATATGTATGTATACACACACACATTATCCATTTAAGAGTGGAATTAGTTATTTCTGCAGATTTTAAATGAAGTCAATTTTGTTCTCATAGAGAAAGAGACAACTTTTTATTTGCATATGCTAAAGTAAAATGGTGGAAAGCATAGTAAAAGTTGTCATTATCAATAAATATTTTTTATTTATAATTTTATTATTTGTTAGTGACAGTTATGCAGATTAATTAAAGCTTGCACAGAATATAATTAAACTGATGTTTAATAATATTGTGTTCTTTGGATTTTATTTAAGTAAGAGCTCAAAATTAATGAAAATAAGGCAAGTTACTATTTGTAAATTTATAATAATTAAAAATAGGAAATGATAAATCTTATCTTCGCAATAAATTTTTCCTATTTAGAATATAATCGATAAGAAGTTAGAATTATTAATGACTAAACATATAATAATGGGGTAATATTAGCACAGAACATTTTGTTTTTGATCATTATTGTGTATAGTGCTTTATGCTAATATTATTTTATGTTCTATATGGAGACATCTAGTACCAACTAGGATTTTTTTTTATTTAAAAAAAAAGATGGATTTTTTTACATCTATTCACAAAATAAAATTCGTTAGCATAAATCGCCAGAAACATAATATTGCTTTAAATAGATACATTAAAAAAATATTCATTAACAGGATTATATTTACATAGCATTAAAATGTGGCAAAATATATTACTATGGTTATATCAATCCATCAAGTACTTGGGAATCATACTATTAATTTTAAAAACTGAATAATATGCAGTATTATTATAAAGCTAATGAGATAAAAATACAGGTAATAAGTAAAATACATAAAATTTGGTCAGTTTAATTGTAAAATTTAAATGCTATCAATTAAATATGCTTAGAACATTTGTTTCAAATTTCTAATAGTCTTTGATAAAAACAAAAGAAGTTGATTTAACAATGTTATACATTTAACCATATATTTACATTATAATGAACATGAAAACAAATTTTTTGTATTGATCTGAAAATATTGTACACATATATTACCTTATATATATACAAAATATTGAATAATGTTGACTTATGTCATCTATGTAAATTTACACTTTTTTTTCTATGAGCAATCCATCCCTGCTTGACATACATTCCTACCATAACCCTAGAAACTAGTTGACATTCCATCAAACAAAAAATAAAATTTTATTTGAACTTTAATCACAACATTCAAAGAATTTTTAGTTAAAGTACTGTTAAAATTATATTCAAACTTTAATATCAATTTGAAAGTTGCAATGATGAGTAAGTAAAAATTGGGTTGCTAAATTCGATGAGATGCCAATTAATTTCTTTGGTGCTGATGATGTCAGTTATGACAGAAATATATGTCCAGCAGAAATTGCTGCTTCAAAAAATGGTAAATTTCTGGAAATGGTCCTAGTTAAATTAATACCATTTTAATATAATAATCAATCTAAATAAGTTTGAAATAAACAACTAATTATATTTACAATTATTTAATTATCAACCTGACTTTAATCTCTTATTGAGACTTTCAAGATATAAAGTTATATACATCACATAACCTATTTAATTACATTTACTCCTATCTATGGACATTGTTTTATCTTAAACAATATAATTAATATTATACATATAAATAAATAACAAAATAAAAATACATAAAAAATGTATAAAACAATATAAATACATATATTTTTATATAATTATATAAATAAAGGCTGCACAAAGGAGTTTTCTATAAACTGAAAGGAGACCCTTTGATTCCTATTGGAGGCCTTAAAGGAACCGAGCAGGGCAAATTCCTAATGCCCACTCCATACATTCTTGTTGTTGCAACTGTTATTACTACATGATTATTCATATAATATACGAACATAAATGAGCTGCTGATGAACACACATTAGACAGCGTGGTGAATTTATTGGCTTTTTACCTCTGAGTTTAAGATCAAGAAACACCATGGTCTTTCTTCACAGCTGCCTGATAAGGCAGAATGAATGTTTGTATAAATGATAAATACGTTTCCAATAGTTATATACAATTATGACAGACAAAAATAAAGCATGGCCTTTATTCCCAGGAGGCTGTAAAGTCACCAACTAAGGCAGCGGTTGGTAGCCAAAGGTGGAGGGTGCTAAGAATCCCCTAATTGTGGACCCAGGCTGCCATTTGATGATGACTTTTTATTTAGGTACTTACAACTGCAGATCACTTTCAAGTAAAGGAAGAGTGCAAGAATTAGAAGAACTGTCTTATATTAAATGGGACATTATTGGAATTTGTGAAGTTAGAAGAAAAGGTGAAGAGACAACTGATTTAAAAAGTGGACATGTATTCTATTATAAAGGCATAAATATTGGAAATAAAAGTGAAGTAGGATTCATTATAAATAAAAAGTGGAAGAACAACATTGTGGAGATTGATGGTGTATTGGAAAGAGTGGCAAGATTATTTATATAATTTAATAGCAGATACCAAATGCAGATAATGCAGGTTTATGCCCCAACAAGTTCTCACAGTGATGAAGTAGTAGAAGATTTTTATATGGATGTACAAAAGGCTTTTGATCAGAGGAAACAACATTTTAAAATTGTTATGGGAAACTTTAATGCTAGAATTGGTAAACAAATGAAAGATAAAAGTGCTGTAGGTAATTTTGTTTATAGTAATACAAATGAGAGGACATAGACTTGTGGAGTTTGCAGAAAAAGAAAAACTTTATATTATGAATTCTTTTTTTGAGAAAGATGTTAAAAGGAAATGAAAGCATCCAAATGAAGGTACAGCAGAATCAGATTATATTTTCACTAACAGAAAATACATATTTTAAGATTGTAATGTTCTTAATAAATTTAACACAGGAAGTGATCATCAATTAATAAGATGCAAAACTAGAGATAAAAATTATTAAGAAAAACAATATTTACAGTTGATATTCCTAATCTTCAGAAACATTCTAATGAATTTAAATTAGAACTTACAAATCGGTTTCAAGTATTAGTAGATTTTGAACATGATTCAGATTTGAATAAAATTAATATGAAAATAACTGATACATTTTTAAAAACTGCAACAAAGATAGCTGGTAGAAAAAAGCAGCAATTGACCAATAAAATTTCTACAGAGACTAGAGAATTTATGAAAAAAAGAAGGAATATGAAGATATACAAAAATGATGCATTAAAAAAAATTGAATACCTTGAATTTTGTAAAATGGTGCAGAAAAGAATTGAAAATGATATAAGAAAGTATAACTGTGAACTAGCAAGGAAAGCTGTAGAAAAGAATATAAGTCTTAAGAGTGTAAAACAACATTTTGATATTGGTAGGAAATTTATATCACCAATAAGAAAAAAAGATGGAATTATTACTAAAAAGAGAGATTTCATCATGAAATGGGTAGAAGACTTCTATCAAGAATTATATAGTAATAAAGAACAAGTACCTCCTATATCTATTACATCTTCGGAATTGCCCATAATTTTGAATGAAGAAAGAAAAGACTCCAGGTAGTGATGGAATTATAAGTGATATATTAAAAGAAGCAGGTGAAGAAATAGAAATTTTTTTAGCAAAGTTATATACCAAATGTCTAAATGATAAAGATGTACCAGATGATTGGAAGAATGCAGTATTAATATTAATATTTTAAAAAAATGATAAAGAAGATATTAGAAATTACAGACCTATCAGCCTTTTATCAGTTTTATACAAAATTTTTAGCAAGATAATTACAACTCGTCTACAGAGAACATTGGATTTCCACCAACCAAGAGAACAAGCTGGATTTAAAAGTGATTTTAGTACAGTATATCCTATCCAGATATTGAGAGAAGTTATAGAAAGGACAAATGAATATGAGTTGCCATTCTGCATATTAGAAGATTATAATGACTTAAAAATATTTTTAGGAGGAGGTGACCCCTTTTTTATAATTTAATTTTTTTTGTAATTAAAAATTTTTAAAAAAAACAATATTAATAGCCGATATCCCTAATCTTTAGAAATATTCCAATAAATTTAATTTATTAAAAAACTCCTGTGTCAGCTAAAATCTAGATATGTACAGTAATAAAGAACAACAGCAGTAACTACAAAAGATTCCATTAAGAATTGTGATATAGTTGTTAATACTAAAAAAAAGAAGGAATATAAAATATTTAAAATGGTCCATTTAGAAGAATTTATTTAGAATTCTGTAAAATGCCATGAAAAAGAATTGAAGATATATATTAAAAAAAAACCCTATGAATGGGCAAAGAAAGTATATATAACTCAATATCTTACTAGTGGAAAGAAAGTTGTTTCAGCAAGAACAAAAGAAAGCACTATTATGCAAAAAAAGACAGACAGCATGAAGTGTCTAAAATTCTACAAAGATTGCATGGTAATAAAAAAAAGAGTAGTCACCACAAATTACAACTACATTTTATTTATCTACGACGAATGAAAAAGCTACATAAAATGATGATGAAGAAAATGAAAAATTGTTAAAAAGACTATAAACTAATGTCTAAAATAAGGTGTATCAGATGGACCAGAAGAATTTAGTAATGACATTAATATTTAAAAAAGACAAAAAAGAAAAGATATTAAAAATTATAAAAAACAAATTGGATTTAAAAGTAGTTAAAATATAATTCATAAACAAGAATTAAGAAAAATTATAGAAATGACCAATGAGTATGAATTGCCATTATTGCAGATTATGAAAAATTTTCTTCTATAAACATTTTGCAGTAATTAAACCATTGAAACATCAAGATACAACAGCAGTATTAGATTACATGATGTCCTAAAGAAGATTAAGATTGGTAAAGTTGTATGATAAGGTAATTACTTATATCTAAAAAATTTTATGAGAAGTATTTACTGGATTAAAGTGGGAAACTAAATGAATGATAATAAATGAAGATCATTAAAGTAATCCAGATTTTCAAATGGCATGGTTGCTATCACAGATAATATTTTAGAGCTTCAGGAAATGTTACAAAAACCATCAGATGAAAGCAAGAAAATAGAACTAAAAATAAATGCTAGAAAGGCTAAAGTAATTTACAAAATTTTTTTTTTAAAAAAGAGAAAATAAAATATTGATAATAATGAATTAGAAAAAATTAATAATTATAAATTATTAATAATTCAGACTATTAATACAAATAGAAACATAATAGATGAACTTAATCATAGCTAGGGGTGAAATGCTTTTGGTAGAAATAAATTAATTTAATATAATAAATAAATTCATATTAAAAATAAATAAACTTATGTGATTCAAACAAGGTTTTTAATAAATGGGTTTTATTAATATCCATTTATGGATCTGAGATTTGGACATTTAATAGATGAGCACTGTCAATCATCAAACTACACAGCAATGTATATGGATAAGAAAACAAATAAGAATCATTGATTTGAAAAAAATTTAGAAACTGAAATGAAATTATGCTGGACATATTTCTAAAAGAAATGATAAGAAATGAATGACCAATTGGAAACAAAAGAAATTGTAAGAAACTTGAAAAATGACATGTGAGATGGGTGATTGGGATAAGAAGTTTTGCTAGAATGATACAGAAATGAGAAGCTACAGACCAGACAAATTGGATTAAACAACAAGAGACCTTCATTCTGCACAGGACTGATAATGTTAAAATGAATAATATATAAATAACTATAAGACTTGTCTAATGTTCTTCACAGAACAGAAAATAAAAAAAATTTCCAAATA
Source organism: Epiperipatus broadwayi (assembly GCA_028023455.1). Lineage (NCBI taxonomy): Eukaryota > Metazoa > Onychophora > Udeonychophora > Euonychophora > Peripatidae > Epiperipatus > Epiperipatus broadwayi. Next base: position 1,289,540 of record JAQFVV010012478.1, on the reverse strand, counting down.
GTGAGAGTTTTTACAGTTTAATTCTTTGGTTTTATTTTCTGGCTAAGATACCAGTTGTGCATTTACATAATAATTAGATAAATAGTGAGAGTTTTTATAGTTTAATTCTTTGGTTTTATTTTCTGGCTAAGATGCCAGTTGTGCATTTACATAATAATTAGATAACTAACTAGATAGGCTATGGACAGATTATAAGAATCTTCTTTCTATATATTACTATTTAATCCAGTCAATTACTGAAAAGTTAAAATGATTTTAATTTTCCAATAATTGGTTAAAATAAAAGCTCAGGCATGTTAGTTTGTGCTATGTATCAATTAAAGTTCATTATAATTCTGATTACATGTTGACAGCAAGACTCTAAGGAAGGCCCAGGCTAATTTGTTAACAGATATTTGTAGAACACATGCAGTCCTTAGAGAAAACTTCTAATTGTCCGCTCAATCCATTTTCTATGTTTACTCATTCTTTTTTAACACTTCTAGCTTTGATGTATACACCCACAGCAGTGTGTGTTATTGCCTTATATTTCAATCCACATATAGTAGCTTACTATATCTTAAGAGCTTATATTAATATTATATAAACAAATTAAAATTGTTATATTTTGGATATATTACAAGACAAACGTAATTCATTTTAAAAGGGTATAATGCTTAGAAAGTTTAAAATGAAAAAAGAAAAGCTGATCAGCAATTAGATAGTTGGACTAAATCATCATAGTAAGGAATATGCCATTGAACAGTTAAAAAATAAAATAGATTATAAGTCAATTGGAAAAATGCTATTCAACTTAGAATTTAAGAAAGCATCAGTATAAAGCAATATCTTTAAAAAAAAACAAAAACAATTATAATGCTGATATATAGATATAGAAGATTACACATCTCATATATATATATTGTGAAATTTAACTTTGTCAAAAGTTAAATGCCAAGTCAAATTTTGTCTCAAGACATCTAAAAAAAAATTTATAGTTTAATTCTGTAATCAATAGTCTTATTAGTGCTTTATAATGCCACAATTTTTACATAGAAAAGTTATGTATCAATATTTTATCTGTTGTACAGCTGTAAAATAAAATTTACATAGCTTAAATTATAATAGTTTTTAAGTTTAAATTAGGGTTTATCATACTAAAGTCTTTAAATAGCTAGTAATTTAAATGATAAATAATGCATTTTAAGTTAATAATGCTGATTTAGTCATAATTTCATCATTTAAAATGTTTTAAAAAGCTTATATTAATTATAAGATTAAGAATCAAATTCAAAGACTATATTTTGATTTGCTGAAACTTAAATTAAAGCTATAATATTTTAACTTTAACACATAATATTTTTAAAAGCAATGGATAAATGAATGTTGAATGAATAAATAAATATTATATTTATTTTAATATTATTTATTTTAAAATATTCTTAAAGATAGTGTTAAAATTTATATTCTGAGAAACTCATCTAGATTTAAGCAATGGTAAATAAATATATTAAATTTTATCTGCAATATTTGTTTTATTTTAAATACAATGTAAATTTCATTATATAATATTTTATTTTATCCTAGTGTGTGAAATGTTTAAGAAATTATTTTATTTGAAACCAGAAAGGTTAATTTATTTTTAAAATTGAATATTAATTAGTTAGATTTTTACTTGACAACCTTCCCTAGTTACATTAAATCAGAAATTCAAATCAATTAATGGAAGGTTACAAAGGTTAAATGATTAATAAAAAGTCTTGTAAAATGGTAATGACTACTATTATAAATAGATGAGATGGTCACTTGCTCAAGATCATCAATCAGTTTTAATTTTATTTTTATTTGTAGCAGTTGAATTTTAAAAATGCTAATTAAATTTTAAAAGTATAATTTTCTTTAGATTTTATTATTTTTGGCTTAAGTATGATAGGCTAAATTACATTATCTAGGCATAATTATCTGAATTAAAACACCAAAGAAACTGAAATCTTCATTTCCAGCCAGCTTTAGCAATAATATCATTTCATTATTTCAATGTTATCTTTTAAATTTTTGTCGGAGAAGTAGTTATTATTATTATTGCCATTATAATGATGCAAGAGCTATTGTCAATTTCAAGGCATGAAAGAATTTCTGTTTTAAATTTAAATTTGCCACAATATGTTTAAATTTCTTAGCAGCAATAATAACATTAAAAATAATAATTTCCTGATATTTTATTAAGAAAATAGTCATTTCATATCAAATGGTATCCAGAATTTATTTACTTCTAGTAAAGAACTTTTAATTCATAGGATAAGGACTGTATTTTCTATGATACGTACTTTTCAAGTGTTTTAAAAGAATTTATTGTTGACAAAGGAAATATTTAAATTAATAATAGTTTTATACTTCAATAAATAATGTATTTGTGGTTATTTAATTACTGAAAGACATTACATTATTAACTTATGACAGCACAAATAGAAGAATTTAATTATTATGACTGTTTTATTTTCTTCCCTTTTGAAGGAAAGAAATCCTTTTCTCAAGGCAAGTAATAAAAAAAATCAACTTGCAATAAACTGTTTAATCAATATGATAAAGAATTAAAAGTTATTCACTTTATAAAATGGAAATATTAGATATACCTGCAAAATGACATTACATTTTAATAAATTTAAATGATTTTTCTGCATTTTTAATGATTTTATAATACCTGCAATAACATTGAAATCCTGCAAGTTCTCTTATCTCCCCGAGCATTACTAGGGAGATCAATGGAATCATAAATGACATTTAAAATATTTTTCTCCTACAAATACTTTTGTAATTTTGGACAAAATATGATTTATCAGAAGTATTCTCCTGTAAAATATTCATATTATTCTTAAAATAAAGATAATTCTTTTGATGGATTAATTTTTGAAAAACCTGAGTTTAAATATATTAAGGAGATATTTATTGCAACTTAATAAACATATCGTAATTTAAATTTGTGGTCACTAATCTAGTTTATTATTTGCTAGCACATTTTCTAAAATTTTCATTAAGGTTATCCGGAAGCATTTTCATATTTCTAAATTTTGATATTTGAATTATATTGCATTTTATAATAAATATATTTCCTGTTCACAAGACTTTATTTGCTAAATTTACCTATTCATGTTCCAGTGTAATGATTATTGAAAGAAAGCTGAAGGACTGTATTTACTTTGAATGGTAATGATTAAATTTCTTGTATTTATAATTATTTACATACCATGTTTTATTTCAGATATATATTAATTTCATATTTGGCACTGGTTATTATTTATCATCTTTCACATTTGTTAGTTATAGTATTTTTGTTAGAGATTATGGCTCTAGTTTCTCTGTATGGCAGTATATTTAGAGATAGTAGTGTTAATCTCTCTTATTATTTTTGCTAGCTTATTTTTCAAGAGATGTAATATTGTCTCTCTCTCTCATTATTTATTGTCTTGCTAGCATATGTATGCTCATAAGCATATATTTTGGAGATAGTAGCTTAAGCTATCTCTATTTTAAGGCAATTCCTATTTAATACTTTGTCTCTGATGTGCATTCTCATTATTTTTCCTGACTAATTACAAAGTCCTAGACCTTTTATTAGTCCTCAAAAGTAGGTGCATTTTATGAGTTATGCCGTCATATTTTTATACTTTGCTTTACTTAATTATATAAAGATGGACTTTGTTTGTAGTAAAGAATGTGTAATATTTTACTATGGTTTTACCTGGAATTTTACTGTTTTTCATTAAGGTATCGAGGAATTATACTTTACTTCTACAACATTCTTAGTTGGCTTAGATGTGAATGATTCATTGTAGATGTGTAAGTCCTATATTTAGCTTTGTTAGTATTGAGGACAAAATATGATAAATAATTAATTTTAAATTTTTAAAATAATTTTTAGACATAAATAGACAATATACATTTGTCTAATCACTTCTTCATCACTGGATTGGTAAGCTAACATTATTGAGTATTTTAAATAATCATAAAAGAGACAATGCTTATACGATGGTTATTATCATTGTATGAATGCATTGATAAGTGGAAAACTTTTTGATAATTAAGCAATGGAGAGTTTATTTTAAACTGCTGGATTATTTTGTTAATCCAATTGAATTTTTTTTTTTATAAACATGATATAAATTTTTAATCCTTCTGTCATAAATTTTGAGGAAGTAAAATTGTGGAAGTCTTTGAGTCCATGGAATCAAATATGGAGTATTTGTAATTTTGTATTTGTTTTTCTAAAGAATAAATATTTGCTTTTGTTATTTAAGAAATTTCTCATAGTCGTTTGTTCACATCATTCCACTTATCAACTAGAAATCATTCCACTTATGAATAAAATTTAAGTACTTATAAAATATTATAAGTTATTTTAAGTAAATTTTCTAAAAGAGTATATGAACATTAAAACTAATAAAAGTCACTTTATTGAATTATTTAAATATTAGAAATACATCTAAGAAAGATGTATTCTGTTTAATAAATAATTATAATTTGATTTATTATTTTGGCACATTTTAACGAATTTGATTTACTTAGTTCAAATCACTGTACATGTTTATTTTAAAATCATTTTTATATTTGAAGATCATATTTATTATTCTATGATAAAATTTAATTTACAAAAACCTAGTTCATATTTATAATATGTTTAAGTAGATTATTCTAGGATATTTAGAATGACTATAAAATCCCTTACCCATTCTTAATATCTGAGAGTAATCCTAGATTTTATTCTAAAATTAAGAGATCATGTTTTATGTTAATTTCTCTAGTATTATTATTATCATAATTATGATATTAGCTTAGGGAAAGAGTATGTCTTATTTATTTTATTTACTAGAATATCATTCAATGTATAATAAATCTAAAGAATCAAAAATTTATTTTATAATTTAAATGAGACCATACTACCCTAAGATATCCTGCTTTGTTTCGTGAACCATATTAATTAAATTTATTTTGATAATGAAGAAATTACATTCAAAAGATAGATCTTAAGGGGCATAAATTTTCAAGAACATTTTAAATTTATAAGAATTAAATAATGTTTTCATCTGATCAAAACAATAAAATGGTTAGAAGATGGATATAAAATTTGCTACTTGTAGTAAATATTTGTAGAAGGAAGAAATTTAAATGTAACATCAATGGCCTATGTTCACAATATTTAAGAGTTTTTGTATGTGTGCTAGAGTGAGTTGAGATTTTTTCTCCTCTTGAATTATTAATAACTTTGTATTTTCATAATAGTTTATAATGCTTACCCCTATGTATTTTTTTATTGTAGCATATGACATTTATTTTCTAAAACCACTGAGCTTAGCTATTACATAATATTATACCTTATACATTGTTGTTTGTTTCATTATCCCATCTTTCAAAGGTTACAATTTAGGCTTGCCAAAAGCTCGTTTTGGTTGGCTGGAAAGATAGACTGATTAATTGTGGCTAGCTGTTTACTCATTCTTTTTACAGGTTACAATTTATATAAACATGTAAAATGTAAATATTAAATTGAATATATTAGATCTACCAATTAAAATTCATCAGATTAAGCATTCTAAAAGGCCTGACTATTACAATAGGAATTAAATTATTTTAAAATATATTCAGTAAGATGATAGGAGCTTCAAAATAAGAAATAAGCTTACCGTTTGCAATCTGAACCCATCCATATTGTATCCTCTTGAAAACCTCCATGGCCTCTGGCTCCAATGCAACCAGGCACAGCTTCCATAGAAGTAATATTAATTTTAGGTAAATCAAAAGAATCAATTACTCTTGAGCAAAAGTGATGGTAACTGATAATGCCTATGTGGCTACTAGAACCATCAGAACTGCACACCCAGAGAAATCCATGACTACCTAGACTAGGCTTAAATTTGGTACTTGGAGGCACATAATGACAACCACATTTCACCTAATAATAACAATAATAATTAAAACATTAATTTAACAATGACTTATTCTATAATAAATTTTTAAAAATAATATTCCATCTCTTTATGTTTTAAGTATTACTGTCAAACTGTTATTATTGATGGCTAACTGGGAGCAATTGAAACAAAACAAGATTATAATAAAATTAACTGTTATTCTTTAAAGATATATTCTTTAGAAGAGTGAAGAAAGAATATTTTTAATAACTACAATGAGTTGTTAATTCAAGTTTCTTAAACTTGAAAATTCTAAGAAAGTTATATTTTAATGCATATAATTTTTACTATTATCATCAATGTTATAAACATTCCTAAAAGATTATGGTCATTAAAATTCCAAAAGAAAAAAAACACAAAAATAGACATATAAAAAATAAGTTAGAAAGCAAAGCTTGAAAAAAAAAGTGGGGAAAAAAACATTGAAGTCAGAATTATTGTGCATATAATTATAATAAAATTTTCATAAAAGCACAATCCCATTGTCATAATGAGTGCTGAGAGATAACTGATGGTAAAAGAGGCTCACAATGTTGAATGAGACTGAAAAAACAAGATAAAAGAAAGTGAATGAGACTGAAAAAAACAAGATAAAAGAAAGTGAATGAGACTGAAAAAACAAGATAAAAGAAAGAGACAGAATAATGATGATTAATTTTATTATAAATGTTACTAATAAATATTACTAAATTAAGACAATAACTTTCACTAATCTTTCATTTAATCATTTTCTTTTGGATATGAAATTCTTGACTCTGTATAACTCTTCTGCTAACTGTCCAAATCACTGTTAAAACATACATATTAAAAACTCCTTTTTAAATATATAGGCATATTTCCTTTTAATACTAAGTTATTTCTAACAAAAGGACTTCATCAAACTTTAATTCTATGATTAATTTTATCCATGATATTTCCATCAATATTAATAACCTAACCAAAATATTTGTAATTGTTAACTTCTTTAATTCATGATTAAATATTAACCCATTAAATATTATTACTTTAGCCTTTTTAGTATTTATATTTAATTCTACTTTTTTACTTTTATCTGGTAACTCTTGCAATATTTCCTGAAGTACTTTATTTTCAAAAACAACCACATCATCTACAAAATCTAACTGACTAATTTTCATTTATTTTTACTCTTTTAGATTCCCATTTTAATTCTCCAAATATTTCCTCTAAAACTGCTGTAAAATATTTCAGAGACAGAGAAGCACATTGTCATAGCGCTACTATTGCATTCTGATAAATATTCTTCAAATTACAACAATATCTTTGGTTAACATTATGATGATCCAAAACTTTGATCAACATAAAAATATTTACATAATCAAATGTCTTTTCATAATCTACAAATTTAAAGCACAATTGCAGCTCATATTCATAATTCTTTTTATAACCTCTCACAATATCAGGATGTGATCTACTATATTGAAACTATGTTTAAATCCAGCTTGTTTGTTTGCATAACTAGAATCCAAAGTTCGCTGTAGATAAGTTGTAATTATCTTGATAAAGATTTTGCATAGAACTGATAAGTTTGAATTTCTAATGATTTCTTCATCATATTTCTTACATATTAATATTATATTCTTCCAATCATTGGGTGCATCTTTACCATTTAGACATCTGATATAAATTTTTGCAACAATTTCCTATTTCTTTATCTACTGCTTTTAAAGTATCAGGAAAAGTTTCATCACTCCCTAGAACTTTTTCCTTCATCACAGATTTAATTGCATGTCTTACGACATTTAAAATCCTTGACAATTCAGAAAATATAGTATGCAAAATATTAAATAATATTTTAAACTTAAAAATGCTGATAAATAAATTGTTGAAAAGAAATGTTTCAATTAAACATAATTTAAATAAACACAGATGCATGTATATATTAATTAATGGAATAGATCTTATAAATTATCTTATATGGAAATGAACTCCTAAGATTAATTAATATTATAGACTTTAAAAACTTATCTTGTATGTAAATAAATCCCTAAGAGGGTAAATAATTATATGTGTAATTAAAAGGTAAGATGAATTCCATTGTATGTTGTACGATAACAAACTTTAAATAAAACATAAATTGATTAAGTGGAATAATTAAAGCCAAAGTTAAAATCCATAAAAAAAAATAAGGAAACAAAAGGAGAGGTTGTAAATTGATAGGAAAAAAAAGGACTGAAAACTCACTCTTTCTGTGATTGCAGCTACTGTCACTATTCCATGATTTATAGAGCAGCAGATCATCATCACAGAACTTCATTCCCAGGATCTCGGCTCCTGTAGGTCACCAAGCTGATGATTACATTTAACAGATCATCTCAGTCTTATTATTATTTTGAATCCCTCAAGAGGCTCTTAGAGGGTTGTGTTATAAAGACAATAAATGATAGTGAAAATAAAGTGAATTAATAGCTTATCTAAACTGCATAAACATTATTTGCTATTCAGTAATTAACCTGCGAATTAGGCTCGCTCAAATGCAGACTTTATATTTATGTTAAAGATCTGTATAATAATTCTTGTTCTAATTGCTAATAAATTATTATTGCTAAATATATATGTGCTGTTATCTGTTGAGTTTTATTGTATATTTGTCTGCTGGTCACCCAGTTGGGGAACACAGCAAATTATTGGCACAGTCGCATCGAACCTGTGAATAACATTTAGGTATTCGAACTCAGGAAGAAAAGGCTAATTGTTGAGTAATCAGTTATGAGTGATTTTGGACAGAATAGTATAACTGAATTCGAAGTTAGTAACATGTCTGAATGGCCATTGTATATTAGGCAGTTACAAAACATCTTTATATTGAACAGTATTGATGATAACAAAAGGAAAGTAGCTGCATGTATGTGTTTTATTGGTTTTAAACTGATAGAGGTCATAAATAGATTGTTTAAGATATCTATTACTGAGAAAGTAAAATATGAGGATTTAATAGAGAAATTAAGCAATCATTTCAGCCCTCATCTGTCAGGCACATAGCTCACTTAATCTTGTGAAGAAGAAAGTAGCTGGAGAACAAAAAAATTAAAGAGTATAACGCAACTCTTAGAGGACTGACCAAAGGTTGTGGGGGTGGTAAATTCATGGATGAAATCCTCATGGACCAATTACTATGGGGAATGTTAGATGATAGACTCAGACAACAATTTCTCATGGAACCTAAAATTAAGTACGAAATGGTCATTAAGAGAGGCATATCGATCAAATTAAAGCTTGAATAGGCTCAGGTTTTTAGCACTAATAGGGGTGAAAACCCTAGAACGAGTGTGTTTAAGACAGAACAGGAAAAGTCCTTGCTGCTGAAAGCTGATAAAAGTAAAAAGGTTAGAGTAACATGTTTTTGTTGTGGTAAAAGAGGTCACATATCAAAAAAATGTAAATGGTTTAAAGAATCATGCTTTAAATGCGGAAAAAAGGGGCACTTAGCTCATATTTGCAATGAGGAAGGTAACTGGAAAGACAAAAGTAAATTGCCTATGCAAAGAAATAGGGGAGGTTAACATATGATTAAAAACATGGATATCCCAAGATCTAAATCACTTTATGATTAACTTAGTACTTTGTGAAAAGAAACTGTTGATGGAGATAGGTAATAGGTCAGGTATTTCTCTAATGTCACTAACAGACTGGATGTTACTGTCATCTGATAACATGAAAAATAAATTGGAGAAAATGAATATTAGAGCGCATGATGTAAATGGAGATTATTAGACCGTGTGACAGTGCCCTTCAACTATTGTGATAAAAAAATGAATTTACCATTATACATTGTAAAAGGGAAGATTAACACCATCCTTGAGAGAAAGTGATTCCATGAACTAGGAATTCAAATTAAAATTATTAAAAAAAATCCTCTTGATCGAGAAACGGCATACAAAAAGCCAGATTTCTTTAATAAAGAGTTGTGAGAAATTGCGCAACTGTTTATCTATAAAACTAGTAAATTTCCCTTCATGAAAAAGACTGTAGAAATGACAGATAGTGCCAACAAAAAGCATTGTAACTCTGTGAAGAATGACCATGTAATAAACACCCTGCAGAAAAGAATTGAATCATTTCAAAAAGAGATTACAGTTTTTAAAAAAAGAACTACAAACTTATACACTAAGAGTAAAATCCATACAAGAAGAAATTATTAGTAAAATACATGTAGATGGCTGAAAAAATGAAAAAATACAAATAACAGACCAGAAAAAAATATATATAATAGGTGACAGAGTTTGGGTTAGAGACATAATCCGGAAAAAATGGGTTAAAGGAGTAATCGTGAAAATGTTATCAAAAACAATAGCAATTATCCAAGTACAGGATGAGATAACATCCAGAAAACATGTAAATCATGTTTGGTGGAAATTTGAAGAAGATTGGCAAATTGCATTGCAGTGACCATGCTAAAAGATGAAAATCAATAAATACAAGACATAGCTGAACCAACATCACATGTAATAGTAATCGAGGATGAAGAGAAAAAACCAGAAAGCTGTGACAGGGAACCTGGAAAAAAAGAACTTGAATCAATACCAAATCTGACCGGATTAACAACTAGATCACCCTGACATTAGATATGAAGACCAGCCAGATTCAATGATTATACATAAGCCTAAACAATTTTCTGCAGCAAGAAGAGGAGTGCAAAATATTAAAAAATATTTTAAACTTAAGAATGCTGTTAAATAAATCATTGAAAAGAAATGTTTCAACATAGATGTATGTAGGTATTAATTATTGAAATAGACCATATAAATTACCTTATATGGAAATGAATTCCTAAAACACTAATTAACTGTATAGATCTAAAACCTTACAGATATGGAAATAAATTCCTAAGATTAATTAATATTATAGACCTTAAAAATTTACCTTATATGGAAATAAATTCCTAAGAGAGTAATTAATTATATGTGTAATTAAAGCTGAGATGAATTCCGTTGTATGATAACAAACTTTAATAAAACGTAAAATTGATTAAATGAACTAATTAAAGCCAAAGTCAAAAATACTCCAGAAAAAGATGAGGAAACAAAAGGAGAGGTTATAAATTAACAGGTAAAAAAGGACTGAAAACTCACTCTTCCTGTAATTGCTGCTATTGTTACTGTTACATGAGTCACGGAGCAGATCATCATTGGAGAACTTCATTCCCAGGACTTCGGCTCCTATAGGTCCCTAAACCTACTAGTACTTTTAACAGATCATCTCGGTCTTATTATTATTTTGAATGCCTCAAGAGGCTCTTAGAGGGCTGTGTTATAAAGATGATAGATGGTAGTGAAAGGAAAGTGAATTAATAGCTTACCTAAACTGCATAAACATTATTTGCTATCCATTAATTAACATGTGAATTAGACTCACTCAAATGTTGACTTTATATTTATGTTACAGATCCGTATAATAATTCTTGTTCTAATTGTTAATAAATTATTATTGCTAAATACATATGTGCTGTTATCTATCGAGTTTTATTATACATTTGTTTGCTGGTCATAGTTGGGGACACAGCATAGTAATCACAGGAAATAAATTTTTTATATATTTCATGATGTCATTCCACTTTTTAGTAATAATTCCATCTTTTCTTCTTATTGTTAAAATATCTTTCCTTCCAATGTTAAGATGTTGTTTTATACTTTTGAGACTACAAAATTCTTAATGGATCATTTTTAAATATCTCATAGTTCTTTTCTTCATACATTGTCTTGTCTCAATAGAAAATTTATTGGTAAACTGCTGCTTTTTTCATACCAATCTATTTTTTTGCAGTTTTTAATAGATTATTAGTTTTTTTTATCAATATGTATTTGAACATATATGATCATCGGTCTTTGAAATGATTATTATTATTCACATTTTAAATTAAAAACTAAATACAAGAATGAATATTAAGCAGGTCACAAATTTAATAAAATTGATCATGATCACACACAAATAAAAACTGTAACTAATCTGGTTGATAGTATATAATCCAACACATAGTTATTTGCTGATGGATGTAATTGTCTTTGAAGCATTAACCTGTGAAAATGATGATTTTAAGACAAAACTTATAAATCCAAAAATGGCAAAATTTAGTAATATTAAAAAATTATTTTTTATTAACTTGTAATAAAAAAGATTTGGTCAGCTATGCAAAGAAAGTGAAAATTTATCTGCAATAATTTATATAGATTTTGGTCCAATATATATCTAGAATAGATAGTCATTGGCCAAAAAATGAGATTCCATAAGTGGCGAATATATGATTATTACACAATGACTGCAAGGAGAATCATAATATTCTATATGTCTCCAAATTGGTGCAATGATTAACCTGATTTATTATTATTTTAAAATATTATCAATCCATTGCAGAATGAAAATCTTTCAGAGTTTAATTCACTTTATTCAATCAATAGTTTTTCATTACAAAGACTCCAGAAAATTTGCTTATCTCAGTCATTTCATTTTCTAAGTTTTTTTAAATATCTCTGAATCCAGTTTACAGTTTTAAATGTTCCAATATTATCATTTCCTATAGCAAAATATCCAGCCTAACTCCATGTCAGTGGTATCTATTTATTCTATCACCCATCCTGTTTCACTTCCACCCCCTCTTTGTTAATTCCAACATAAATTCTACATATTCTGCTATTTTATATGCAGTCTCTATATTGCTCTCCCATTAAATATCTAAAAACCAGGTCTAAAAGTAAGTAACATTTAAAGAACCTTTTTATAGTATTAAGTTATTTCTAGATAAAGAAAAAATCCATCCGAGTACAATTCTATGATTAATTTCATTCATTTGATTTTTATCTGAAGTTATAATGAAATTGAGCAGGGCAAACTCCCCGATGTCATTTCCATACATTTTTTATCATTGCAATACAGAATAAATAAACATGAAAGTGTTTATTGCCTTTTCAATCTGAATCTAAAATTAAGAAACTTCCAGTTTTATTTCTTAAATACTTGATATTTCTTAATTCTCCCTCATAACAGAAATGAATAATTTTATCTCCATTTAAAAAATCAATTGTTTATTCTTAACTTTTCAATTTATTTATTTTTACTTTTCTTAGCAACTTACTAATTCATTCATGCAATTTTATTTTTTCCACTCAAATTATTTTTTCAATTAATATTTTAAATCAAACCTACTTTGTTTTTATAATTTCTTTATCTCTTATTAATTTCAAACCTTGATACACTGTTAAGATTTCAAAACATATGTTTTTTTTCTGACATTTTAATAATCTACACATAGCTAACTGAAGACTTTCTTTTTTACAACTTTCACAGCTTACTATCAATAAAGCAACTTTTTTTTAAATTTTCTTTGAATAATTCTTACTTATGGTATAAATTAACAATCACTATTTTATTTATATTTCTTTCCTTATGATAATGATGACTTATTCAAATATTTCTTCTTGATCATGTCTCAATTTTATTATTTTCTAAAAGGTAAAATCATTATTTCACTTCATATTTGCAATTCAAATCCATATCAATTTCAGAATAACTACACATACTCTTAATATTACTCTTAAACTTATTTTGCATTAACACATAAATCTAGTAATTCTTAATATCTGGAGTATTCCATATACAAAATCTTTTGTAAATTTTAAAGCATGTACATTATTATCATGTTCTTTCTTTACAAAAACTTATTCTATAATTTTATTATATATTATTTGTTCTATCACACCATTTCAATTACCCAATTATTTTTTCCAATTTCTTTACTTAAAATGTTCTATTTTATCATCATTATATTTACTAGGTGGCATGTAAACTTGAACAATCACCAGATCTCTTGGATTTGCTTTTAGACTAATCACCAAAAGTTTAACAGAAAATTCTAATAATAATTAAATTCTCTTTTGCTTTTGGACCTCAAACAATTTCTATTCACTTACATCTATCACTAACTCAGAATAACAAATTCATATACTTTCTTCATTCTGTCACTAAATTATTCCCACTTATCTTACATTTCTAAACCAAACTCATGTTTATAAAAGGCTTTAATATTCAAAGTATCTATTTTGATAATATTTTTTATTTCTAAACTCCTTAGATAAGAAGGACTAATGTGCTCAATTCTGGAAAATAATACTTTAATTAGAATAGTTTTGTAAAGGCATTCTGAAAAACTTCAATTATATTTTTAAAACCAAGTATATATTCTACAATAACTCAACAACATTTGACAATTTTAAATCTGTTTGCCATACAATAATAAAAAAACAAAACAACAATTACAGAGACAAACTCTCCATATAATACTGCCATTCAGTGCAAGCCAGAGTAATTAATGAATGCAAGAGGTTTATGCATAAAATTCCTATCTAGTGCCTACTCATCTAATATCCCCAGACTAGTTTCTAGCTTGTATCTTTCATCGTAAGGAGCCTTGGATCCGAGAGCACTGCACTTAGATCTTAAGATCTAATGCAACCCTCCAGCAGCCACCTTTTACCTTTTTAGTTAACTATAAAGCTATGAGTCTAAAATTAAAAACACAGTAATATTTTCAAATTAAGTTCATTTGCACTAGATAGGAATTTTATGCACAAACTTTCTTGCATTAATTGGTTACTCTGGTTTGCACTGAATGGCATTACTGTATAGAGAGTTTTGCCTCTGTTTTTAATAGCTTGAGCAAGCGTTAGAATTGGTGATATGATGTTTAAACAACTAATTACTTAACAAAAATATGACTTAAAATTAACATTACCTCTGTTGCTTGTTCACTGAAATGTATTGGCTTTGCTTCTGAAAATAGAGGCATTCCTCTTAAAATTCTCCCTTCCAATTCTGGAATATCCCAGCCAGGATTGTTATTAGAATCTTTAATATATAAATAAGTTTAAATTTAAGGAATAAAAGGAAATGAGTATATTTATAACATAAAAAAAAAAAAATTGTGGGAGGGGGAAAAAAAACTCTTTTTAAATTTTTTTTTATATACTTTGTATATATATTTGGACATATATGAAATTAAGTAAAATAATGTTATATAGTACATTATAAAATGCAAGCTTTTTTAGTATCTCTCCATAAGAAATACTGAAAGAGAAATCAACATTCACCAAACTTGACAATTGCCAGGGGTGATAATTTATGGTTTTCTCTCCCTTTTTTATTCTCTAACAAAGAATATCTAGATATCCAATAATTGGATGGTTAGCTAGATTGACTATTGTCTAGGAACTTAAAAAAATTTCTAAGTTCTACCCAAATTTAGAACTCAGGCAGTAGGTAGAGATGTCAATGTAATAACTTCTGCACTATGAGATTTTAAAAACATTTATGTATATATATATAAACATTGAAAATATAATGACAATTTTTTGTGTATTAAACACTTTCAACTATAATATAACCAAGCAATAATCAATTAAAATTGATAATCCAAGCTGAAAACATGATCTAGTAATTACCAATAAAATTTTAGATTTACTGTTTTCTAAAAGATGGCCACTTCTAACTTAGCACACAAGATTGTAGTAAATCAGACCAGATACTTTTTTTTTATATATGTAAGAATTTGAAGATTCACAACTTCTCTGAACCTTCATCCATAACTAAACCCCTTCCTTTGAGAATAATATATATTAAATATTTTCTCTGACTTAAGATATAAATATTGAAATTATAGTAAAAATTTTCAGTATACTAAACTAGAATAAATCTTCAGTTATGCCACAACCAGAACAATTACTAATTGAAATTTTCATTATAATTTCACTATTTACATCTTATAGGGAGTTACTTAATTATCAGTGAGGTTTCAGAGAAATTATGAATCTTCATTTTCTTAGATAAAAAAAAAAAAATATCTGGTCTGATTTATTACTCAGATATAATCTTGGATGTTAAGCTAGAAATAGCTATCTTATTACATTAAAGTCAATTAGAAAAATGCTATTGTTAATTATTTAGATCATAATGTTTAGCTTGAACTATTGATTTTAATTGTATCATAGTTGAAAATTTATTCTAGTTTAATATATGTAAAATGCCTATTATAATTTCAATGTTTGTATTTTAATTCCATGAAAACATTTAATTTAATATATATGAAATTAAAAAAGTTTTAAAGTTCACTATGTAAAAATCCTCAATGATGAGTAGAATTATTTATGATCAGAACCAAATAGATCAGATTGACAAAAGTGTTTAAAAAAGATTAATCTAAAACCAAAAGAAATTTTTTCAGAAAAGTGGATAGCTTTTCTTCATTCTCATTTGACTTCTTCAGAGCTAATGTATGCTTAAAAGCTGTATATAATTTCTACAATAATAGAAATATGTACATTTTATACTATTTTCATTCATTAGATTTCTTTTATTATCTAAGTTTGATCTAACATAATTGAAAAAGCTGAAAACAAACTTGGAAACTATTTCCGACTGCTTTTGGTCATTTAAAATAAATTTATCGAATAAGCTTTCCAGTTTTAAATACATCTTAATTACATAACAAAAAAATGAAATTATAATATTATAATACAGTAGTATAATCATTCTGACAGCATTTATGAAATTTATTCTGTTTTGGCATGAATTGGAAAAATCCTGCATAATAAAAATATTCCTCTTGATTTGCTAGATATTTATATCAACATACCAAAAACTCATTTCGTACTCCAAAAAATAACTGAAGGTATACAGATAACCTTCAGTTTGCCAACAGCACTCACATCCTTTTTTCAAAGCTCTTTATGAGTAATGGAACAGTGTTCACAACTCTCATAATGGTCAAAAGTTTTCAGGATTTTTGATCTGTCTTTGTAATACTCATTGTTGATGTCTTTTTATAATCTTTTGCACTAAGATGATATCTATTCCCACAAAAACAATAACTGTTCTAATGGAAGAAAAGTTTCATTCTCCCCCTTTCTCCACCAACAAATAACACTGAATACTTCAACATGAAACAGACCATATTTCAATGTTCATACCAATTATTATCCTGACTATAGTCAATATAAAATTACATTTTCTAACTAGATAAAAAGTTACTCTGTAATAATAATAATAATAATACTTTTTAAAATGACACTCCTATATATCATGTTCTTTCTAAATTATTCTTGAAATGTGAAATGGGATTTTTTTTCAATGATTTGAATTGATGCTTTCTGAAAACAATCATTCAAATACAAAATTTAAAATCTATGCTTTATTCTATTCAAAGATTTATCTTATAAAAGAGGACATTAAATCATATATTTATAACATATGAATCAATTGCTCTATATTTTTGTCTTTTATAAATGAAAATATGTAAACATTCACTTTTGACTTTACTAAAATATGAGTTTTAATACCTTGCAATATATGCATGTTATAATACAATCACATATTTTTGTAATACACAAATGAGCATTTAGATATAACAAAGTACTTAATTCAGTCTAATATGTGGAAAAAGATGATTTTAATGTTTGATAATTAACATATTGAAGACAAATTGAAATTTACAACATTTCAATTTCATATATTTCAATGATTAATTACATTCTAAGCAAATTTAAATGATAGTAATTCGACGAAGGATGACAATTAATATCAAAGAGTTATAATAATGATTATTTTTTTTGTGTGCAGAATAAAGTACCTATTCTAAAGATCTTCTAGAGTTATTACATAATGCTATTTAAACACACTTTTACATAATATATAAGACAATTAGAAAAAATATATACTGATATATACCAAGAGCTAATTTAGCCATATGCAAATCCATGATCCAATCTCTTTTCATTGTTGGATTCATTGCTTGAAAAGTATACTGGACATGACCTGCCCTAAAAAAACAAACAAAAACAAAACAATTATTTTAATTCTTTTATATATATATATAAAATACAAATAAATAAAATAACTTTAACTAAACATATTAAAAAATACTATAATTACATAGATAATTATAATATTTTAGATATACTTTAAAACTTCCATCTTTCTATATACCTTTCAAACATATAAATACAATTGAGAAAAAAAAGGGAAATGATTTCCAAAAATACTTTTCTAACTGAACCAGCATTCTTCAGGTGGTCCATCAATAATATATTATTAGAGATGCCAAACTTCTTTACTCACTCATTTGATGAATGACTTTAGATCAGTACATTAATGATTACCAAATCATTTAATAGGTGAAAGATTATTATATTATTTTTAGCCAGATCAACTTTAAACTTAATTAAAGATTAATACATAATCTATAATATAATGAATGATTTATGATAATCATTAATGACATTGTTATCAAATGAGTGACTACAAGGAATTTGATATTTGTAAATTGAATTGAAATAATTTATTATTGATAAATAGTGAACAAAGATGATAATGTTAGATGAGAGATTGTGATTTGAGCCAATTAAAAAATGCTAGTTTAGTTAGAAATGCATCTTGGGACCATTTGCCTTTTTAAATATTTTTATTATTAAGTTTGATGAGAGAATAGAAAATTGGAAGTTTTAAACTATATTTAAGATATTACATGTAAAAGAAAAAAGGAGGTAGAATTAAATTAGTTATATCATGAGATATGTATTAATTTGTTTCTGAGCTAAAAATGATAATAATAATTATTAGCCCAATAAATACTTATGATAATCATTAATAAATATATTTATCTAAACACATCGTTATTAAGCAAGTAAATACAAGAAGTCTAACAACTTATAAATTAAGTACTAATATAACATTTATTGATATAAAAATTACAACACAAATATATATTGATGAAAGAAAATGTGAAATTAATAAATTTGATTGACTTTTTTTAAAATAACAAAAACAGTAAATACAATAATATAAAAATTGAAATGTAGCAATGTGACTGGATATTATTGGATAATGTATGAAAAAAAAAAGGCCACAATGAAAAAAACGATAATAAAGATAATACATTATAAAATATAATACTAATGTTTATAGAATAGAACATGCTAATTTTCTTTTCTTAAAACTATCAAATATATATATATATATATATTAAAATCATATAGAAGAAAGGGAAAATAAAATTATTTAAATAAAATTAAAAGATCATGTATTAGACTATATCAACTAGCGAGAAACTGATTTTAAAATGATACATATTCACAGTGATAACAATTCATAATAAAAACAACATTCTGCATAAAACTGTTTATCATTATACATATATATTCACAGTGATAATAATTCGTAATAAAAACAATATTCTGCATAAAATCGATTATCATTATACATATATAATTAGGGAAAGTGGAAACAGAAACTTTTATTTTTATTTGCCATTCACCAACTCCAATCTAAATAATGATTCTCAATCTTTTTTTTTTTTTTTTTGATATCTGCCATCGACATAAAACAAATTTGAATGTTATAAAGTTACAATAGTGGTTAAAATATAGAACATTATATTCAAATTTATCATAGTAACTCACAATGCTCATGATTATATTCATCAAGCCCAAAACAGAGGGATTATTGTACTTGAAGATGTAATACCCAACCAGTTGGTTTTCTTTTAATGTATCAAATCACTTCTAGTACTAAAATCACATTCCATCAAATATGAAGACAGAAATAGTAATAACAATTACCTTACTAAATAGATTGAATATGGATATTTCATTGGATTTCATGAGTTTTGAAAGATTTATCATTTTGTAATTCAGATAGTTCTAGGTACTTAAATATCACTTTATACAATTCCATTAGTAATGATCGAATTAAGTAGGTTGAAAAATTCATTTCCTTTAAATCTGAAATGATATTATTAATATTACAAAACAGCGTTTTCACATTATTCCCAACTATAAATGCAGCAGCATCAGTTATTTCACAGCAATACAACTGAATACAGTTTCTTATACCAAATATTTCTGTTTCTAAATATATTTAAAACTTCCACTATGTATTTTTGAAATCCATAAAAACATCTGAAAATCACAAATAATCTCCAAGATGTATTTTTTGCTGAATGAGCAATCTTCAGTTGTGTCAAACAACAATCTCTTAAATATATCCTTATTATTTGTTCAAATATTTATTAATATCAAATTATTATAATTTAATCTATAAGTTTAAACTTTCTGTATTCACAATTTTTAAACCATCCACTTCAGACAAATATACCATTGACTATTACTTATTAGGTTAAAGACTATATATTATTTTTATTATGGATATTATAAATCTTAAAATCAGTTTAAAATTATATATCTATTTATTAATTAACCATAATCACATGGAATAATGAATCCAACTTCATCTGCATGTAATGTCTTTTTACATATATTTAAGATCTGCACTCTACCACTCATTCTTAAAATATATGGGTAATAATAAATAATAAACAGCCATCAAAATGAGCATCTGAAAAAGATAAATGACTCCCAAGATGTATTTTTAGGTTGTAACCAGCATTCTTCATTTGATCTAAGCCACAGTCTTTATAAATCTTCATCATTTATTCAATATCAATATCAGAATATTATAAATTTGATTTATAAAGGTTAAAGTTACTGCATTCAGTCAAGCATTGATGGTCAAGAGGTCAGCGACAGCTGCTTTACAAGCAGTTGTCCCGGGTTAGCGGGTTTGCTTCCTGGCTGATGCTATGACACATGAGAAAAAAGTTACTGCATTCACAACATTGACACCATTAACTTCAGATAAATATATTTGTGATTATTAATAAAAATATCTAACACATATATAAATATTACACAGAGTAAAAAAAATTTAAAATAAGTACTAATTCATCAAGTGCTTTTAGTTCTATATACCAGATTCATGGCGACTAATTTAAACTGAACAGTTAATATTCCAGTACATGGTCAATGGAAACTCATGTTACGTTGATTAATGATGTTATTAGATGTAGCAATAAACCAAGCCTCTTTCAATTTCCTCTTCCTATTATTAGATTCATTGCAAATAGCACTAATCATTTACCTGAGATTTCATTTTAGATTTTTTATATTGATAAACATGTTGATGTAACCTTGTTGATATATTAGCTTTCATTTCCCCATAATAAATAGCATTACAAACAGTCTCATAGCAAATAATTGAACATAAAACTCCTATTTATCATCACCATCCACACTAACTTTTGAATTATTAATCAGTCTATTTAAATATAAGGGTGATCTAAGACCAACATTATAATCTTTACTATTTCCTTCATGCCACATATGCCAAAAAATCCATTCCTTATCTGTTTTTTTCTTTACCTCCATATTTTGTTTAAACCTGATTTTATTATAAATAAATACAATTGTTTATACAACAAACTTTTTATTATAGCCCACATTTATTAAATCATTAATATATCTTTTAATATTTCTTTTTCTATCTGCCTCACATTTACTCAAATATAAATTATGATTCAAAAAACATTTAAATCCAGCTAATTTATATTACTGCAAGATATGGGGAGTAAGTAAAAAAAAAAAAAAGGTTGATGACCACAGATATATATGATACACACAATTACTATCACTGGTTAAAAACTATTAGAACAAGAGATTGTTTTTTTAATAGTATTTATTTCAAAATGCATTATATTTTACAACTTTAATATCCAGAGATTAAAAAATATTCTGAAAATGACAACAATTATAATGAAAGAATAAAAATTATACTAAATTATAGTGCTTTTTTGTTTAATTGACAATATTATTTATTCCGAATTGCTATTATTGCCATCTAATAAAAAATAATTTAAAAGAAAAAATAATAATCAATTAGAATATAAATAAATTATTCAGATCAAACTATATAAAGAGAATTACAAAAAGAAATCTATAAACAAGTCTTACTACATATATTTGTAGATTGTGAATATGAATAAATTTTCATATTTAAATGGATATTACCTGATACCATCTGGATAATTTGAATGACTCAGTATTTGTTGGTGTTATTACAGATAAAAAAACAAACAGCAAATTATCTTTTATGTGCTTTAGAAGTTCAGATTAAAAGATAAGAAGACATGAAGGATAAATAATTTTAAATATAATAGTATCTGATTCTGCTTTTAAACTGTGTACATAAGTGATTTTCAGTAATACTTGCCAAATATTTTAGTCTAAGAGTTATGCTGAGTGTCATTTTCTATTAAAGCTGTCAGCTTCTAAATATTAAATAGTTATTATAAATTGTTTACTGGATACATAGTACTTTTGTAGTAATTAACTTATGACACATAAAAAAATAAATAATGTCATTGATTTAGGAACAAAAAAAAAATAAATTCCATTATGTTAAAAAAAAAAAAAAAAATTCTTGGAAAAAATATCTTTTATTAGATTTTATTTAGACTTAACTGTGCAATACTTTTTATTTTAATATAGTTTAATAAAAAAGAGATTTTTCAAATAATCAAGATTTTTAAAAAAAATATATGTATATATTTATTTAGAAATTATATAAAAATATTCTTTAAATAACAAGTTAAGCAAAATATTACAGCTTTCCCTGACAATCCATAATTATGGATGGAAAGCAATAAAATCCACACAAAATGGCTTCATAAATTTTTATGAATAATATTCAAAATAGTTAGAAAGAAGAACAAAATTAATAATAACAAGAAAAATTAAACTAATGATAATATATCACCAGTTTCTATTAAAATTAAATTCTTCAAGTATTTTTTAAAACTTAAAAAAGTAACAATAAGGTAATTAAAGTCAAATGACATGCTATTACAATAAATAAATATAGTCTAAGATATACTCTATCTTCAATTATGAGATTTATGCAAATCTGATACATTCAATGTGCATATTTGAGAGAATGTGATTATTTATTGAAAAAAATACTATATATGAGAACAAATATTTCACTGTATCCAATTTTCTTATGATTCTGCAGAACACAGAGTAAAAAGAATACATATTTGACCCTCCTCACATCATAAGCACATAGGGTAAAATTCCTTGATTCGAAGATTTGGAAATCAATACTAAATTATTAATAATAATAATATATATATATATAATAGTTAAATTAATTTATGTAAATGGTGGCAAAGGACAGTGACATGACTTTTCCACAAAAAATGTGAATTCATTGATACATCAAGATAAAATTGTTCTCTATAAATTCATACTGTCATAGGTACAAGTATTATCATAATATTGATACAATTTGATTATGATAACTCTGCACAAATCCATACATAATTATTTTTGTTTTATTTACATTAATACAATAATTATTTAATCTTAACCAATCTTCCATAATAGTAAAAGTTTGCATAAGCACATTTCTAGACATCTTAGATGCCACAAATATAATGTCATCACTGTATGTATACAAAATTAAATACTGAGATAATTTTAAAATATCATTTAATGATCCATTAATAAAAAAAATATTACTAATAATATTACAAAATTTTGTCATTTGGTTCTGATTTTATAAATAAGTAATAATCCAATTCA
Source organism: Epiperipatus broadwayi (assembly GCA_028023455.1). Classification (NCBI taxonomy): domain Eukaryota; kingdom Metazoa; phylum Onychophora; class Udeonychophora; order Euonychophora; family Peripatidae; genus Epiperipatus; species Epiperipatus broadwayi. The sequence continues at coordinate 1,266,121 of JAQFVV010012478.1, read as the reverse complement.
GTATACAACTATGAAATCCATAAGAAGTTAACCTAATATAAAGTATATCATGTCAAACACATTTCAGTAACATATTAAATGGCTTCCAAAGACTTACCAATACAGCTCACATGTTCATTAATCACAAGCATAGTATCTCCAATTGGTAAGAAACTAACTTGTTTATAAGAAAGTGTATTAGTAATAGATAAATAATGTTCTAGAAAAACTATTTTAACACTTTACATCTTATTAATATTAAAATTTTATCCAGATATGATATTTGAAATTGAAGAATTTAATTCATTATCCAAGGTTTGATGGGTTTGTTGTTCTAGAAAATAGTTCAGTGAAAATAAAACACTGCAATCAAAAATGAGATATAATTGTGATATTATTCTCATAAACATGCTTTTATATGATGCAAGATAATTCACTGTCTATGAATTTATTGTCTTGTGAGACGGTCTAGCTTTCATTAAATAAAAATTATACTATTTTGTGATTCTCGAGTTCTTAACAGTAATAAAAAGTTTCTGGTGAAATTACAATAAATGGCATATAAACATTTTTTCCTTTCCATAACTACTCAACAATAAGAGATGAATCATTAGGATATATATTGACCTTTATAATGTCAGTTAGATGTTTTAAATTTTGTAATTCTTTTTTTTATATCTAAATCAGCATTTTTTCCAGGGAATTTTATCTTGATTTTTGCACCAAATCATAGTAATTTCAAATAAATTATCATCCTTATTTAATCCAAGACTTGCACAAATGGGAATAATTCAATAATAGTTTGCGAAACAATAAATCATGATGAAACAATAGATACCCATATATAAATTTTTTTTTACATAACATGTTTACCAAAAACAAAATATATCAAATTATTTATTTGCCACTTTCACTCTGACCTTTTTTAAATATTAGATTGAATTGAATAGGAAACAGCTAAATCACATGACAAGTGATTTGTATACAGATTTTATTCCATTAACACTATCTCTAGAACCATTGACAGATAGTGATCTCCCTTGCTATCCATGTAATGGCTGGAGAGATTCAGCAAAAATAAGAAAACACACACATGCAGAGGCACTCAAAACCTTCAGTTTAATATATATATAATAAATATTCAACTCACTTATTCTTAGTGGCAATAGATAGTTGTAAACTACAACTATCCATTTCAGCAATTTCTTCATCTTTGGCTTGTATAGATTTCTGAATCCTCTGGGAAATATTATGTATCATTTCAGTATTTAAACCCTTCAATAAATAAATGAATATTATTGTGATTATATTCATATAAAATTTCATTAATATGGTTTTGATACATTTTAAAATCATATATTTAAAATGAATTAACTAAATAAAAATAACAAAAGAATATAATTAAATTAGTGCACATACAAATAATATTAAATATTGAAAAAAATATATATTATTAAAAAGACAAAAAAAGAGTTATTGTAATATTTTAAGTAAGCATTTTTTGAAGTTTAACTTAAAGGAAAACTGCTTAATCTGGAAATTATTATATAGTAATGAAAAATTTTAAAAACAATAGAGATTCATCATAGATATTTTGTTTCTTATAATAAAAACAAAAATATTAAAAAAATATTATAGTTAAATATTATATTATGCAGTTTTTAATTATTACTAATAGCATAATATTTACATGAATTCAATCTAAATCTTAATTTTTTGGGTTCGAGTTTAGAAATAAATTAGTACCAATATCTGTTTTAAATATAAGACATTATCAAACAAATTTCATAAGTTTTAATATCTAGTATTAAAAGCCATAATTTTGTTTGAATAGATTCCTCCTGTGTTTATCTATAAATGATTATAATAATTAGGAATAAAAAGTTAAAGAAAGTTGGCAGTTTTAATTACTTAGAAAATAAGGTATAAAAATTAATTATGATTAAAAGTAATTTAAATAAATCGAGATACTGCCAAATCTCTAGCGCTCGTTACAATACTTAACCAACAGCCAATCAGATGTCAGGGAAAGCTGTCCAAATGACATCCGAACCTAAACACACAACAAAGATTTTATGAGAAAAGGCGGCCACCCTTTTCTCTATTTTTCTTTCTATATATCTAAGCCAGTCGTAAGCATTTAGGTTTGAAAGCTTGAAGCTTTAAATATCTTCAAAATTAACTCACCGAGTCTAAATCATAAACGTACAACTATTTGCGTTTCGCAAATTAAAATATTATTTACATACTTTACTGCTTGTTATGTTTTCTAAAAACTACTTCATAGTAAATCATAGGATTTCGCATTGTACGTTTATGATTTAGACTCAGTGAGTTAATTGTGAAAATATTTAAAGCTTCAAAGTTTCAAATATAAATGCTTACGACTCACTTAGATATATAGAAAGAAAAGTAGAGAAAAGGATGGCTGCCCTTTTCTCGTAAAGTCGTTGTTGTGTATTTAGGTTTGGATGTCATTTAGACAGCTTTCCCTGATATCTGATTGGCTGTCAGTTAAGTATTGTAACGAGCGCTAGAGATTTGGCAGTATCTCAATTTATTTCAATTTTCAACTATCTGCACTTCGCAAATTAAAATATTATTTACATACTTTACTGCTTGTTATGTATTCTAAAAACTAATTCGTAGTAAATCTTAGGATTTTGCGTTATACATTTATGATTTAGACTCAGTGAGTTAATTGTGAAGATATTTAAAGCTTCAAGCTTTCAAACCTAAATGCTTATGACTGGCTTAGATATATAGAAAGAAAAGTAGAGAACAGGGTCGCTGCCTTTTCTCCTAAAATCTTTGTTGTGTGTTTAGGTTTGGATGTCATTTGGACAGCTTTCCCTGACATCTGATTGGCTATCGGTTAAGTATTGTAACGAGCGCTAGAGATTTGGCAGTATCCCGATTTATTTCAATTTTCAACTATCTGCACTTCGCAAATTAAAATATTATTTAAAAGTAATTTATGAATCAATTATAATGAGCAAACAAAAGAATGCATGTTATTAAGCTGTGTCAACATATAATTCATTTGTAAATTGGGACACACGGGTTTAACACTCAAAATATTATAACAGAATAAGAATTGCAGTAGATGAACATAATTCTAATTAAAGCAATTCTACAAGTTAAAAAAAAAATCACAGATGTGTTTTAAATATTATATTTAGAATATTTTTTGTATGAAAGTTTATTTATCTTTTTAAATTTGAGATTGAAAAGAAAATAGAAAACTTAGAAAAATAAAGAAAAAGAACAAAGGATTAACAAAAAAAATTAGTCTGGGGGCAGTCATTGGTGAAATTTAAGAATGAAAGAGGAAATGGATATTGGGCATACCTTTAAAGCTGCAAGACTTATGAGAAATATTTTCAAAAAGATAGAATTATCTACAACTATATGAAAAAAAAAGTAAAACTTAGAAAAGATATTCTGGAATACAATGTATAGCATAGAATTTTCCTTTTGCAGATACATATTTAAGAATAAAAATATTTTCAAAAAAATGATAAACTTTTTTATAATAGATTTGGATTAATACTGTTTAGAACTGTTTCCATAATTTTATTTAACTTTGATATAATTTTCTCAGGTAATTGTATGTATACTGAATCCTACCGTTTGATGGTGCTGTTTTTCGCCCAATGCACATCAATATACCGATTCACGGGCCATCTGTTTGTTTACATAATATTATGGTAAAAGATTTACATAATATTACGATAAATCACCAAAGATTTATTTTGTTTTTTCACCCAGTTTTTTTTGTTTGTTCATTTTTTAAGAAACAAACAATTTGTTTTTAGATGGTGTAGGGGTGTTGGTTTGCTTTTAAATTATCTACTAACGGTCCCGTTGGTTTCTTTACATAATACTGCAACAACTTTTTTAAACTTTCTTTACCTAAAAAGCGTAGAGTTTTTTTTATTATTATTAACAAACACTTTGTTTTTAAATGGTGAAGGGGGGTTGTTTGCTTTTAAATTATCTTCTTTTTTTGGATGTTTTTATTTGAAAGATTTAAACAATTTGGTACTTTTGAATAAACCAACACTTGCATTTTTTTAGAGGATGGAGGAGAAGAGTTGTTTTGATTTGTAATTGTCGTCTTTTTTTTTTAAATTTATTACGAGGCTTTTTTTTTCTTCAAATATTTATTTACGCTACAGAAACCTTTATATGATAACGAAAAGTTATTGCTTAATTTTTTGGCCTTTTTAAAAAAGTCATAAACAGTTCGTTTTTATAGAACACTTTTTTAAGGGGGAATGGGAGTGGCGGGGAAGGTTTGTTTTGATTTTTAATTATTGACTTCTTTTTGGATTTTCTTTTTGAACATTTATGTTACCGCACAGTTGTTTATTATTATAATTTTTTGGCCTTTTGAAGAAACTCTTAAACACTTCTTTCTTTTTAAATAAAATATTACCTACCTACTTTAGAATCATGTGAACAACAACAGTTTCCCATGAAATAATTTATTGAATCAAAAATAAACGAAACTTTGGACAAGTTGTGACCGAAACAAGTAAAAAACGCGATTTTTGGGGGCATAAAAAATACAGCAGCCAAAAGTAACACACAAATAAAATAACAATGAACTAAAACAAAGAAAAAAACAGTCACTTCGTCAACTTCTGTGGCTGGCAATTCATTCAGCTTCAACCAATTTTGACAACTTGCAGACAACATTTTACTGTTCTCACAAGGATTCATACGTAAACTTGCATTTGCGCATGAAATCAGGAAAAACTCTGCTGAAAAAAGTAACTTTTTGAAGTTGTGTGCAATTCAAAACCATAGGGAAGTGTGTGATGACATGACATTTTTTAATATGTAATACTAATTCCATTACGTTTTCTAAAAAATTTCCGACAATGAATTTTTGGGAGAGTTTCACCTCTTTCAAATATGGACACCATTAAATCAGACCATAACGAGAGTTCAATAGCGTTCACTTGAGGAATACTGTCGCAATGCAACAGACATAGTATTTTGTTACATAATCGTAGAAAACATCCCCCTCAGGTGGTCTGTTAAAGCTCAAACAACACCTATTGTAGTGTCAACCGTAAGTTAAGGCCTCTAAAATGGTATATAGATGTGCATTGTGTGAAAAACGCCATCAAGTGGTGGAGTTCAGTATACATACTATTTCCTTTTCTCAATATCATCTTTTTAATTGTTAAAAAGTTGTTCAAATATATATTGTATTTTTTCTAATTGTAATATTTTTTTAGTCCAATTTCTGATGATTACTCATATTTACATGAATGATGTGCTTCATTGCAAATGACGACAATGCAAAAAACTGTAAAGAATTGTGCTTTTCCATCTCTAGAAAGTGGACTATATGAAGACATTGAATAAATTTGCATAAATTACTACCCAGTTGTTTAAAATCACAATTCAAACCGGCACTCCCAACATAGACTATGAATATGGGGACTAAAGGTTTCTGAAAGCGCTCAGCCTAATAATTCTTTTGATATTGAGCTTCACTTGTTTGCATAACACACAAGTTGTAACTTACTGTTCGAAGGTGAAGTAGAAACAAGGATTTTATTTCAATATTATGATTGATTCATAAGTGGATAATCTGAAGTGGATTTATTATCATTGAGAAGTACATGTTTCTATGTTGTTGTTTTGATAATTACCAATAATCTTTCAAACATTTCATTCTTTTTTATAGTTGTATCATCAAGAAAAATAATAATAAATATTAATGAAGATTTCTGTTGCCACTAAGACTTATTCAGAAAAAATAAAATCTAATTGTACCATTTTAATATAAAGAAGAAAATAAATTTTTGGTCATGCGCTTTTTATGAATTTACATGCAGCCACTCATAATCATCAGTTTAAAAAGCATAAGTGGCCCACTTAAGCTTACAGCTTATCATTATATAAGTCAATCTTTGCTGCTCACTGGTGCTGAAATCACAGCTTTAACTTATTGTCTGCCTGATATTTAATTTGAAAAATGAATTGTACAAACTTATTAATTCTATAGCAGGAGAGAGATAGAATCTCATTATTAACTACCTCCAGTTAAAAATAAATATTAAATTTTGAATTTAAGCTATACAAAAGATATTATTGGATTGAACACAAAAAGTTGAGAACAAATATTTTTAATAAAAATAATTCCCCTTTAAATGAACTTAATATGATTTTAAAAAATAAAAATGGCAATTTAAAAACAAAATTAGTAAAAGATTTAAACATTTTCTATAATTTATTCAACGTGAACTAAAATTTATTTACAAAAAGTATATTATTTAATTAAAAATAGTTACATATATAAACTTTTGTGCTGAGAATAAAACAAGTATTTCTAAAGCAATAATTATTTCATTTAACTTCCAAATAAATTCAAATTCACTTTTATAAAGTTCTTTTTTTAACAATAAAATGACAATTAATAAAAAGGTTCACTCCCATCTGGCTTCAAACACAGATCTCATACATTTTTACGTACATAGTACCTTCCACGACCATGTTCAATTCAAAAATAACCTATTGGGAAGCCTTCAACCTATCCAACTCAAATACCCAGAAGGCACATACTTACCTCCCCATCGACATAAACAAACTGCGCAAACTAGCCCGTAGATTGAAACTAGCACCTAAACATACAGACTTTCTTCTCAAAATTAACCTTGGTAGCCTCTCCACTGCTATATTTCTTAATAAAAGAGGCTTCCGCATAGATCCCATATGTTGTCTCTGTCTTTCCAGCCCGGAAGATATGGACCATATCCTTCGCCTTTGTCCAGTCTGGCAAGGACTAAGACAAAACTTCCAGAAACACATTGATAATAATGGTCCAGATCTAACATCTCTTCAAGGGGTTTTAAATAGAGGCATTTTCGCTGAAATCAGGCTTGCCACTTACATAAACTTTGCCATCTGGTTGACCAGATGCAAGGTGATTTTTCAAAAATTACCACTTAACGAAATCAATAACTGCTTCCTCAACATAATTAAAAATATCCAAGAAACAGACGAGAGGCTGATCCATACCTGGCCATATTAACCTGGGAATTCACAACTGGTCTAAACAGCACCTCTCCAACCAACCCCTAAATAATTTATATGAAAATAACTATTATGATTTAATAAAACCCTCCAACCATTACTTGCCAAAACAGGGTTTACTAACAAAGGTATTTCGTTATAGACTAGATGAATAATATTCACCTTGCATCCACAGACTAAGTTCTTCACTAACATTCATTTTGTATTCTACTGACTTTTGGATCATTTCTTCTTTGTATATATCACCCTGTAACATCGTCTAGTTAATTCTTGTTGTCTTTTTATTTTTTTGTAATCACTTATAGGTCAAATAAAATTATCTTGAAAGAGAATTAATAAAAAAAGTAAATGTTTTGAAAACCAATTGAAAGAAATACATTTTACATTATTTTATTCAATTATTACAATTCCATCTAATACAGTTGTTTTCTCAAGATTCATTAAGTGAGGTTTCTTATGTACATACATAAATAATAGCATGGCTGATTTTTTTTTTCAGAACTCATCAGTAAGAAAAACTTGTGCTGGTGAATGTTGGACAGAATACAGGCAAAGACAAATTAAGAATTGGTATATGAACAGGCAGATTTTAGACCATGATAAGAAATAAAGAGATTAGATAACTAATCTAAATATAACCCTTAATATGATTAGGGAATTTCAACAGCTACTTTATCTCTGTAAAGGCGTTTCATTCTAAATGTCATTATAAGCTATGGATAGCAAAGTTGAATACAATGTTGTCTTCCATATATAGAAGACCAGAATAAAAGTAGAGCTGCTGTCAAACTCATAGTTTTCAAGTGGATAAAGAGAAGAGACAGAATTGTGTGTTGGCATTATATTATTCATTTTTGTTGCAGGAATAATTAAAAAGAGTGGCTTTGATGGTTTTCAAGAGATATTCTGCATTGGAGGAAGACAAATATGCAATTTACAATATGTACATGATATTGTTTTGATACCAATAGCAGAAAAAGAACTACAGGAACAGGCTGGTTGTTTCATTATGATCAGGAGTAGAGTGTGGACTAAGGCTAATAAATACAAGACAAGGGTAATGTGATTATTCAGAATAATAAAAATAAAAACAGAGGATGTCTAGTAGGAAGAGATTTCAGAGCTTATCTAGGATTCAGAGTTTGACTATGAAGATCGAGAATGTCATAAAGAAATAAGTGCATGCTACTGTTGCCATCAAGAATGTTTACAAAATTGATTACCATATAGAAAACAGAGGCATAAGTTCGAAGACAAAAAATAGACGATTGAAGGCTCTAATATAATACATTACAACATGTAAATGTGAAATGTATAGACATTGAGAAAACAAGAATCCATAGTTTTGAGATGAAGAATTAATAAAAGATGTCTGGAATACCTTAGTTAATTAAGAGAACTAATGAATAGATTTTGGTAATAGCAGAAACAAAGAAAGCTACACTATTTTGTAAGGATAGTTAGAAACATAGAGGATAAAACATCATAAAATGGATAGGATTATCAGTATTGTAATCATGCAGAAAAATGGAAGGGAAAAGTTGTTCATTCATACTACGCCCATTGTCAAAATAACAGATCAAATGGATTATGATAAATTGAAATATAAAACTGCATATGAAATTAAAAATTGATCAGATTTATTTGATTGTGCATTCATTCATTCATTCATTCATTTATCATCATCATTATAATAAAAATAATTAAGCTTTGTCTAAAATTATAAAACTACTTTATTCAAATTTCATGACCAAAATTATTATAAATATGTATAATTATTCATATCTGTATAATTATTCATTTCAAATTCAATATAAATAAAATGTAAATTTTGAAGCTTACATGATATGAAGATTTTAATGAATTAACAAGAGCATCAATTCGACTGATGACTTCAAAATCGTGCATCAGATCAGACATCTGTTGGTAAGATTCTGTTAAGGTTTCTAAACAAACAAACAAACAAAAAAAATCGAACAAAATTTGGAAGTAAAAACTTTTATTACTTCAAGTCAAAAAATAAATTAATAAATTTTAACAAATCACTTACACACAATTATTATTTTTATGGAAGTTATCCAAAATTTTAAAATAAATAAATTCTTTGTATTCTGAAAATATTACCCATTTAAAAAGACTAGTGGAAAAAATATTATTTTATACTATCCCCTTTTTATTATTTTTTAACTAACGTACTTTCCAAAAGATGGCAAATTAATTTTAAATAGGATAAATCAAAGAGTTTAAAGGATTTTGATTAATTCACTAAATGAAAAAAAATATAAATAAGCTTGAAATCATGGTGTGCTTGTGATAACTAGAGAAAATTAGTTAAAAAGTGTTTCACTATTTTATAATTCTTAATGCAAATAATTGCCTTTTTAAAAATAAATGACTATTTTTATATTTAAATGTTAAAATAATGATTCTATATTAGCCTTCTGGATTTTTAAATTTAAAATAAATTCTATGTGAAACTGCCACATTTCCATGAAATTAAACAATATAAGAAGGATAGAGGGACCAGCTCTAAATAGTTCTGCTGTTTATCTCTTTAATGATTGTTCAATCAGCTACTTAATTCTCTTGATGATTTCAGTGATTCCTGCTTATCCTCTTAATCATGTGTTTCGGCATTTTACTATGCTCCATTGTAATCAATCCAAATATAACCTCCCCACACTTTACTATGTACTCTGTCATCTTTGTATGCACTTATATTAATTTCTCAAATCTCAGATCTGTATGGAAGAAATGGTAGAAACACATTTATTAAAAATCTTCTTTTCAATTACATAGGCATAATTCCTTTTAATATTCTGTGATTAATTTCATACATTATGTTTTTATATATTAGTTTCTAATATTGAATTATTTCTATTAAATTAAATTATTTCTACTATATTTCAAGTTTATTTTTGTAACTAATTCAATCCATCATTACATTTCTATCAGTATGACTAATGTGAGTAATCATTTATAGTTAACTTCTAAATTTTTTTTCTTTTGTAAAAACTCATTGAATACTTCTGGTTTTGTAAATACTTATCTTCATTTTTATTTTATTCTGATAGCTCTAGTAACACTTTTCAAAGCTTTGAAACATTATTTATAAAAATGATCATAACATCTCCAAAACCTAAATATTTAAGAAGTCTTCATTTAATTTTATTCCTTTATTTTCTCATTTTAATCTGCAAAATACTTTCCACTAATCTATTATAACAAATTTTAGGAAAATAAAATCATTCTATCATAAGATTCCTTTAATATTAATATTATTATTATTATTACAAACTTAATCATAGTTGTTGTACTTCGATTGTCAAAAAATATTGATATGACTGTGGAAAATACTTTGTTTTCTTATTATTTATATCTACATAGGTCTTTCAAACATTATTCCATGCATTTCATTATGTTATCATTTTTTAACAATAGTGCCACCTTCTTAATGCTGAAACAATTTTATTTTCAATATTAAAATAATAATTTTATATCTTTGATATTTTTATTTTCTATCAATTTCCTTGTTAGACATTTCACAATTATATTCTTATTTTGCAGATTCCTATTATTTTCTTCAAATATATACAATTACATTCATCTCTCCATTATGATTATAGTTCATCTTGCTACAAACATGAGAATGCCATAAGTTCTCAAAAGCACTCAGCCGCATTTAATTTATAGAAATAACTACACTTATTACATTTATTATTCACTTTTTTTAAATAGATCATTTTAAAATTCCATCTTATCTGCATATATGGCCTTCTTCAGCTAAAAATTTATTGGCTAAGGACTGCTTTTTTTTTTGCTTTTAATATCTGAATAACGGTTCTTAGTAATACATCTATTATCTTTCTACTGATCTCTATAAAATCTTAATTATTTTCAAAGACTAATAATAATTTAAAACAATTTGTAAATCCTAAATTGAATTCACTGAAATATTTCTTAAGGTTAAGAAATATCAATTGTTAATAATATATTTCTAATTGCTTTGCATTATCATATGTTTTACATCTCACAAATCAATAATCACTTCCAGTGTTGAATCCATTAAAAACCTTACAGTTCTGAGAAAACTTTTTTTTTTTGAGAATTAAAATATAGTTATATTCTATTGCGCCTTTATTTGAATGTTTCTATCTTCATATAAATTTTTCATCATTAAAAAAAAAAAATCATACCCAAATTAATTTTTTTAATTAGATACAAAAATTCTTGTACTGATAATTTTAAAATATTTTTTGATCTGATCAAAAACATTCTGTAAGTCTATATAAAAATGTACAATGAAAAATTGTTGTAACATAATTCTAAATTATTTGTATTTATTATCTTTCATTAAATTGAATAATTGATAATATACCTTTCTCTTTATCAAATATGCCATCAATTAACACAATAGTGTTCTATTTTTTTATTTAGAATGAAACCACTCCTACTTTCAGAAATAAAAAAATACTGGGGGGCACATACCATAGACTTCATTTTCAGGTTTTTTAGATGACCCAGATGTACTTAATCTTTTGAAGTTAATGGCAGATGCAAAAACACCATCCATTACTTCAACATCTTGCAAAGGCACGCTCCATTTGATGTTATACCTCTCAGGAGTACATACGTCGTGAGATTCTAAAGATCTATCAGAAAAGACAAAACAATGATGAATAAAAATTAACAAATGCATATTAATTTATCATTACTACAGATTTTATTTTTTTAAAAAGAAAAGTAAACAAAAATATATTGATAATTATTATTGCTAATTACTAAGTTGAAAAAGGATCAAGTGATGTTCTACCATCAAATTACATTTTAAAAAAAAATAATTTAAATTAATAAAAATTTCTGTACCCCTAATTCTAAATGATCAAAAATTAATGGCATAATTTTTTAAAAATTAATTTAATTTTTTTTTATTGAAATGAACTTATTATATATAACTATTGTAATGTTATGCAGATTTCAAGTTTCTATCCATTATTTTGAAAATAATGATAATCATCATATACAATCAATAACTTTCGATTCACCAAATCTATCACAATAAAATCAAAATGATTTTAAATGCTTAGTAATAGTTTAAGATACCATTCCTAATTATACATGTATCCCCAGAACACACACACACACACACACATATATATATATATATATAACAATCTCTGTTGTCTGGATAAGACAACCAATCAGTAAACTGCATATACATTGATACATGTAAGCAATAATACACTCAGTTTATGATAAAATCAGTATTTTATCTATATATCATTAATTTTATAAATACAGTATAGAAAAAATGTTAAATAAAAAAACTAAAACTATATTTTAATAACAAAAACATTTAATTAATAAGGAATAAAAGTTCATATATAAGAACAACAATAATACACCTGACGTAAAAATATGAATAGTGATATATGTTTAAGAAAAAAGTAATAAAGATGCATATTGAAATACATACTGTTTCAAATCTCTAAATTGTCATAAAATATTTCAATTATTAAAACAATTTTAACTTATAACTAAATTAATTTTATTTCAGTATGCAACAGAAGAAATATTCTAAATTTAATACATAGTGTAAAATAATATTTTTATTAATAATATCAAATATATAAAAATACAATAGAAATGATTAAAAATGTACAAATAAATTAAATAAATAGTGCTCTGAAATATCTTTCTTAGGATTGTGGCATAAAGAGGAAGGTCTATATATATGTTTAATATTTAAAACTTTTTCTTGCATGGAAATTTATTAGCATATTATAGATGATAGCTTTAATTAATAACTATTATAAGTGGTGGCTTTAATTGATAAAGTTTTTGATGATTTAACTTTATTGCTTTTTTCAGATTTTAAATGTAATTATCTTGTAATTTAGATTAATTTATACACATATAATTTCATAAACTCAATTGAGTTTTGAAGTGTTAAGCCTTAAAACAATTTTCTTCTAACTTAAAATATAGTCCTCAGTGAGTTTTTCTTGCAGCTAGGAATTTAGCTGACTTAAATGGTCTTTGCAATTTGTTATTAAGCTTGTTATAAACTACTCATGCAGCTCATTCTTTGATCACTTATTGGTTGTTGGCAGCAGACAATTCTCAAAGACTTCTTATTCTTAGCCTGATATCATTACAACATAAACCTCAGAGATTATGGCTAATCCATTCATCTTCCTGATTCTTGGACATGTTCATTTTCATTTCCACTATGAATACGAAATACTATTATTGAATAAATAATAACTAATGCACATTAAATGTTCAGATATGTATGGGCCTTTTATAGTTTAACATTCTATTATTGGATAACTTTAAAAATAAAAAAAATAAGATAAATGAACTTCGATAAATAATATAATTGAGTTTTACATTAACAAAAAGATTTCCCTTTTTTCTAAAACCAGTTAACATTATCCAATTAACTTTAGGAATGCTGAAATAAACTAGATACTATTAAAAGAGATAATTCAAAATTGGATTAAAATAAAGTTTTAAATTTATTAACTTTTAAAGTGAATATGTTTTCAAAATACTAGTATAAAATCTATTAATACATTTTAAATCAAAAATTCATACAATTTAATAAAGTATTTTCACAAAAATGTTATAATCATTTAGTTTGAATACTATCATATATGTATGTATGGGAAATCAAAATTACAAATTACAAAACTTATATTAATATTGATAAAATGAAATTAGGGGTGTGTTTACCAGTGAAGAGTTGGTCAGTTTTCTCTCCACATTTCCTATAGTGTTATCTCTGAATCAATTCATATATTAAGTAGTGACAGCAGCAGTCTAGATTACAATTATGCTATGAAATGTGATAATGTGTTTCATATCTTCAAGGCTCTCCCTTCTTAAGGTTGGATGGCCTTGCCTTAGAATTCTTTTTTTTAGATAGCTATATCCTAATTATTGAGATAACTAATTATTATAAGATTTTTGAACTGTTTAAGTCAGCGTTTCCCAACCTTTTTTGGCTCATGTACCACTTGGTAGTATATCATGCTAAATTGTACCACTTCGTAAAAATGATTGTATTTTGTAAAATTTGTTATTGCGAGTGTGTTATTTTATTTGCATTATACATATTATAGGGTGACCATGTATTCACATCACATAATGAGACAAATTACATTGTAACATGCCTAAACGTCATGCTGGATTATAAACTCACTGTAACATATATGTATGTGTTTGTTCAAAGTATCATATTTATCTACTATTTTGTCATATTTCATTTACTAATAAATGGTTTTAATAAAAACACAAAATTATAAAAACCCAACTAATATATTTTTTTATCATAATCAAATGTTTTTATAAAATAAATTTAATGAGATCCTTGTGCTTGTTTCGAAGAACATAATTTTTTGAAATTTGGTTCAGAAGATGCAAGATATACCCTTAAGTCTACAGCTGCATTCAATCTGTTTCAATACTTTTTTTTTAAAAAAATATATGAAGAAAAAGCTCTTTCTACTAATTCCATACTAGTAAATAGTAATAATAATTTAAGAGCTTTCTCAGAAAACTGTTCATATTCTTTAATGTTTAACCAAAATTAATTAGATTGTGTCGATAATTCTATTAAATTTTCTTTCTCTTTTATTGATAATGATGTAGCTTTTTCTAAATTTTCTTCATAGAAGGGGTTTGAAATCCACTTATCATTTGTGTTTTCGGGTTTTGGAAAATATTCCATGAAAGACAATTTTAATCCTGTTAAATGTGCTATTATATTTTCTGTATATCTTGAGACAGACTAACCTTATTTTCAAACAAAAAAATATGTAGAGTTTCGAATTTTTCCGGTTGATTGTTTTCAATACACTGTTTCCAAAAATCTAATTTCTTAATCATACTTTCAATTTTATCATTAACATTAAAGATCGTTATCGAGTTATTCTGAAGTGTCAAATTTAAGTTCATTTATTTGCAAAAAATATCAGATAAATATGCAAGCACCTGAAGCCAATCAAAATCATACAATTTCAAAGAGAGATCAAAAGGATTGTCTTAAAAAAAAACCTGTGCTTCTTGTCTAAGTTCGAATAAGCAGGTTATATAGGGATCAATGAATTTTAATAAACAAAGACGATACAATCACAAACAATAACCTGTCACTTGTAAGCCATGCGGTGAAGTGAATGAGAGTGCAGCACTATGACAACAGTGGCGGCGACATCTCAAGTTACTGGTGGCTAACAGCTAAATTTAAAAGTGCACTCCAAAAAAAAAAACCGATATCAATTGCTGGATTTTCGATCATCGACTGTACATATTAACAACTTTACTGTATAATATTATTCATTAAAATAATTTTTATGAATTATAGGAAAAAACGTTTCTATGATATTTTTATGATTTAATTTTTTTAATTTTTTATGTCCGCCATTATTGATTATTTTTCGTGTACCACCAACCAGCAACTCGCGTACCACCAGTGGTACGCGTACCACAGGTTGGGAAACGCTGGTTTAAGTAATTAATTATTGAGATAGTCAATTATTAATGGGCTCCTGATTTACAAATCATACATAAATTATATTATATTGCTTATGAAATTAACTAATTAATTTATATGTTGTAAATAATTGTACCAGTAAATTCTCAAAAAAATTTTAGAACCTGAAATTTTTTGAATAAAACACCTGGAAATAAATCTAAATTTCTACTTGTTATTTTAAAGAATAATCACTCCAAATGTTATACATTTTAATTACATAAGAATGCCATTATATTATGGTGTAGATTCAAATTTGAAGTGCAAAAATAAATTGTGTTAAAGGGATAAAAAGCAATAACAAATTACAACCAATAATTTAATGCTAGCACTTGGTTGTAGTACCCTGTGTCTAATTATTCCATTCTGTCTTTGGTCTGAAACTTAACACACACACACATATATGAGGGATCCCAAAATAACTAGAATCTTCTCTGGTTTGCACACCTGTTGTAGTATATACTTTTACTGTTACATATTTCTTGCAGGAATTCTTCTGCATCAATTTGCCAAATGACACCACCGTGTGAAATTGTGGTGTCACCTAGCACATTTTTTTGTAAAGGTGTTTCGCATATTTGTCAATTTTTTTACATTTGCTGAAGTCTTCAAACCATATGAAATTCTGTTTTCCTTTACAGAAAATGGCAAAAAAAAAAAATTGTAATGCTTGAAACAAATTATAAGCAAGCTGATCTCATAAAAACACAAGTTTATGAGTGCTTTAATTAAGATGTTATAATTACCATGTCTCTAAAAAGCATCTCAAGTGAAGTCCAAAGTCAAAACAATACTGATTTTTTTTTTTGACATGAATGGTATTTTTCTCTAAAATTTAGTTTGCAACCATCAGGCATTTCCTCAGCAAATTCTGAAACATTTATGTGATGCAGTAAATGCAAACATCCCATTTTGTGGCAAAAAAAAAATGTACAAGCTCCACTCCAACAAACTCTCAAAGTTCTGAGTGTGAAACACTTTTTAATTAAGTCTCAACATGACTCAGCTTATCTATCAGCCTTTGCTTGATCTCACTTCATGCAATTTTTTTTTTAAATCTCTAGAATAATAAAATGTCTAATTTTTTTTTTGTGAATTTAGAACTTGGGGTGTGTGGGGTGATGACAAACAAATTTAGACTTGGGCATTGCATTAAATTTATTCTTCTTTTCAAAGTGATTCAATTTGCAATACCTAAAAATAAAATTCCAGTTATATGTAAGAAGATTTTAAATATATGTATATACATAGTGAAATCATATATTTTCATGGATTTTTAATTTGATAAAGAATGGAAATTAAAAATTATATCAATGTTAAACAGATATAATTTTACTATTTGATGTTACCAGATAACTATCAATTACTTATTGACAACCCTGAGACTAAACAAATTTTCTCCATTAACTTATAATATTTCCCTTGTTTTGAGTTTAATGAAATAAAAGCAGTTCCTCTTTCATTTCAAACATAAGTTCTTATAAGAATTTAAATCCACCATAGCTATTATTTTATAGATGTGAGAATGCAGAAGACTAGCATCTTTCTGGACATCCTGAAAATAATAATTAATTTTCTCCAGAGAGTTATATGTTGAATTATGTATTTTCATTTGATAAAAATGATAATTAAGAGTTTATATCCATGTAAAAAGAGATACCAACAATTAGCAATTGACAATCCTGAGATTGAACAAGTTTTCAACATTAACCTATATTAGCTCTTTTGTTAAGGATTTGGTGAAGTAAAAGAGATTCCTCTTTTAATTCAAACCCAGCTTCTTATAATGACTAAAATACAAAAAAACTATTATATATACAAAGCAAGATTAATACAATAATGATTTTAAACACTAAAAACTCCTATGCTGTTTTATTCAAACTTGATGCTTGTTTCACTGTTAGCATTGCTAAAATAATGGAATAGGTGTGTGATATTTGTATATTTTAATTTCACCTGAGAGATAGAAGATAGTTCTATTTCATATAATAATTAACTACTTTTTGTTCATTATTATTTTAACATTTTTTTAAAAATTAAGTTGTATTGTAAAAGTATATGTATATGCAATATATATGCTGAAAAGCCTATTATAAATAGATATATTGGTAATAAGTATTACATAGTTTTATTAATTTCCATGAATTTCAGTATCTATATTATACAGGTATCCAGAGCTAATGTCAGAATTTTTGCATGCTAGAAAGTTCTATTACTTCTAACCCCCCCCCCCCCCAAAAAAAAAAAAAACAGACTTGCTCACTTAGATTTTTAAAATAAATATTTTACAGAAAAAATAAAATGCACAAAATTAATTATCTTTCGCAAAAGCATCAACTTTGTAAAAACTATGATCCTTAAATATCCGTACTGCTTCACTGGGAATTGCCTTACGGTAACGTGGACCCAGTACATGACAATGCTTGAAACCAAAAGTTGCGGAATAGGGAACACTGTGCCTTTCAATAAAGATTTATTTTTTACAAAAACAAATGAGAAAGGAATATATGTGAAAATTTACGTTATTTCCCCAAAAAATCAAAAATGAATCATTATAATCTTATGCATAAGAGATTACATCTTACATGCAAGCACTACTACATCTTACATGCAAGCACATACATAAATACAAAAGTAGAGAATGTGTTTAAACACACATAAAAAAGTAATCAGAAAAAATTTAATCTTATATAATACTAATAAAAATTCCTCTTGTTAAATAATTATTAAATTGATCTTTATAGATTTTTTTTTAATATTATTTAATTTTCCAACTTCTAATAATAATTAGATTGTTCAATAAAACTACAGTGATGTTATGTGATGTACTGTAGCTTCTCCTTAAACGAAGTCAAGAATCTCTCAGAAATTATGCCCAAGAAACCTGTTAGCCATGTTATTTTCCATTCCCCAGTCTAAGTTTTCCCATATTCTGTTCCATCCCATTTCCACAATATAATCTTTGTCAACTCTATGGCCTTTATATCTAAATCCCTCTTATCTTTTCCCAAACACAGCATAAAAAACAATAATCCACTTTCTGTATAATCACTTTTTTTATATTTATTCTTCCATAACCTCATTATATGTACCCTTTCTGTTTTCAAGCATTTACATTAAATTAACAGATGCCTAATATTTTATATTCCTTCCTTACATAATTTACAGATTACATCACCGATATTTTTCCATTTACATGTATATTCTCTTGTTGCTAAAGATCCTGTTCGAGCCTTAAACAATAAACTACTTTCCTTACTATTATCATATATTAATTCGCACCTAATGTTCTGTTTATTTCTATATATATTTAAACTCTTTTTATTCTCCATACTAGTTCTCCATCTCTCTAACTCTCTATTGTTTATTAATAAATCTATTCTTTTACCCCATTCCTTACCACTATAACACTCAACAATCCTCCCTAACACAATCATCCCATCTTTTGTACAAATATACTGATATAAATTTTTTATCCAAATCTTTTGCATACCGCATTACCTTTCTCACCCATCTTGTTGCCTGCCTTTTACTCATAACCCAATTAAATACTATTTTGGCTATTCTTTTATTATCCATAAACTGCAATCTACCAAACATTTTCATTTACTTTTTGCATCTCTCATATGAAAACTTGACCATCCCATTTCTCCTTGAATTGCCTACCTTGCTGTCCATACATCTGCATCCAATGCATGTCTTTTTACTTCCCTTTGAACTTTTTCTAAGTAATTTAATATCCCTTTACTAAACACATAATGCATCATTACCATATGTTAACCCTACTACTGCAACTCCCTTCCGTATAATTCTAGCTACATCATATTTATTATATGAAAACACTGTTAATTTCTTTATCAATCCCTTTCTTTTCTTTGCTTCATTTATCAATTTTTTCTCCCATTCATACAAATAATTTTCTGATTACTTAAAATAATTCCCAAATAACTATATCTATTCACCACACTTAATATCTCCCAATAAAAATTCTACATCTTCTCTTTCCCCAGTATTAACCATCATTATATTTGATTTTTCTTCACTAAATTTAATCCCCATCTCTTTACCCACCCTTGCACATGTCCTCAGCATAACTTCCATATCTTCTTTCTGCACACAAAAATATATCATCTGCAAAAAAAAAAAAAAACCTGACAAAATATATACTCCCTTACCACTTATTAACGGTATCTCTATCCCTCTTTCCTACTCTTTCTATTGCTCTTTCCATTTCACTCAAATACAACACAAACAAAATAGGTGACATAGGGCATCCTTGCCTTAGTCCCACCCCATTTTTAACTTTTAACTGATTCTATATTCCCTAATTGATATATCTAATAATTATTTTCATATAATTTCTTAATAATATCCACTAAAGCTTCATCCATTCCCAAATTTGCTAAACTTATCCATAATTTATTTCTATTTATTCTATCATATGCCTTCTCTATATCTATAAAACTCATATAACTGTTTACCTGAATTCCTACTCATATCCATAAGTTATGTAACAACAAATAAACTATCTCCTATATGCCTATCTAATCTAAAACCTTGCATTTCCCCCACTACATTATTCTCTTCCATCCATTTTACAACTCTTCTAGCCACCATATATGAATTTTTTTTAATATAAAACTGATGTTACCGCTATTGGTCTATAATTATTTAACTTTCTATGTTCCTTATCCTTTCCTTTAAATAATAATCTTACTCCTGTATTACTCCAACTAATCGGAAAAACTCTATTCTGTGCCATCTTATTAAAACAAGATAATAACTTTACTTTTGCCCTATATCTTAAATTCATTACCATTTCTGCTGCCCATCCATCTAAACATCTTGCCTTTTCACTTTCTTCTCTACCTCATTCAGTTCATTTTTTGTAAACCTAATATTCCCATTACTATATGCTTTCATGTTTTCTATCATTCTATCCTTCACATCTACCATCTTTTCTATATTCATTACAAATCTATTTAAGATTCTCTTTAAATTTTCTCTAGAACTACACTCTATTCCCTCATCATCTAGTAATACTATCTCTCTCCCCCCTACATTTCTCCTTTTAATGTAATTCCAAAATTTTTTACTTCCATCTCTTCCACTTTTATTAATGTCCTCCAACAATAATTATGTACTGCTGCCCTCTCGTGAGAATTTGTTTTAATTTGGCAAAGGCGACTAAAATGGTTATTAATAAACAATAATATCGTATGCACTTAGATATCATAATGCATTCAAATATAAAAAAAACAATCCTGGATATTTTTCTTTAAGATAAGAATATTATTTACTGTACTTGATTTAATGCATTGGTCTTCAACCACTGGGCCGCAGCCCGGCACCCGGCCGCGGAAGTTTTCTGCCGGGTCGCGCTAGACTGGCAAGAAAGTTAGTAATAACAAAATAATAAGATTTTAAACTTTTAATTAATATAAACAGTTTTTATTTATTTTTTCATCGCATTTTTACCCTGTTAAAAAATAAGAAACAGAACAAAAACGAAATCTAATCAATCATACATAAATTAATTTGTTTTTCTATTTATCACAGATGTTTATGGAGAGATAGAATTAAATTCATTATTTTTCTAAAAAAATTCAAAATTTAAAAAAAAAAAAAAGGTTTTTTATTAAACAAACTCCAGTTGTCTTTTGATAGCCAATCACGATCGTTTTTGGGCATTGTTTATGTGTTAAAACAAGATCAAAACTTTTGACTTTTCTAAGTTTCGTTTTCTTTTTTTTTTTTGTTTAAAAATACGCCCACTTTTTTTTTGGCCTATAAGGCGATACTTTTTGATTTTATTTGTATACTGCAAATATACAAAAACTTTTATTTTTAAAACCAATTTCTGTTAACCTTTTTTTAAAAATAAAAACAAACAAAAAATAACTTTGCGATTTTTTTTTTTTGGCTTTATTTATATTACGCGATATCTATTTTACCATTTTTTTAAAAAAAAAAACTGTTCCTATTAATTACATTTTTGGATCCTTTCAACACACCAGCACAAAAAAAAATAACACTAACATCAAAACTTCAGACTTTTACATGTTTCATTTTATTTTTTCAGATTTAAAATACGGCAAATTTTTTTTTGACTGTACAGTGATTAAATATGCGATTTCTATTTTGCCCTTACTACTAGCAAAAGACAACCTCCATATATATATAACCATCTTGTATATTTAACATTAAATACAGATATTATATTTATCATAATCATTGCCATGTAATTGCACTAGCTATAATATTTCCCAACATTCAGGTGAATAACATTTTATTCTTGAATGTTTTAACAATGAAATAATAAACATAGAAATGCAAGCACATTAATGAGAACGATTGTTATTGTACTGTTTTCTGTGTTCAGCATGTGAAGTAAGCAACACCATTACAATACACAATAACTAGTGTGCTGTTTTGGTCAGTTATAACAATTATGTTTATCTAAGGCTAAGCAGGTTACATCTTTACGAAAATGCATCTGTAAATTTCTGCCGGTCCACGAAATCTTATCCTTATTTTTGCCGGCCACAGGTGTGAAAAGGTTGAAGACCACTGATTTAATGGATTAGAATCAGTTCGAAAATTCACGAGTGGAATAACTTTTTTTTTTAAATGAAGTTGAATTGGTATATTAATTTATGTCAACTTTTAAAAATTAAAATATTGCTTGGAATTAAATATTACATAATTTAAAAAATGCAATTAAATTCAGTAACATTTATTTTGAAATTTCAAACTTAAAGGATTTTTAAAACACAAGTTTGTTTACTACAATTTACAAAACATAACAGTGAGTAACGATTATAATAATATTATGTTGGATATGTGCAATACATACAGATGAGAAGAGTGTTATTACACTATATGCACACAATTTACTATATAGAAGACTGTGTAATCTTTCAGTAATAACCCAGTGTCATTAATTAGACTTTAATATATTCTACACAATGGCAACTGTACATTAATGAATTATAGATTTTTATCATAATAATTTATTTACTTATTCTTGTTTCATAAAACTTTGATATGATTATTTTATCCTTACCAATAAAGAACATATAACAAATATTTTACAAATATATATTGGTTAAGGCTGTAGCCTCAATCACATGCGTATAAAATGCGATAGTAGGGACCTCTACAGGTCTGGTTTTAAGACCTGTAGAGGTCCCTACTATCGCATTTTATACGCATGTGATTGAGGCTACAGCCTTAATGAATATTATTTACGTAATGAATGTGTGTTTAAATAAATTTATAATTACAACTTTAAATATATATTGGGTGTATTTAATTTCATTACTATTCTTTTTAAATTGAACATATTTCACAATTTTTTTCTATTTGATAATACAGGTTTTGTATACTTATTCTCACAGAACATTTACATAACCTTCAAGTTTCATTGGGATATTTTATTTTAATCCTCTTAAATAAAATTCACTTTCCTTGTCTATCCCAGTGTTATACACAAAATATATAGGCTATCTTTTCTGTTTTCTTCATAACATTTCTCCTTCAATTATCTTACTTATTTTATCCAAACTAAATTTCCTCTTTAAAAATTCTATTTTGGTGATTAACAATTTTATTCTTTCTCTAACATTTCACATCTCTTATATAATATTACACTATATATTTTTATAATTTTTTTTATTTCTTAAATCTGCGTATTCCATAAAAATGAGTTTAAAGCTTTTATGATACTACTAATAATAATAATAATACATATATTCTTTTCAATATCACACCTTGACTATTTCCTTTTTGATATATAATCCAAAAACACTTTATATTTTCTACTACTTTAATTTCTTCCAGTCCTTCCAAGATGAATTCTTCCTTAATTTTTATCATTAAAAATTTTCAATTTTCCATTTTTGTTGATTTGCTCACACATTTTCTTTTCATGACTTAAACAATCTAAACTGTATCATCCTATCTACTTATGTTTACATTTTTTGAATATCAAAGATTTTATCATATGATTTAACTAAATTTACATGTTTAAACTGCTTTTATTTTAATAGTCATATTAATATGTTTTACTGGCATTTAAACTAAATTTTTCAGGCATATTATTAGCATTATATATCCTAGTTTTTATATTTATCATATTAATTAGCTATATAATTGCCTAGTATACAATCTTATTTAACGTTTTAAATAATTAATGTTAATTCAATAAATGCAAAAACAAAAAGTAGGAATAATATATTTATTTATAACTATTTTCATATTTTATGGATCAAATAAAGTCTGCTTACATATACTCGATATTTTTCTTTATTTCCATAATATACAATCTACAGAATTTTTTTGAATCTTTTTTTTTATAGATGTTGTTTTCTTTAATATATCCATCTTCAAAATTAGATTTATATGAACATATTAGATAATATTTTACAATACTACTTTACTGTATATGTTCTGTTATTTTCATTTATAATGATCTTCTATTATTGCTAAACTATAGCTTTCAACAAGATCTTACTCAAAAGTATAAAATACATCATCTTTGGGACGAATCTCTGTCCTTCAGTATGTCTAGTTATTTGATTTATTTATTTTTTACTATTATTTTTTTCCTATTTATTGAACATTGTACTTTTGGAAGATTAAAAAAAAATTATGTTAAGCTACTAATGTTAGGTATAAAGACTATAGAAAGATTATGTGAATCCATTTCCCTCTTAATTGCCTCTAAGAATCTCTGTTAGTTTTAGAATTTTTCTTTATTTTCTACAATTAAGAACAAAACATTCACAATATTACTTCAAACTATACCAAACATGAACTGTCTTATTATAATATTAAGGAGTAGCAGAGTATTTCTACTGTAAACTATTTAAATTACCATGTTTGTTCAAATGTGGATAAAAAATACCCTAAAAGCCCAGTCATACTTACATACAACAATAATCATATAAATAATGCAAACATAAATATGGGTTCAAAATGTAGTATTTAAAACTCAGATTACCATGAATGAATTACATATCAAGGAAGATGATAATGATATTATTATCTTTACTGTATCTACTAGTTCTCTAGAATTCCCAAGATCTTCTTTAGAACTTTTCTTAAGTATTGATGTTATATATAACTCTTCTCCATTTACATTTTTCTCAAATAAGTATTTTAGAATTTCTATTTGTTTAAATGAATTTATATCCAGAAGATTTTCATTTCATTATTTTAGTTATTCTTTCTATGCCAACTAAATCCAAGTGCAGGAGTTTTCTATATCATAATTACTTGTATAAGCATAGCAATTTCATTAATATTCCAAGTATTTTTTTCACTAGTATTACTTAGTAAAATGAGGACAATATTTATACTCACTTAAGCATCTAATTGTCAGTATTTTTAGTACTCACTATCATACTTTCTATTCATTCACATCTTTACTTATAGGTTTCATTCTTCTTCTTTTATTAATTCTCTATTCAAATGATAATATTATTCTTCATTACTTACATCCAAAATCTTTTAAATATGCTTTTTTTTCCTTTTCATCTATCATTTTGGAAATTTGTTTATTTCAATATTATAGGAACCATAGCTATTTGAAATATATCTTCCTTATTCATCTAATGATCTCTTTATCTTTGACATTTTTCCTAGTAATCTTTCAATACAAATATTTGATACTCTCATTTTGTAAACCGAACAAATTATATTTGATAACAACTAATTTATCTTCAATTCAAAAATCTACAGAAAGTATTTTATGTCTTACAAGAAAAAAAAAAATCATTTAATAATGTCTCTATGCCAGTCTGATTCTTACTTTGCTCTAAAATTATAAATTTTGAACTTGAAGCATTGCGAAATATAATCCTTTTGTATCTTGACACCATTTATATTTAATGAATATTATTATTTAAAAATTAATGGTAAACCATGAACTCAGTCCCTTTAGGAATATGATACTTATTCCATCATTTTATTATTACAGACATCATTCTCCATTTAATTAATCCAGATTAAACAAGAACCTTTATATTAAACTAATAATAATTAGAGATCCATTTATTAATGACTACTGAATAACTAGACGAGTTGGTTTATGAGTCAAATATTTGAAAGAAAATAAAAAATTTCCAACCATCACCCAAAGAGATTCAAATTCTGTATATGGCATGACGGCAGATGTGATTATTATTTTGCAACACTTATATTCTACTATGGATTGCTCAAAAAACTTATAAATCTCTTTGCATTCTTATTCCTTGTATCTTATCTAATTTTTCCAACCTCTTTATTCTATTGCTGAAATCTATTCTCAAGCTCAATTTATGTATATTGCTTACAATTTCTAATAATGCAATAAGAATCTGTTTGAAATCATCCTTTCATTTATACTGAATGACCATCACTAGAGATTGATTTCAACCTTTATTAACATTAAATATATAAACATTTATAATGAAATAGAAATTGAAAATATTACTAATGACATTTTTGATATTTTGTAAAAATTAAGCAAACTATTCATCAATTCAAAACAAATTTCAATTAAATAT